>CAEFZP010001948.1:0-177500 GCA_903064625.1 Mallotus villosus | reverse complement strand
TTTATGAGTCATTTGTGAGTCTATTAATGCTTGATCCAGATAATGACGCCACGCAAAGGAAATGAGAGGAGGCGGAAACTCCGGGCCATTTGTGTTGAGTTGCGTTTTGAGAGCCTGCAGTGTCTTTGATAAAACTTGACAATCTAAAGTGAAGAGACTTCAAAGTGTAATATAACTTTATAAAGCACGCAGACAGTCCTCGGGATAATTACACTGGCATCTTTTTTCTCTCTCTCCTGTTTTTCATTTAAATCTTCTTCTTTTGCGTCTCTGTCCCCAAGTTCACCTCTGCCGAGTTGTTATTTTTCCTTCCTGGCACCCTCGTTACCTAGCGCACGCTAATCCTTCCACTGTCAGATTTAAATAGTCTTTTCTCTGCTGCTGCATTCAGCGTACAGGCTAGGCACAGCCAGACAGACAGGCAAGCAGGGGGAGAGATAGGAGAGGAGAGGAGCTGAAGAGATAAAGACACGTTGAAAAGGATGGATGGGAGTGCTCGATGGATTACGCAAACACACACACACACACACACATACACACACACACACACACACACAAACACATGCACGCATTGCATCCGGCCCCGTTTAATTAGCCCAGCAGTTTATCAGGATGATCAGGAGTTCACTGCGGTAAAGTTTCCTGTAGATAAAACAGTGTTTGGGGCCGCAGGACGACCTAATGAATGCTGAGCAGCAGAGAGAGAGACAAGGATGAGGAGGAAGGAGAAGAGAGGGAGGAGAGGAATGACGAGGGTGCCTTTCTGTTTAATTGCTGAGCTGATTCTTTTACTTCCGTCCTGTCACCCTCCCTTCGTGGCTGGCAGTACAATGGAGCAGCATATTGCCTGTGAGCTGCACAGACTGTACTTAGCTAATACAGTTCAAGGTTTATGATGTGAGTTTTACTGCGATGGTAACAACCGGTGCCTGCTGCCGTCATGACTAAGAACTCCAGTTTCCAGAGGTCTGGAATGCAGCACAAATATCTCTCAATTGATGTCTCATTTGTAAGCGCTATCATTCTATTAAATGTTGAAAGGCTTCCAAGACTCCCATTTAATTGAGCGCAAGAACATTTATTCACTCAAAAGTAATTTGTTGTGAAACAAGAGTCACTTAATGCTTGATTAGGCCTGGCCAGTGTATGGAAATCGTTATTTCATACTTATAATGTAATCACCTCCAATTAGGTAGATGACAAAGCAGTCTTCAGTACTGGGAAGAGGAGAAGGTCTCGGTTTACTCGCAGGGTGTTCTGGGTAAGCAGGAATGCTCCGTCCAGCGACCACATCACGCCCCTATCATCCATCCAATGTTTGCTTTGGTCGCTCGGCTCTCCTGAGTTCAGTTTCCAGCGTCTGTCTGGCCAAACCATCAGAACCAAGAGAGGGGGGGAGACTCTGATATCGATTATCCGAAGGAGGAATGTTGGATCCTTCCAGAGAGGGAGTGAGAGTGAAAGAGGAAAAAAAGTGTGGGACATGCAGGGGAAGGGGGGGGTAGAGAAGAGGAAAATAGAGAAAAGAGCAGCCCTGATTTCACAGCTAGCCTGAACTTTAAGGATTGTCCCTCTCAGTAAAGGCCTAAGAATGGAACAAAAGAGTATCACCTTCGATGTCTCCCCCCGGACCGTGCCAGTATAAACAACCGGTGATAACAAAGACATTTCGTCTTTTCTTGTTTTTATTGGCATGTATGACACTGTGGGAGAACGAGATGAGAACATTTATGCAGGCATGACAGCACGGCAAAACAGCTCACTATAAATAAACACCTCTGATACGGACATGAAACAACAGCAAGGTTGCTCGTATGGGCTTTGATGGACAGTTAGCAGCACAGCCTGACATTCTTCTCTCTGTGGTTCAACTGGCTCTGGGAGAGAAGGGAAAGAAAGGAAGGGTGGAGGGGATCGCGGGGGAAGAGAGAGGATAAAGAGAGAGAGAGAGAGTACTCTAGAGATGTACACTCACTAGTTCCATGAGCCGACAAGACAGTCACACAGATACACAGAAGCACGCACACTCACATATTGAGCAAAGCTCCTCAGCGATGAATACAGCCTAAGAGAGGTGTAACGCTGCTCAAACAAAACTTTCAGATGAAAATAGCTACTATAAAGTAGAGCTAAGCTGTTTTATGTCATTTAAAACAGGTCCCATACAGTACCTCCCACTTACAGCTCCTGGCCTATGGTTGTCTAGTTATAACGCTATACTGACCCCATCTGGCAGAGGATTGGTGGAGAAAGAGCAAAAGAGAGGAAAAATGATCACCTACCAAGAAGCCCAATCCTGATTGGAGGACAGTATAGCCAGTAATTCTTATAATGAGCAAATTATTCATGACCTTTGTGGGGAAACAGTCAGGAGGTACGAGTTAGAGGCAATGAGGAGTTGTTTTACGGAGTTTAAGCTATCACAGCCAAAGTTTCTCTGGTCTCCCGCCACTCCCACAGTAGTCCATAGTACAGGTCTCTGAGGCTGTATTATTCTGATAGGCTAATGCAGCAGTGTGTGTGTGTGTGTGTTTGTGTGTGCAGTTTGACTGCGGGGATGACTGCCTAGAGCAGTTTGAGGCAGGAGGGGTTGTCTGAAGGTAGAGGCAGGATTAGAATACTTCAAAGCAGCAATCGTTCTAAGCTGTTTGGAGGAAAATCCGCTTTGTGTAAATGGTCGGCCAGCGCTTCAAAATGAACAGAGCTGAGGTCTGTACAACTCTCACCGCAAACACACACCCCGACACTTGCACACACCTACACACACACCTACACGCACACGCACACATGCATAGGCACACACATGAGCACACACACTCACCTTGTCACACACATGCACACATACTGAGGACTGAGCTCCTGGCTCTCAGTAGTGGAGGGAGATGTTGCAGAGTATCAGGAGAGGGACGGGCTGCGGTGATGGAGCGGCCATGGCCAGCCTCTACCGGACAGCAGGGCGGCCTGGTAAGCCGTAAATCACCGGAAAAACCGGTCGTCCACCATGATGGATGCATGTGGCACGCCCCGGATTGGGAGAATTCCCATTCGTCTGTGAACAGGAATGAGTGTATGCAGGCGTATAGAGGCTGGGTCACACATACACACCAGCGAACCGGGTCATCACTCACAGACACACACACACACACACAGACATTAGCACACACATAGACAGTCACACACCAGCAGAACAAGCAAGCCCACAACAACAAGATTTATGTAAGTGGAGCTGCTGTGGTCAGATGAATAGATTAGCTTGTAGAATGGGCTCTGTTGATTCTGTTCGCTAATGCCGAACTATCAGCCAAAACTGCAGAACACACATGCATATTTATCAAGACAGATTTTTGGGGGGGGGAAACTTCAAGTGGTAAATAATAAGTAAATACCTTACATTAACCTGCCTCATGGATTGTTAAAGCACAATGTGCCTGAAACTAAAATGGTGGACAAATAAAGAACATGACCAAGTAAAAAATACCATAAATGGCTCTGATTTCAGTTGCATTACAAAAAGAGAGAAAAATAGATATATAGAGATTTCTTGTGAAATGTAATCTATTAATTAAAAGTAGATTAATGTTATAAAGTAAAATCAGCATTGCAAAGTATTATCAATAATTTAAGTAGTATAGTAATACTGTAAGTAATATAATCAAGTGCATGTCTAAATTGAAATACTTAATAATCATGTTGTATTATGCATTAATTAGGTCCACGTTAGTTAGCTAAAGCCTAATCAAAAGTATAGCAATCCAAAGAATACCAAGGCATATTATCATAGAATACTATAATTAAACAGTTTCATCATTATTATTGACTGTTAGGGGTAATAATATTTGAAGTAGTACAGACAATTCGTTTTTTATTGCATCATTCACATTGTAATATTATCATTTTTACTACAGTATTTTTTTTATTGCAGCATTCTTCACTATAAAACCGATCACGATTTCCTGTAGGGATGTGTAGTTATCTCATGATCTACAAACACACAATCCATCCATAAACATGGAATCAAATATTATTAAACATTCTGGACGAAGTTGTGTCAGTAACAGATGCGGTGGTATATTCACTCATTCACTGAATCAGTGAGTGTGATTCCAACTTGGCGTCCTGTGAGCATGTTTTGTTTATCCAAACAGATCTTGTTTCTGAGAGAGAAGTGCTGCCAGTCATCTCCTCTTATTCATCTTTTACGCTCTTTTCCGGGCACTCTAACTGGAAACTTTTTTGTATCATAAACTATACCGTCCGGATAAACTCCGTAATTAGGCTAGTTTAGGGATAAAAGTGAAAGAGAGCTGTCTGTGTGAGCGTTGCAGTGAGACTGGCAGGCATGTGTGAAGCTGAGCCAATCCAAATCATGCCGTGCCAAGCCAAGCCAGGCCGGGCCGGACAGAGAGCAAAATCTGGAGCAGACTAGAACCCAACAGCCGGTCAGACAGCGCCTAATGAGTTTGGCTTTGCCAACATTGTACACATGAAAACACACACAGAGGGCAACACAGAAAGATATACATTTCATAGTAGTGACAATTAAAAAAATTAAGAAAATATTTACAAATCATTATTTCTGAAATATTTGAAATTGGGTCCACGCCAACACATCGATCATCCTAGTCCCAACTTAATCTATGGAAAAAAGTGTTTTACATGATGGAAATGTTGTAATGCTTCTCCCAAAACTGGAAAACTGACCAACATAACCAACCTAAATTGGTCTCTTTTACGTATGTGTGGCAGTTGTGTGTGTGTGTCCGTATGACTGTGTGCAACTGTCTGAATATTACAAATGATGGGGGCAGCTGGGCAGCTGAGTGCGCATGTCAGTGTCGTCGTATTTTCCAATATGTCAGACCTTAGCACGAGGCCTAGCTTCCAGAGGAAATGGGGGGAGTTTACCTCCGTTGACAGGAGTCCTACAGGGTTTCACATACATCATTCACTGTACGGCTTGCTTACAGACAACTGTATCAATACAGTACTATACAGTACTTGGCATTTCAAAGTCCCCGAAAATTGCACAGAAGGTAGAAAATAGAACTTGATAGTTAGAACCTTCACCATATGTCAGAGAAAGGGAATATCATGTACCACTCAGAACATTCCGACCCTTCAGAAAAAGAATGGAGGCCAGGTCAAAGCTTGTTACATTCCTAAGTGACATTAAGCTATGGGGTAAGATGATTGGGCCCTGTGTGATGGTTGATGGTGGCAGATGTGCTGTGAGGCTACCATTGATCCCAGACACTCCAGCCCACGTGTCGTACTGCATGATGTCTGTATCAGCGGGCAGGCAGTACTAATCTCCCTCCGATTCAGTGTGTGCATGGCTGGATTGATCAGGTCTGACTATTGGGGTCAGAGGCCAGTCTAGGGTCATAGAGGGGTCAACCTTGTTGCTCAATAAAAACAGCATGACCCTCGCTCTGAACTGGGCTGGTATCCTGGCAACCGGCACCGCCCTCCTGGAGCCTGAGAACCCCAATCTGGTGACCATTAGAACCTGCTGTGTTCTATTCTCTGTCCATCAGGTTGGATACATGTTATCCCCTGGCCAGGCTCAATTGACTAAATCTAAACAATAGCAACAGAAGGTTAATAATGAATTAACCAGTGTTGACATGGAATCCAATTAAAGCAAATGTACAATTTGTACGATTTCCAAACACGCACACAGCCAGAGTGTCTGGTGATATTTCGGTACAGTGGTGATCAAGGAGAGAGAATCATTGAGAGATCATTTGACCATACATAGTTTGATTACATTACGTTGTTAACAGTTATGAAGTGTCTAAACATCTATTTACGACAATACAGGAATTGCGTATAATTTTGTGAGAGACTGCAATAAATATGGTACACTTTAAGTACAGTTTCTTGACATAACTTGTGTCTTGGACTCCCGTCCTTCTGATTAAAAAGTGGAATGGCATTTCAAGCATTCCCTGTTTAGTAGACTCCAGTCATTGTTAAAGTGTTTTTTTTGTCGAGAATAACAATTAAAAGGATGTTTCATTTTATATTATGATTTACACTGACACTAAGTGTAAGTTAATACATATTTGGATAACAAAAGCAAGACTTCTAGAATTTAAATAAAAAAATAATTACAGACCTAATTTAATGGTCAAAGAAAATACATTTAATAACTTGTGTGTGTGTGTGTGTCGGTTTGCCTCGAACGTCACTGAACTTAATTTGACCTTACTAAATCAAAAGCTAATGTATTCTTTTATAGAATGAGGAACATTAAATGAATGTAAACTGTGGGATTGTGTGGTTGATGTGTTTTCAAGCAGTTCAAATATGGCATAACATTAGTTAAACAGATGGGCTGGTGTCTAATAATATCGAAGTACAAAGGGGCAAAAATAATGAAGAGTCACCCATTTCTGAGATACATGCTTAAATAAATTGAATCAGCGAATTTACAGTGTAACAAGAACCTACAAAATATCTACATCATTCAACAAAAATGTCTGCCTTTTCTTCAATAGCAATCTGCTAAATCCATTAAAATGGTCTGTTACTTGTTAACTCTGGAGTAATATCATTATTACAAATGACAAATAAGAGACATGAGTGGTAATATATATTTTTACACCATCTCTATTAAATTGTAATAAAAAATATATAGGAAAAAAATGAAAAGGACACCAAAATGGTATGTCATTTAATATCTGTATTTTCATCTTGTGCAAGAGATTCCTCTTGATTTCTGTCCTAATCAGTGAAATGTCTTTGTGATTCTAATGATGTCAACCTCTGGTGTTAACGCATCAGCTGGCCTTTCAGTCGTACCCTGTTTACCCACGACTTCTCTCTGTTCTACCCTGAAAACAAATGGCATTGTTCTGTCTTCCCCCCTCTCCTCAAAAAATAGTGTTTTCAACCCGCTGCTTACACAAATCTCTCCAGTTTAGTCCCCTTATAAACCTCCGTCCTTACACCCGCAGTCCTATGAGTTACTGTGGTGATGCAGTGTGATATGTTAACAGGTGGAGCAGATAGCAGCAGATTGCATTGCCCCAGCGTTAATACACGAGCCCAACCAAAACCCTAACACATTTGTGGTAGAAGCCTCAGTCTCAGCACTTGATTCCTCCCTAACCAAAGGCCCTGGTCTTAGCCCTCAGTCCCCGAAAAATGGCCCCTGCCGTGGGCCCTGGTCCTAACCCGGCCCTGGGGTTGTCGTGTCCTCCTTCATCCAGCCCTGGGCCATGACACTAATGACTTTAATGGGTGTAAAGTGGCTCCCAGGGAGACAGCCACAGCAGCTCAGCCAGCCCCCTGCCGCCCTTTCGCCTCCACTGCAGTAAATAAGAACATCGAGCTCCACCCTCCTTCTCAGACCCTACACAGGATACCCCACACCACAGACGGAGAGAGAGGGAAAGAAGGAGAAAGAAATAGGGAGACCCGTGTTTATTCACATTTGACAATTCTTTGCTCTAATATGTATTATTGACAACATTGTCAGGAAAGATTATTAATAGTAGCAGTAAAGTATGAGAGAGTATAATAGACATGCATTTTGTTGCATGTATGATACAATTCCATAATTTCTCAAGGAATACCTATTAAATCCTATTTCGGAAAATCACTGTAACAGGTTTGTACTCCCCAGTAGCTAGCTAGCCAAGAAGCTGACCAGAAGTTCCAACACAAAGAAGGAGGAACAAACTGAAAGTAGACATGTGAAATAAGTTGAATAGGCTAATGACATAGCTATCAGCCAAACAGATTAGAAATTTCAGAATAATGCCCACATTATAAAGATAGTTTCACACAAATATATACAGTAAAGTATATTTCACATTATAGTGCACGGTTGAGTGTGGACAGCCAGAATAGTGTGCATGGATAGTGGACACCCATGTTCCGAAAAGTCCCAGTAATTGGGCCAACTTTTCTCTAAGCCCAGAGGTAAAACTTAACCTGCCATTTTATACTATGCCACACTGCCTTCATTCAATCCGTCACACACCTAGTGTGTGTGTGTACATGTGTGAGTGTGTATGTGTGTGTGTCTGTGTGAGTGTGCTTGAATTTCTCGTAATGAAGCCATATGGCCTGTCTGTTGGTATGCAAGGTGCCAGCAGTTGAAGCGGTGTGTCGAGACGTGAGTGGCATTCTCAGACACACCCCGGGCTCCCTCCTCTCTCTTCTTGTGTTTTTTCATCCCTTCTAACTCCCCTCTTGTCTTCTCCCCCTTCTCTTCCCTCCCTCTCTCCTCGCTCCCTACTTCGCACATCTTTGCATCGCTCCTCTCGTCCCCTCTCCCCGTACTCCTTCACTGCCATCTCCTCTCCTCTTCTTAATCCTCCCATCTCCTCTTGCCTCCTTGCCTCCTACTCTCTGTTTTTCTGGCTGCGGTTCCTCTCCTGCTAGCTAACCCTCGGTATATTAGCCTTGTTGCTGTTATCACCACTTTCCGTGTCCCAATCAGAATAAACGGTGTGAAACGCCCCCCTCCTCCTGTTCATGGGAAGCCTGCGACAGAGAGGCAGAATCTGGAGAGGAAACGGTGGCCTGACCTAAATTCACATGTTAGTAGAGAATCTAAATGACAGCACATGAAGGGAGAATGGAGGCTATGTGGCCTGAGAGAATAATGTAGGATAAAGAGATTGAGAGGGAGAGAGGGAGAGTGAGAGAGATGGGGAGGGCAGGTTGGTAAACCATTCAAGGGTTGTTGTTTTTTATAACTGCTGGGGACTTAGACTAGCAAATCTTTTAAGATCATCACAACCACACATATTTACTATGTATGGTTATACGTATGTTGTGTGAGCTGTATATCAATAGGGATTAAAAGTCTGAGACCGCATTGAACATTTAATGGACATTTCTGAGAAAGCCAAACATTCTGTGACATCACATGTAGCTCGCTGGAATCTTTTCAACTCATGCTGGGATAATATGGGTCATCAGGTTTTGCACAAACTTGTGTAGTCCATGCACGGTAATAAAAACAAGGGGATATACCAAATACTAAGTAATTCTGAAATAATTTTCAGATTCATATTTTCATCCGAATTGTTAAGATGATATAATAGTTTGTAATCATGATTTTTTATGACATTCTAAACAAATACAAATATCCAACTACTTAGGGGTCTCAAACTGCTGTGTTGTGCATATACTGTATGTGCACATGTATTGCTTTATATTTATATATAATGCTTTCTGTAAGTATATACAGTAGCCTACTTACTTTACTTACTTACTTAAGTGCTTGCCAATCTTTCATTTTTCAAAGAACATTTCGTTAAGTTTTACAATTTAATTAAAAACATTCAAAATGAACAGTGACATTTAGTTTCATGTTAGACATTATTTTAAATAATAAAATATACATTTTCTGGAGGATTCAACACCCATACATATTTTGTATAGCCTTCTTTTACTGCAATAATAGCATCAAGCAGGGCTTAGTATGTACTATAATTAAGTACATGGTTTCTTTTTCTTTGCAGGTTGCTCCAGGTTGTTCAGATTGGTTGGACGATGCTCAAGGACTTTATTGTTCAGACAAACTAAAACACGGAGAATATCTTAAATGTTAAGTTAATGTGTTTTTATTGAAAGCAAGGGTATTTGAGGGAATTCTACACTTTGAGGGCATTCTCAAAGTTATGAAAGTAAATATACAATTGTATTACAGACAACTGCATTTTTATGAATATTTTCAGTTTCACAGTAAAAGTCAAACAATGGACAAAAAATAGCTAAATACTCAAATGTTTAGCAAAAGCTATTTTCACAGATCAGTTTTGAATAAGATCTGTTTCTGGTAGAGATTACATTTGTGATGGACCTGTTGCTGTGGGTTGTAGATAGCCATTCCCCTCTACTCCAAACATATTGTCATTTTAATCTCTGCTTTTGGCACAAACCCCAGAACATTCTGCCAATTACCTCAATCCCCTCAAATATTCAACAATTTATGCGGCGCAGTAAAATAGAGTAGTATAGGTTAAAGAGTTGAATTTATATCATTTTACTGATGCAGTCATTGAAGAACTATCAAATTTGAACATGAATTGTAATAAACAAAGTATATTAAAATGAACAAACAACTATATCTGCGCTTATTATATATTATGTTTTATGAATGTAATTTTTACTGTACTGTAGCACTTTGAGTGCAAAATATATACAGTATACAGTAGATATTATTATTATTAAGTATGTATTTCTGAAAACTAATTAAATCAAGTATGTTGTATATTTATCAACAAATCTATAATGTGAAACATTTATAAAATAGAAAATAAATATATTAAAGACATTCTCACAAAATGTCTCAAATTACAGATGGTCTATGAAAGAAGTACATTTGTGTCCATCTGATTACTTAGTTTGACCAGTAGGCTAAGGTTGACACCCCCAGAAAGAGGTCAAGCTGTGACATCTTTGCTTGGCTGTGAATACCCACAGAGGAGGGACAGAGGGAGGAGACACACTTCCTAATGCACGGGCGTGACAGGAAGATGCATCTTTACTGCTTTTACTGAGACTGTCGTATCACTCCACCCTGTGTGTGTGTGTGTGTGTGTTTATGTGCGTTTGTGTGGTTGCTGAACGCTTATGCAAAGACACGAGACACTGTCCCAATGGTAGAGTTTGAGCTGATTGTATGTGTGCATGTGCGTGCACAGTAAGTGTGTATGTGTGTATACATGTGTGTGTGTGTGTGTGTGTGGCATGAGGCTGAGGCGTCTCTGTGCTCCAGTGTTCCCGTTTATGGGATGGCAGCACCTTGCGTGATCAGAACAAAGGAGGAGACCAGGACAGAAACTCCCTCAATGCCCTTTAAAAATGCACGAGTCCAAAGCACGCAGAAGCAAGTACGGTAAATGTATGAATTATGGAACCAAAAAAGGCTACGGCAGGCATCAAAAGAAAGGAGAGATCCCCCACATGAGGCAACAAACTTTATTGCATGTGTGGACTAGCAGGGAGCTAAAGAGGGTGAGGGCTACTAGCTGTGAGGGTTAGCTCACTGGGCATACAACACAAGAAGACAATAGGAAGCACATTACATTTACATTACATTTATGCATTTAGCAGGCGCTTTTATCCAAAGCGACTTCCAAAAGAGAGTTTTACATCTATATTAGATAGTGTAGCTGACTGGTTGAAGGTCAATGTGGTAAATTATTATGCTAAATAAAACATTTAAATAATTGTACACGTATTTTTAAACACAATTTTACTCATCTCCTTTTCAGTCTCAGTTGTTACGTTTTATTTATGTCAAAAAACATTTTTTATAAGGAATTTGGTCAAAATGTGAATCAATGCATGTATCCCATGTGCAGACTGGCCAAGACATGCCAATAAGGACACAATCTATACATGTAGGTGGATGTGTTATATTGTAAGTGGATGTATTCTTCACATAATACAGACAGCATTCTTTTAAGTGCACATAGCTTCTGTCTTCATTTGTGTTTGTCTGTATCCAAACACGTGTGAGAGAGAGAGTAAGGGCGAAAGAAAGAATGCGTGTGCCTCCATCTACCAGGCTTCCCAGAGACCTCCTTAAACTGTGCAGGAAGGCATGACTAACATGACCACGCGACCCATGGTTGTCGGTGACGCCATCGTCACGAGAGAAACCTCGCTGCGCTCAGGCGGACCTCATTCAGCCCATAATGATCCAGACCAGACCCGTTTATCCAGCAATAGCTTTTAGCAGGAAGTGATGTAGGTGTCATTAAAATGATGTGATTCTCTGGTATATGATGTATAGGCTAGGGAAACGGCATTTGTGAGAGGGTCTTGGGTATGCAGAGCTCTAGAGCGCCCTCCCTGGGGAGTCTGTGCCTGCCTCCACAGCACGAGCACACCAGGATATACATTATACACATACAAAATATACATGTATGTTTCTATCATCTTTCTATAGGGAAATCATTTCACCTGCATGTATATACAGTGGGTGCAAGTTGCAAAATATTTGTTTGATACGAAAGGTGTTGAATAATTTATGGATTATTTAATAATGCAGCAAAGTTGGAGGGAGTTAGTACTCAAAAGCATGCTGGTGAAGACTGCTGTGCCTGCCTGCCTGCCTATCTGTCGACCTGCCCATCTGTCGACCTGTCGACAGTACCTGCCTGCCTGCCTGCCAAGCTGCACTTCATTTAGACCTTCTCTAAACATTTCAGCACAGACAGTTATGGAGTACAGGCCTCTAAATGTTCAACCCTCCACATATAGCACATAACCTCAACACAAACAAAATGCCCGCCATCGTGACCGTTTGCCTCACGAGACTACCGTCGATTGGTTTACTTGATATACCTTCCTGCGTGTCAGGAGAGTCGCCATGGGGAACAGCTCGGCCTATCAGATTCATCCGTGCGTCCTGCTGATAGCAGTTCGACAGCGCGGTCGTCAGAAAACAGCTGCGTTTGTCACCCCAACAGAGAAAAACCCAGGAGGAGCGTGATGAAAAGGGAGAGCGTGATGTAACATTGAGCAGCAACCCCCTCCTCCCTTCTCCAATCCCAAAGCCACACTCACAAACAACACATAGTCTGATAAGATAATCTGTCGAAGTGACTCAGAGCGTCTTATAAAACCGCGGCAAATGGGTTCGACGCCCCCTCTCAATCAAGAGACACCAACGAAACAGCGCAGCTAGTCCAGGTCTTAGATACGTTCTGTACGGTCTGTGTGGAGCAATGTTCTGCGACGGTGTGTGACAGGTTTGTGTGTATGGTGCTTGGTGGCTTGGTGTGTGTGTGTTTGGTGTGTGAGCGTATGGTAGGTGTGTGCACGATGTTTGTGTGTGCTATTGGTTCCGGGTGTGAAGTGCTATGCTGCAGGGTGAGGCATAGTTCTGCCCACTCCTTCATGCAGGCTGATGCAGGGTCATACTCAGTGCTGTGGCGAATCGTCCTCTTATCACAGGGCTTTATGTCTCTGTGGTACATTGCTGAACAGCAGAAAACACTGCTACAGGAACGCAAAAAATAAAACCCACCAATTAGAATCGCTCTCAGAGCTTTGATGGTATTAGCGAATCAGGCCTCTGTTACATAACCTGAAGAAATGGTGCACTGCAATGCGTTCTGAATCATTGTCCTATTTACTGCAAACACAACCCTGGTCAATTTTCTGGTGACAAATAACTTATGGAAAACAATACAGCAGACATTTACATATTCGGGTTTATATAACAGCATTTTGTATTATTTTAGCTTGTGTCGTGCTCAGAGGATTTCTGTCTGGGAGTATGTAACCCATAGATACCATGCTTGCTGTACTGTATATCACATAGATCAGCAGACAGACAGATGGCCTCGGGCTAGAAACTCAGTTTCATCAGGCCTCTCTAAAAGCCTCCCAATTCAAAATGCTGGCCCGACACTACTGACACAAGGCAGCAACTCCAACCATTACAAGAGCAAGAAAGAACTGTATGTACCGTTTCCAAGCAAAACAATATGGATAGATTGTCTTAGAACAGTGACATTATAAAATGATATAGTATAACTATATTTACATTATTATGAGTATGAATTCTTTTTTTACAGGTTGTGTTATGTGTACTCTGTGCCTGGATACTACAGGTTTATGATAATGGTGTTTGTCTCTGTTCACTTCCTACAGTGGGAGATGCTGTTTTGCCAGCCGACTGGCTGTAAATATAGCATCCTGGTAGCTGTGTACACACACTTAGTTTCTTACAGACTGAGTACACACGCACACACGCTGGCAACAGCAGATACACTTACATCATCATGCTGAACTGTAAGAATGCACACACACACACGCAGACACACACTGGCCCGCAAGGTTGGAGACAGTCTCTCCCTAGGGGAGCTCAATCATAGCTGTGCAGCCAATCACAGTCCAGCTGACCTAGAATTTAGTAGCAACAGGGAAGAGACAGCGATAGAGGCGATATCAGATACTGTCTCTTACTACTGCATCCGAGAAACAAAGAGAGACCATAACAGTATCAAGTAAGTACCACAACAATATCAAGATCCCAGTGCTGATGTGTGTCTGGACTGTGCGGCTAGGGCAGGTGTTGGTGTCCACTGTGTTTGTTGTGTGATCGTCTCCAGCTTCTCAGCATCTCACAGAGCTGCCATGTTACCTCACGGCTCGCTCCCCCGGGGAATGACACAGCACCAAGCAGGTGTGCCTGTCTGCTGTTGCTGCTGCTCTCACACACTCTGGACCAATGAAATGCCTCCGCCCCTCCACTGAGAGAGGGAGTCAACCTGTGAGAGAGACAGACAGAGAGAGGCTTGGGGACTGAGAGAAAGAGAGAGAGAGAGACAGAGAGAGAGAGAGAGAGAGAGAGAGAGAGAGAGACATAAATGGGTTAAGTCTGTCTGGCTTGCCCTGCTTGCCCTACACCAGGAAATAGTGAGAGAGGCAAAGTGAAAAAAAGAGTGTGACAGAGGGAGAGAAGGAGAGAGAGGAAGAGAAAGAGAGGGAGAGAGGGCAAAATAGAGTGAGGGGGGGGGGTCGCTGGCGGCGGGAACCTCCATTTCCTCTGGCTAAGTGAGGGAGGGAGGGAGGGGATGAGGAGGGGTGAGCGGGAGGTCCGTGGAGCGTGCCTAATCCAACAGGACAGTTCCTGCTTATTATAGAACCAGTGCGGATAATAAAATCTGAATCAAACTGCCAGCTGAGAGCCACGAGAGAGCCTCCTCCTCTTCAATTTTTAAAGTTATGGAAGCACTTGACACTGGGGTGGATCAAATATCACTAGTTTGCGTGCAAATACTTACTTAGCAAGCCAGCAGGACCCAAATCTGGGCAGCAGACCTGCAGGTGAGCCCCGCTGCAACTACAGCTAATTACACTGTAACCCCACCCCCCACCCCCAACCCACCCCTACCCCACCACTTTCCCCTCCCTCTGCCTCTCCCACTCACCAACGGTACCTACCCCAGCCTCCCACCCCCCACACTCTTCCACCTAAGTGGTCATGGCTGATTTATTTCGATTAGTTTTCATGGGGCTATGTGCTATGACAAATTCATGTTTTGGCTGCTGGGAACTGGTAGCGATCATGGAACCACCAAAACACCCAAACAGACAGGAGGGATGCTGCCGACGGAGAGAGCCGAGGGAGGCTGGGAGCTCTGAGCTAAGTGCAGACAGGCAGGCAGGAGCCGCGGGCGGGCAGGGCTGAGAGAGACAGAGAGGGAGGGAGTCCAGAGCACAGCATGCCTTAGCCTGGCTGTTCATGTGCTTATCTTGCCAGCCTGTTTTTTTCTGCCTGACTACATTGTTGCTGATTACATTGCTACTATAGTCTTCCTGGGTGTCTCCCTACTTGTCTGTCTACCAGTCTACATTCTGGGATGGCCATCTGTGCCTTCTAGCCTGTGCCCATCTCAACTGCTCAGTCCCTGTGTGCTTGATCTGTGGCTTTTCACCTGCCTCACTGCCCACTCACTTAACTGTCTACCTGCCGGCTGTGTGGTCGGCTAAATGTCTTGCAGTTGATCCGTCGGCCATTCTGCCAGCATGCTTGCCTTCCTGCCTGGTTGCCTTCCTGTCTTGCTGCCTGGCTGCCTTCCTGTCTGGCTGGCTGCCTGCCTGGCTGTTTGGCTGGTTGCAGTACCCGTCCTGTGCCTGCCTACTATTTGTTGATCAGTTTGTGGAGATCCCACATGTAGCAGGATGACACACTCCGCCCTCCTTCAATTTAAATCACTGTTAAGGAAACATACTGTCGGTCGACAGTCTACATCAAATAAACTTAGCTATAGACTTCCTCTCCACTCTCTCATTGTCTTTTAAATTGCAATTTCATTACAGATATGCTAAATTATGGTGCATGAAGTATGTCTGCTTTAACCCTCTCTCACATTCAGCTCAGAGTAGTACTTTACTTTAACACCCAGTGATGGGGAGTGGATCTCTGAGAGAAACAGCATGACAGCTTAATGAGAGGGCTGACAAGTATGGGTTGTGGAGATGAAGTAAGAAGAAAATGAATGTGTGTGTATGTGTGTGTGTGTGTGTGTGTCTGCACAGAGTTGGTTGTGCGTCATTGGTGTGAAGGGAGACAGAGGTGTGTCTTAATTACAGTTCTGCAATATTTTTGCGCCATCTTTTTTTCACCCCCCAGGAAACACACACAATAGAAGATGATTTAGACTGTAGGAGCTGATTGGAGATTGCCGATGAATGGAGGTTACAGACACACTAGATAGAAGGGTTTGTATATATATATATATATATATAGATAGAGAGAGAGAGAGAGAGAGAGAGAGAGGGAGAGTGTGAGAGAGAGATGTATATATGTGTATTTATATATATATATGGATAGATAGATAGATAGATAGATAGATAAAAGGAGAGAGTGGGGGCAAGGAGGAGAGGCTCACATGTACACAGCAGACAGTAAAGAATAATGACAGGTTACAGAGAAGATGATCCAAGACTGTTTCATCAGAACGAGGGAACAAACTCTGCAGAACTGCATGGTGAGGGATGCCATCTCAGTGTGAAAACACATGTTTTCCAGATGAACAACATCCACGAGCGCGTTCTGTCTGAGGTATAGCCGAACGAATAGTTACTCACAGCTTCTCACAGACAGGATTATGAATCAGGACCGAAGGAGTTCGAGGAGACTGCAAAACAAACAGTGACTGTGACGTTGGAACGTCCACACCAATTAAAAACAGGACGGAAAAAAACACTGAATAATGAACCAGTCTGAGGAGAAGCATGTGATGTTCCAGACCCAGTCTGTTTACTCCCCATAGCTTCCCCGTTCTCTAACAACCGCCGGAGAACTCCGGATCCCATCAGCCCCCTCAGATCCATATCAGCCAACCACGTCCTGTGCCCAGATCGTGATAAGTGAATTATCCCTTTCCTCCTCCTCCCGGGAGATTACAAACTCCAGTTCCCTTCCCTCTCCAGGGCAGAATTCAACTCCAGTGAACCGCTACCGTGTACTGAACGCAGTTCTCGAATTTGGACCTCCCATCTCCTGATGGCAATCTCCAACAGCAGCAGAGTTAGGGAGGAGGTTGAGGAGATGAGATTATTACAGTGTGTGACCCTAGACTGTCACCACACGCACAAAAACTGCCAGTGACACTGTTGTGGAGTGGTACTGAATGTAGAGGTACAAGACTGTGTGTAAAGCATCATGATTCCAAGCACGGCACCATAGCCGCGAGAGGGGATGGACGCTCATCGCATTTTGATCCGATCACGTTGTCATGAGAAAAGCGAGTGATTCAACTCCTGGGACAGGCGTCCACCGGAAACACACAACCTCCCAGTCTGTATGTTGGCGGAAAAGTCACAACACTCTTAATTGAAACCTACACTCGGCTCGAAGCCCGAGGAAGGCAACTCACAAATTGATTACTACTAGGGCTGCGCAGCCGTCCCTCCATGTAGTGCCTAAAGAAGAGGATGAGCCAGTGAAGATCTCAGGTAAATGTAGCATGAATGATTCACTATCCCCAGAGGGGGGCTTTGTGAAGTTCTGGATACTGTAACCTTTTTATTCATGTCACCCCTTGTTTTCTCTTCAGCCTCCAGGAAAAGAGAGAGCGGGAGAAAGAAGAGAGGAGAAAGTTCAGGCCTCGGGGGTGAACTTGAAGGAGATTAGTTTAATTTGCCGCAAACAGCAGAGGGAGAGCGAGGCTTATCGCATCATGAAAGAAAACTTTAAGCAAGCCGAGATATGGGCCAGAATTAAGGAGTTATTAATTGCATGGGCATATTAAAAAGACCTCCGAAAGTGACCTCCTCTAATATAGGGAATTGCAGGGGAGCGAGCGGCGTTGTGGTAATCTGCTCAGCGGTGCTTAGATAAATGTCAAGAGTATCTATCACCTCAATTAACCAGTCAGAGTGAGCTGTCAGGGTCTGACTGCTGCTGCCGCGGCCGACAGACTGTCTATTTGTGTGTGTGTGTGTGGTGTGTGGTGTGTGTGTGTGTGGGTGGGCGGCTTTTGTATCTGTGCTCCGTGTGTCAGGCTAGTGAGGCGCGTGTCTACTGGATGCTCTCCGTCATAGCCCACACACACACACATAAACACACATACAAGACAATGTGCATAAGGGGAAGAATCTTCTTGATGGTGTCCTCTTTGGACTCCATCTCCCTCTGCTCCGCCCCTTTGATGCGGGCCGCAAGCGGCGCCAGGCTGAAGATGATCTCTGATCTGCCACATGCTGCCACGGCTCTGACACCTTCTAATGGCTCTGTCTGTCAGCAGGGAACCCCCTGGAGAATCATGTCAACTGGACCAGAGAGGCCTCTGGCAGTCGCGTGAGAGGGGGCCGCCCTGGCAGAGATTCGGGAGACAGTCCCCTCAGTCTAAATCTGGTTTAACCTCCCAATGATTCAACAAACAGAACTGTTTGAATATAATTCAATGTCAATGTTAAAAGAAGCACTGAAAAAGCAATGTCATATGTATAACTGTTTAGTGAGTCTGGTGTCACAACTTGTAATAAAAAATAACGGAGTTTCCAGGAGTATGACTGCGTGCTGTGACTCCCCCACTACCTAACCATCAGTCAGTGCAAACTGCCCCTCTGAGACACCCATTGAAACACTTCAATGCAGATGTTCGATTGATAAACGTACAACCGTTGGTTTAAAGCAAGGGGCCAGGGGTCCGTTAGAATACCACACAATTATTCACACTGCAAACGTTACAAAAGGAATGATCAGTATGTGTTCTTAAGGAGCAGATGGTTGCAATCCTGCCAGTGGTAACTACCTCTCAGTGATTATGCATGATGATGAGTCATTTCAAAGTACAGAGTGTGCCATTAGGGCTTTAATTAAAACACCATTCGGCCCCTTGTGACATTGTCTGCCCGTTTGGAAACAGACTCAATGTATCCAAGGGGCCTTTCTGAGCCTATCCCTGACACAAGGTTCACATGTGTGCCATATGAGTCTCCTTTCCCTTCTTTTAAGTACTTGTGTACACACACACACAGTTACACACCCACATCCAAGCACACAGATGGCATGCACCCTGATGAAAACCAACAGCGCCTTGTGTGGTCGAGTGTCTAGACAAAGCATGGCCTGATGGTGGCATTTACAAAGGACAACGCTGGGATCGAGGGGTACTGGAGGATAATGTGAGTGAGAGAGGCCATTCACTGTAGGTCGCTACAAGGCTGCCAAGCTCCTTCCGCACACATATGCTCATTACTGGGGCTGGAAAATCTAAAGGCATATTGTCATCTTTCAAGCATAGGCCAGAATTTAATGTGTGCAGAATTATATTCAGACAAGCACATTCAAAACATTTTCCAGTATGTGCCCATTGCCTGGTCTGTGGTGCCATGCCCCAAAGGCAAACCAAGGGGAAAGTCATTTTTCCACTTTTCAATCTCTCTCAGCGCAAGGACCCAATTTCGGAGGCTTTGTAGCGAAACACAAAAAGACGTTAATACAATCTACAGGCAGAGTGGAGAGGCTAGTATGGACCTGGCCTAGTTTTAGGAAACAGGAGGATTAATAAAACATAGTTTTGGCTGTGGCTTTCTGGCTGATCAGGAAGAGGATGTGGAGTTAGCCCCATAGTGTCCAATCACAGGCGAGGATGTGGAGTTAGCCCCATAGTGTCCAATCACAGGTGAGGATGTGGAGTTAGCCCCATAGTGTCCAATCACAGGTGAGTCATACATGCTCTGTCGCTCTCCCAAGGGAGGGTAAGGAACCCATGAGGAACAGACAGACAGACAGATAACTACCAAACTCTTGACAGACACATCACAGACACGATCCTCGTAGAGGTGTGAAATGCTGGGATGTCCGGACTGAGGCACATAATGTTAGCTATATGCTATAAGTCTGGACTGTCTTTTTAAAACAGACTCGAGGTTGTAGCTTATTGTGTCGGTCGGTGTCCTTTTAATGATCATACTTGGCAGTTTGTTATCGGTAATGAAATGTGCATCCCTCCATCCTGACCTTCTCTCTCTCCCCGTTTCCCCTTCTCCTCCTCGCTCTCTTTAACGGCACTTAGGAAACATGAGGCGAGCAGACGCCTTCATTAAACGAACACGGTGTAGTTCAAAATGAAACGGCATCAATAGCACTAAATTGAGGGAGCTGTATAATGTCAATCATCGTCCTTGAAGACTCGGCTCAGATTGCTGCGCGGCAGAAGATGTTTCGAACGGTTCTCACTTTGTTAATGCCCACTGATTTATGATTCGCGGAAGGACAGTTGACTTTATATCTTCGGCTGATTTAAAGACACTACAAATAATGGGCTCATCTCTGGGCCTGGGTTAATGCTGTAATACAGCCGACGAATCAGAACATCCCGTGCCTCGAGAGTCTTTCAGTCAGACGCCGCTGGCAAAACTCACCTTGTTGCCTGTGAAGTTTTTTAAATCGTATCTTTCACCTACATCAATAACAAAGATATTTGGAAAAGTCTGACAGCAGTGGAATGTCATTCCACAAAGGCCGTTATTAAATGGTTCTCTTTCGCAGTACAATGTGCTCCACGTTCCATTTAGTACCCATTAAAGAGATAAAGAGACAGATAGACAGAAAAATATTTGAGAAAGTGGGATAGACAGAGAGGGTCGGGGCAGTGGGAGAGAAGGAGCTGATCTCACACTTGGAGTGTGTGACTGATTGATGTACGTCATTTCAGACAGTTTTCTGTGATTAGGCCAGTTCAGTGAGTTAACCAAACACCCCAAGCTATTTGGATTGCTGGTGCACACACAGTCATGGACAAGAGGTAAATGAAGATGGATGAACTTCACTTTGGAAAAACTTCAGTTTTGTTACTCCACTTCAATTGTGCACTAATGCAATTGGCACAATTTGCCTAAGAGCCAAGAAACACTATCTATTATCTCAAGACTGCAGATCTTAACGGACACATTGACAAAATTGAAGGTATTGCCTCTAATTGTTAATAATACCATCATTATAATCATAATCATTAAGGCCGTCATTACCGTTGAGTTAGTCTGAAATGAAATCTTCTTTTATTTTTCCTCCTGATTACATTAGGACATTATCTCACAGCCTGAGGAAGGGTAGGCAGTATGTGCCTGCCTGTTATGATCTCTAGAATACACACTTCATTTGTGGCATGGAGGCAAAGTTGCAATTTCCTGTCATTTGGGAGGAAAGGGGTTTTGCTGCTGGGGAGTGACTGAGGAGAGGGCATTCCTCTCTCTCTCTCTCTCTCTCTCTCTCTCTCTCTCTCTCTCTCTCTCTCTCTCTCTCTCTCTCTCCCTCTCTCTCTCTCTCTCTCTCTGTCGTATCTCTCCCCTCCCTCTGAGCCAGGCCTAGTCCCATGCAGCTTCCCAAAGAGCCCCAGTCCCCGTCTGTCTGCAGGCAGTACTCTGACACCCTCAGTCAGGAACGCAGAGCTGTGTGAGCAGGCGGAGCTCTGTTTGTCCTACTGGCCACGACGATGGTGGAGAATTTCCCTCCTCGTTCCTTGGTTGCACCCAGGCTCCAGCACACACGCTCTCTGATCTAAAGTACGGCCCATCATGTGCTGTGTTTGGTTCGAATGACTGATTATTGCTTACAAGCTCAGGCGATTACTGTATGACGTGACGTGAACAACAACTTCTTGGGTAGTGTGAGGCCAGCAAGCATGATAAAAAAAAGCCATCGCAGCACATTCAACGTCCAGCGCAGACTATTTGTCTCTGTTTAAATCGTTTTAGGATGGTGCTGAATGCTTTTATTAGGCTATAATGGAGGTATGGCTCCCTGCATGTTAAGGAAACAGAGAGAATCATGTGTCAAAAGCCTGCACTTGCAATGTGGCACAAAGACTCAAGTGAATAATTCATGGCCTTCATTTTTATTGAAGAGATAATTTAAGTAATCAGCAGACTCTTTCTCCAGGTAGCTAAAAGTGTGCTGTCAGCATTGCTGTTTCGGCCCAGAAGGGCTTATGCCACACGTACAGAATGCATACTCTACAGGGACCTCTCTG
Source organism: Mallotus villosus (assembly GCA_903064625.1). Classification (NCBI taxonomy): domain Eukaryota; kingdom Metazoa; phylum Chordata; class Actinopteri; order Osmeriformes; family Salangidae; genus Mallotus; species Mallotus villosus. The sequence goes on along the minus strand of CAEFZP010001948.1, from coordinate 155,526 downwards.
CCTCTGTCCCTCAGGAACTTAACTAGCGTCTGATCATCACAGATACAGTACGTCTCTCTACAACAGCACCGGACTAAGAGACAAGCCGTCTCTAACAGACCGCCTCATCATCACCCCGCTCCGTCGAGAGAGCGCTGGTAAGTTATGGATCTAGGGAGGGAGGTCTGAGTACCTCTGGGTCTCTGAGGTGAGTTGTGTGGGGGGGGAGGGGGGAGGGGGGGGTGACACACAGACACAGATCTGCTGACGCATCTGGGCTCCGCGCAACTCGGCTTTGTTTTTCTCGGCTGTGGTCTCCTCTGCTCTGCTCACCGTGCCAGTGTGAGGACATATTGCATTGACAGAAGCTCTTCTGAGACTGCTGCACCCTCCCCCCCCTCTTCATGACTTGGGGGGGGGGAGGGGACAGTGACGTTTCAGGGGCTCGTCGGGGGAAATGAACGAGGGGAGTGCCGAGGGGCCCTCCAGATGAGGATGAATGCGAATATTCCAGGCTGTCAGCAGCAGGGAGGCCTATCAGCCTCAGTCAGAGACACACAGGGGAGGGAGGAGAGGAGACACTGGGGGCTGGGTCTCAATAGGCTGAAATGGCTTCCTCATATTTCTCTTCCGTTATCCCATCTTTCAACATTATTCAACGTGAATTTCCTTTTTCTTTTTTTTATGTTGACAGTGAAGTGTGATAGTGAAGAGTGGAGCCTGATTCAGAATACAGGGAGCCCTGGGTTCTGTCTGAGCGGGGCTTTCGGTTTCCTTTCCCCCGGCTGGCTGCTGTTATCCAGGGACTGTGGGCAGCCTGGTCTCCCAAAACAAATACACAGCAGGAGAGCAACGGGATCCTACTAACTAAGCTCAGCCACAGGCTGTTCATCAATGGAGATGACCTTCTGCGAGAATAATACACCCTCCTTTCTCTCTGTGCCTACATCCCCCAGCATCCTCCAGCAAGCCCTGAAGCCCCGCAGCCTCCTGGGTAATGAAGGCTTTCAGCACCAACAGGGCTGAGACTATCTGAGCTTATTATCTGACTGTCCTTTAGAAAGATAGCAATGTGTGACTGTTCAAGCATAACCTATACAATGATAGATTCTGTGGCTTCTGTAGAAGAGGTCTAGGTGCATCACAGACAGCACTTCCATCTTACCCTTACGGCATAGTTCTGGCTTGTTGAGTCACTCAATAGTGAAATGCTGAAGCAATCCTTGAGAATCTGAAGGAGAAAAAATTATTTAATAAACGAATACAGTTCTCTTGGGAAATTTAGTCCGGAACGTTTTCATTTCTCCATCCAGGCAGTCTTTTGTAATTGGGTTACGTGGGTTTTAGTTGAGGAAGTTGTCAGGCTTCAGGGGTTTTTATTTGGGCCTGTTCCTCAGCAGAGAGCAGCGGGGGGGGTGACCTCTGTGCAGTCGCCCTCTAGAGGCCTGTTAGGGTACAGCTGCAGAATGAATCACTCAAGCCGACTACAGAGTTCCCAGAAAGCCCGCGGTTGCAAGGTGACAGGGTGAGAGGTAGGGGCCACACAGCTGGGTGTGAAGAGTGAGTTTAACAGCTCCACAGGTCAGGTGGGCTTCATGCAGTAATTGCTGGGCTGCTGTGGGAGAGCACGCGCACATGTACACATGCCCACATACACAAACAGGCAAGAAGACAGACAAACAGGTAAACAGACAGGTAAACAGACAGACAGACAGGTTAACAGACAGACTGACAGACAGACAGGCTCGAAGGCTGACATACAGACCCGCAAGCAGACAGGCAAACAGGCAGGCAGACACAGAAGCAGGAAGTGGACACTGCTGACATTAACAGCTGCTAATGGTATACAAATGGTCAGCCACTGTCATGGAGAGCGTGTGTGTGCGTGTGTACGGTGGTAGGTTTCCGGGGGAATTTAAATTAATGAGTGTAATCAGAAGCAAACAGCGAGCGAGGCAAGGGCAATTAATACAAGCAGGCAAGCAGCGGGCCTGAGATGGGGATTAAGATGCTGCTTGGGCTGCAGCCCTCCACAGCAGATGTCCTGGAGGATGGGCGCTGGGAGCTTGGCAACACCACATATCCGCCAACCGGCCGCTCGGACAGAGGGCCCAATGAGAGCTGACAACCTCCTGGCAACCCTCTGATAACGTGATCATCTCTTTCTGATGGCAGAGGGAGGGGCTGCGGCCCCCGACTGGAGGGAGGGAATGACGGAGGGACAGAGCAGAGGATGGAAAGGAGGAGAAGCGTTTGTGGAGAGCTATAGTCGTGTCGCTGCTGCCGTTTGCCACGATGTTAAGCGATATAAAGATGGTGATGCTCCAGGACATCCAAAACATGTTCCTCTGTGTTATGTATACATGGCTTTATGTATGTGTGTTTCAGTCCACAGACGTGTTTCTCCTTCCTTGCAGAAACACATCTGTTTATTTTCCTAGAGAAAGGGCTCTGGTTGTTGTTTCTCAAACTGACGCTAAACTACAGCGTCAAGGGTCACGACCCCTTCGTTCGTTTCCTTGGATGCCGCGTGTTGCTCTGCGGTCTCATGTTTCCAATGTTTACGGCAGATAATTACGCGTGGGTAAAGCTACACTGGTCCTGAAAATAGAACGTTGACTGGAACTCCGATCGGTGTTTCAACTGTCCAAATCAATTTGTGCTGAAACGGAACAATGATGTCAGACGAAAATAAATGCACATACCAGACTTATGGAGAAAAGCTAACTTCATTATGCCAGTTTAGTCTATTGTGATTCAGTTGTTGGCCCTATCTTTTCATGTTTCGAAACACAAGAACAATCCCAAACAATGGTCTTATATCATGAACCTAGAGCTTGCTTGTATTTAAGATTATGTTCAGATTGAATTGGTCCTAAATCCAAAAAATGAAGAAAGGCATCAACAGGAACTTGATTGAGCTCTCTTCCTAATGTAATTTGTCACTCAGCTGTGAAAATAATATTGTTGTCTGCTGATTGATTTCTTCTGTTGAAGCATAAATTCGATTTTTATTGTCTGTCTCTTAGAGTATCGCCTAAGCTGGCGCTGTTGCCTTCACGTGTGTCAATAAATTACTGGCACTTCAATAACTTTGGAGAAATGTGGCTCTCATACCTTTGAAAGGCAATAGTTTAACGTGCCTTCTTCAGAGTCCTATTAATTTAATGGAGGACAATTCACAGTAAACTCTCAAATTTACTGTTCTGTTCACGACCAAGGCCACAAGAAACTGCCTGGTAACATAAACTAGCTCAGGCTGTGCTAGGAAATTGACGACTTTCCTCACATAATCGCTTTAAAAGCTTTTGATTTGGCCAGGGTTCAAAACCATGAGTCTACTTCATGAGACAAGTATGCCACCTTCTGTTCTAAGTGGTCATTTCACCCAGAATGTCTAAAACTTGTTTGAGGGTCATAAAACAATAGGTTATATGACACATTTCTTCACATGTTAAGAGTGTAATCATCCAGTATATGACTCACTCAACCCATATATTCGGCTGTCATAAAAGTGTTTCCCAGTTCAAAACAGACATATAACGTTTTACTAAATACATGTAAACATTAATAGCTCTCTAAAGTCATATTTGATAGAAATGAACCATATTGCAATGATTTCTCTGCTTTTAGTAGACGCTCTTTCCTAGAGCGACTTACAGTAAGTACAGGGACATTCCCCCCGAGGCAAGTAGGGTGAAGTGCCTTGCCCAAGGACACAACCTCATTTAGCATGCACGGGAATCAAACCGGTAACCTTCTGATTACTAGTCCAATTCCCTAACCGCTTGGCCATCTGACTCCCTATCACCCCCTATCACACAGACGTTGAGCAAGTCCTCTCACTAGGCACATACAACATACATTCCCTAAACTACACCCAAAAAATAAACTTTTTGAAACCATAATGTCCAACTGAAATCCTGAAGCAAATCGACTTGGCAATGAAAATTGTTACTACGTGCACTTCACCCCACAAAAGCTTATTAAAGATTCAGCTATCCAAATCCTTTATGAGAAACACACGTCCCTATTAGAGAGTGAAAGAAAAAAAGTTCCAAAGTCACAGTGATCAGCAGACGCCACCGAGCGGTATATTTCTGAAGCCGTGCGTCAGTGCGGCAGCCGTAGCCAAACCGCTTATTAAACAGAGGAAAGCCAAGTGCCATAAAGAAGAAGGCAAGAAGCTTGTTATTATTCTTTCTGTAAGTTAAACAGGCCCAGATCAATGGCCTGGGTGGTTTCCTCCACCACAACTATGGCCTAGTAAAGCACAAAGAGCCTGCCATAGACACAGAGATATTAACTATTCCAGGATCTTTGAATAGGGTGCCAAGAATAATTTCCCACATGTAACATTTCCCACCAAAACCACAAAGTCACTGGAGCATTGCAGGCCCCACCACACTGGAGCTGCCCTACTCTCCTTCGAGGAACAGACAGAGGGACATATATGGACCAATTAAATACAAGAAGATAATGACTCAAATATGACACACTCAAATAAAAAAGATGGAGAGCCAGAACCCAAAACATTTAATTAAAGAACCAGATAGTGTGCAAGGTCACAATCGGAATAATTTCATTAAAATGGTCAACCCGTTGGTAATAACTCATGGATTATTAATTGTATGTTTTGCATCACAGTGTTGCTCAAAACATTGCTAGTTTATCTCAACCACCGACACACAAGTATATACAGTCAACATGATACTGCTGTAACTTGTTGAGGCAAACTAAACTCCTATTACCTCCTTTCTTTTTGTTTACAGTTGAAATGTATTTGTCCCTGGAGGGAATGTGTACAATGGTTAATGTCATATTTATTTATGAAGCATATTTAACAGCTCTCAGCCAAAGTGTTGTACAATAGTGAATAATTAAAACACACACATTAAGACACAAAACATAATCACAGACAATGCACAAGCATTTTAAGGTTGTAAAATGAAAGGCAAACAGGCTAAGGCCAATTACAGATGCAGACGCTGACAGTAACAGCACAGATGGAGAGGGACTGAGAGGAAGATCCAGGAGGAGGGACAGGTGCTCCCTGCTCTGAGAGGGTGGAGAGATGAACTTGAAGTGGACGCAGGTAACAATTGACGAGTTGTATAGAAATGGATTACCATGTCTAAGTGTTAATGAGGGTTGAGAGGAGCGATGGGGACCTTTCACAGCAGTAATCACAGTGGATAAATACAGACACACAGTCATGGTTTTTGTTGTTTTCATTTTTTAAGATACCCATGATAGGGCTAGAGTATGACACAGAGCAAGAAAGCTCAAGAATTAAAGTAATTGGAAGTGTGTGCAGAAAAGAAAAAAGATTGATGGGGTGCCCTGGAACGTAGAAAGTCCTCCAAGCACTGCATTAAAATTGGAGAGACAGACAGGGAGAAAATGTGTTAATGCCTTTGTAATATGATTATAACTTAATGCAAAGCACATACTGCCTAATCAAAGACAGACAAAACAAATATTGCGATATTCACTCATCAAAAACCTTGTAACTCCATTTGAGCTTGATTTTCTTAATATATTAATAATATAATTACACATCCAAGTATCTGACCATTACATAAAAACATAACACCAAATTTGACGATGTAGTGTTTATTTATTTTTTAAAACATTGGAAATTCAAAAGTAAAGGTTTTGAGCATACTACGTTTCTTGTCCCCATGACAAGAAATTGACGATGTAGTGTTTATTTATTTAAAAAACATTGGAAATACAAAAGTAAAGGTTTTGAGCATACTAGGTTTCTTGTCCCCATGACAAGAAACATTACACATCGAGGAATCTGAATTTAGTTTAATCGCCAAGTAAGTGCAAACAAACTATTGATTTACTGTGGTGGGAAGATGCACAGCAACCATATAATAAACTAAATACAATAGAATGAATACACATAGCAGATGTACAGAATATAATCAGCTGTTCTAATGTTCTTTTCTACTGTTGCTATAATTAATAATAGATATATAGAGGATAACAGAGCATTATACCAGTATGTTTGCCCCTGATGTAGATCAGCCTTCATGTAGATCAAGGAGAGCCACAGAGCCTCTCTAGTTCACCGGTGTCCCAAGTTAACGGGGGAGGAGCCAGGCCATCTACTCCGCTCATGTCCTCCTTCTTTTGCATTCTGACTTCAGTGAACTTGATCTTCCATTGGTTGTTGTCCAGGGGGGATCGGATGAGACCAAAGACCTGTTCATAGATTCCAAGGCAGGCTCTGTCTCTGTGGATAATCCCAGCCACAGCCACCAGCACCAGGCCGTGGGGGGAGGACAGAGCCCTGAGGCCATGGGGCTCCAGGTTGGGGCTCAGGAGGAGCCTCTCATCCCTGGCCAAGGCTAACAGGCGCAGACTGACTAGCTCAGCTCCATCATACTCTTCAATTCCAGTTTTGGAAACGATACGTAGCTTTACATCCTCCCAGAAGTGCCGGGGATTCAAGTCAAGAGCCATTTGACCCAGAGAGGGGTTTAAGACATTCAGAAGCTGGTAGAACCACTTGCAGAACTCTTGGGCCATGACTGGGAGGTCAGTTCCAGAACTGTCATCCTTCAGCTTCGTCAACGGGGAGCTCTGTTCAAACACGAGTGCACTCTCTATTTTGACAGATGCCTACAAAAGTGATTACATTTCACTGATATGTAACTTGTCACAACAAAACTGAGAGGCAACATTTTATAGCTTTACAATATCACAGTCACAATGATTTATTAACGATAAGTTACCGTTCATCCATCCGGTAGCTCATTTGTATTGTGAGTTAAGGGTTAATTTTTTTCCTACATTTGCATATTTCTAATCATAACTATGCATTTTTCATTTTAGGCTTGTTAAGACTCAAGTGCATGTCTCCTATAAATACACTGCAGGAGTTGAACTGTAATTCATTTAACTATGTCAGACGTGATAAGGTAACAGAAAACAAACTGAAAAAAGAATCGCATGACGCTGGTGACGTGGGTACGCTACCTGGTAGGAAGGTGCAGGGTTGGAGGGTGTTGTGGAAATGAATGGTGTAGGTAAAAATGGGTTTGTCAGTAAACTACTCAAAGAAGAAAATGTCTGAGGATAGAAGATACATGAATCAAGTTAGTGATCACCCCCTCCCCTGCCAATCATAGAATAATTAATAACATGTATCAGAAGTGTGGGTGTGTGCCAACTTTACCGTAGGTGGTGGACTGTACATATTCTTAGACCAGTGTCCCAGGGCCAGATACACTAACTGTTGTTTATCGGTGACTTTGGGCAAAGCAATCCCCTCATTTTGAAGGTAAGTGAAAAGGACGTCACGTTGGACTTTCTTTCGTTTCAAGAGCTCCCCAGCATTGTTGGAATGTGAAATAATGTCATCAATTGCTTCTGATACAAAAAGACACAGTTCCTGATAAGAAAGCTGTCAGGGAAGAATTCGGAAGACACGGTATACTCGAACTGTTAGGATTGCCGGATTAATACAAATTCTTTATTCAATATGAAAGCACTTAACAGAGTACTGTGACCAATCTACTGGAGGACACGCAACACAAATGTCATTCAGCAGAATGATAAGGATCCTACCACATAACATGTCTTATATACACTCACAGCATCTGGTCATTCTTAACAACAGTTAATCAATATAAATTCTATTACAAAGCTCTTGCCTTTTAACATGGTGAAAGAATGGCACGGACGTAACAATTCTAGTTATTCAGACGTAATCTCCCAATGTTTTTTCTGGTTTAAGGTGGTAATAAATATAAATGTGGTTATTTATTTTGTATTATGGTGTTGTGCTTTCAAATGCACTAAAGTATAAAAGATGAAATGAGCTCTTACGTGTGGTACTAATCCAGCCTTTCTCTGCATTAGTAACAGTGTGATGTAGCGATAGTATGTTGTCTCTTGGCAACCTCTCTAGAATCTTTCTGCAGCCGTATCTCTCCTCAAAAGGCATTTCAGGCATCCTTGATTAAGTTTGAAGAAGTGTCGAGTAAGAAAATGTGCAGCACTCTGATCTTGTATGTGAAGCACTCGGATATTCCAATTGATTTTCTATTGAAATATGCTGCTATGAGCAGGAAACTGTAGCTTTCGTTTTCCTTTGAAGTATAGGAAATGAAACAGAAAGTTAATCAGTCAATCATACACTTTTGACATCAGACAATGTATTTCACCAGCAGATGGCAGCAATGAATGCAAGAGCATTTGCTTTTTTCAGTAAACAAAGGTTTTGTCCGCTATAAACATGTTGTGTAAGCTAATGGGGCCCTCTGAGAAATATTTTTGTCTGTTTTGTAATATACTTTAAGGCACATACCATCACCAACAGTGGCAATTTGGCTAAGTAACTTATGGTAATGTTCTGCAAATATTTTCTTTGGAAAGAATATAACTTAGTTACCCACAGCCTTAATGATAAGAACACATTTAAAACTTAATGAAACCTCACTTCTTTTCTCTTCAGTGAGAACAACTACAGTAATTTACAAAATGTACTATGAGAATTATTTACATTCTAGAGTCTCCACAGCATCTAAACCCAGTCCTCCCTAGGATCAGCCCCCCCTCATCAGCTACAGAGGAGCTGAAGCTCACTGGAGTCACAAGTCAGAGCAGGAGACACAAGCTCCTCAGCCCCACTCAGAGAGTCCTGTCCTCTGATCTTCAAGTTCACAAACTTCATCTTCCATTGGTTGTTCTCCAGAGGGGAGCGGATGAGACCAAAGACCTGCTCATAGATTCCAAGGCAGGCTTTGTCTCTGTGGATAGTCCCAGCCACAGCCACCAGCACCAGGCCATGGGGGGAGGACAGAGCCCTGAGGCCATGGGGCTCCAGGTTGGGGCTCAGGAGGAGCCTCTCATCCCTGGCCAAGGCTAACAGGCGCAGACTGGCCAGCTCAGAACCATGGAACTCCTCCGTCTGCTGCCCATTGATACTGAGAGAGATGTACAACTTCAAATACAATCTAATGCAGATAGATCTGCATGAACAATATACAGAAAATATGTCCCTATGGTAGGTCTAATACAACCAGACTAGAATCTTACCCGGTGAGAAGGCACAACCTCACATCCTCCCAGAAGTGATGTGGACCCCAGTCTTGAGGTGGCTCGCCCAGAGAGGGGTTCTGGCTGTTCAAGAGCTGGTAGAACCATTGGCAGAACTGTCGTGCCAAGGCTAACGGTTCAAAGACAGCTTCCCCCGCACCATCAGCTGTCACTGAGACCCTTTGCTCTGCTTCAGTGTCTGGGCTCTGACTAACGAGGACCTGAAAGCAAGAACATTTGTGCCATGAATATATCTACATTTACATTTAGACATTTGGCAGACACTCTTACCCAGAGCGACTTACAGTAAGTACAGGGACATTCTTCCCGAGGCAAGTAGGGTTAAGTGCCTTGCCCAAGGACACAACGTAATTTTAGCACGGCTGGCAATCGAACCGACAAACCTTCTGATTCATAGCATATCTAGGTGGATCATTACATTTTAGCTAACCCCTGCATGTTATGTAAAGCCCATAGGCCAGAAACACTGACACAAATCAGTCACGTCTTACCTTTTCAGTTTTTTACTGTAGCGTTTGACCAGAACTCTAATGTTTTCTTGATCAACTGGTGTTTCTCGCTGTTTGAGGGTATGACGACGCCTTCCTTTGCCAGATACTTGAATATGACGTCACGGTGTACCTTCTTTCGTTTCAACAGTTCCTCTGCACAATTTGAATATGAAAGAATCGCCTCCACAGCCTCTGTGGTTGACGCATGCCATTATTAGCAAATAGCAATACATGAACCTCTTGCTACCTAGCTACAGTAGTTCTCTATTACAGTAAGCAAGAGTTTCCAGACAAATAAAAGTTTCAATCATATCTAGCTCTACTGTAGCTAGCTAGTTTCTAACTGTACTGTACTAGTATCTAGCTAGCCTCTAGCTGTATTATTAGCAGTAAAACAGCAGTACTGTACCTGTGACACTCTCCACAGCAATCATCTTATTGGTGACTGTGTCAGTAAGGGACAAGATGTCTCCTTTTGACAAAAGACCCAACATTTTTTTACAGCCGTTACGCTCTGTATGGGTCAAACCTTGCATCTTTAAACTTACTACATAGAGATTTCAATAGTAAACACACCATCAAGTCTTCTCGTATGAGTCCCACCAAACAATCATCCGAACGGAAACTAAGCTTGTTTCGAACGTTCCGTCTTCCTCTACCGAGCTAAACAAACAGCAGGATGATATGCTTAGGCAGAGTGGACCCTGCTACACAGTGCTTCAGTCCACGCAGGACAGGTCAAGAGCCAGCTAGCGAGTTAACTTTATAGCTAACTTGCTAGCTTTATTGCCTATGGTTGCGCCATTATGTAGACGACAGTACTGGACGTTGCTCAGCATTAAGCACCTTTTCTGATATCTGTAATATCGTTTGCCTGTCTTCCCGAGGTAAGATGCTAGCTATAGCTAGTTAATAACCACGTATCGTTGTAACAGAGCAATCGGCGCTAGTGTTTTCTGGCTAGCTGGATGTTTTATACCATGATACAGTACAACAGCAAAGCTCAGCTGTTGGTCTATGAACTTTACAGATACTGTTCAGACTACAGTCGTCAAGTCGCCCATCAAATTTGAATAATTGGTTGACTCAGCTGGCTCATCTGGGCTATCTAGCGTTTGCACAATGCTGAACCGAGCTCGTTAAATTACATACATTATTATGTTCCACAACAGTGTTAATAGAATACTAGTAGTGTGTCTAAACCTTACAGCAGACCATACTGGGGTGGATAATTGATAACAATAATTTAAATTGTAAATTATCCAGCATGCCTTGTAGAATACCACAAATAAGTTAAGGTTGGTCACGTATGACAACCATGAGTAGGCTACTGAATGGGGATAACAAAATCGACTTATTGCAACACTTAAGGTTTCATCACTTGAACTTACAACACATGACCTTAGCACATAACTGACACATTCAGGAAGTCATGTCAAACACTCCTCGATCTAGAACTACGCAGCCACTGCCTTTTTCTTTCTCCCATTCTCATATGTCACTTCTCTTGCGTCTCTTGATTTAGATGGCGGAGACTGTGGCCAGCGCCCCTGGACGAGTGACGGTCTACTCCATCACAGGCTGTCCCCACTGTGTGCAGGCCAAGGCCAGTCTGGGCCGACTGGGTGTGCCTGTGTGGGATGTGGATATGGGGAGACACCCAGAGCTGAGGGTCAAAGTGAAAGAGCTGACTGGACGAAGCACCGTACCTCAGATCTTCTTCAACAGCGTCCACGTCGGAGGGAATGACCAACTGCAGAAACTAGTGAGAAAAGACTTCATCATCATTCCTCTCATCCTAGCTGTCATTTGGTTTCCCAATCACCACATTTATAAAACTCGTAGTCGTAATAGTAGTCAGTGGGTTTGTCAATATTGCTAGTATTGACTGTGTACTAAAAGCCTCTGAAATGTTGTGATATCGTAATGGATGGCTTTATGTTCTTAGACACCAGATGAGTTGGCACGGCTGGTGCGTTTGGTGAAGGAAGAGCCTGTTCCGGCAGATGCCCCGCCCATTCCTGAGAACCACTCAGAGGGTTCAGAAGAACCTGCAGAAGCTGATGGAGGTCAGTGGGTCCCAGACAGTGACATGGAGTTATTCTTATTTGTAATGCTGTATTGAAAACCTCAGAAGCCCTGCAGCATTGTAAGTGCTCTGATCGCTCAAGTTGAGCATCTCAGAGGACTGGACAATGAATACAGGAATGAAGAGCAGTTCAACGGGATCACAATATGTTTTTTTTTACTCTCACGTTTCGTCCGGGGGGTGACGATCAACATAGCCTTCGCAAGCACAGGAAGAGGACGCTGCATACTATATCGCTTTTGTTTAGGCTTTAGATGCGTTTTGTTTTGCGTTTAAAGAGACCGATCACCCTTCTTCCCATGTTATAGTGTTCTACCTACCATAACCAGATTAAAGAAGGTCCTGTTTTTAAAGAGTAGGCTTGACATGGACTTATTTGGACATGTTGCTGTTTGTTTGTCAGTGATAACAGTCACGTTTCATAAGAAGGGGATCGGTTGGAATGTGTGGGATGTCGTCATTTGCATAGGGAAACAGTCAGGTTGAGTGTGTGTTCCGTGTGCATGCGTGCTGTTGAACTTTTCAGTTGGCCAACGTGCCCTAGTTAATGATGTATCTGCTTCATAGCCTTCCTGCATACTGCCCACGCCCATACAATGCTCAAGTCTGTCTATAAGTTCATTGAGACAGAAATGAAAAGACACATTTTATTTCATAGGCTATAGAAATTGTATTATTGATAAGTAGTATGTTTCTTTAACCATTTGGGCTGCTTTTGCTTTTGAGAGTTGCTGGCCAGGAGGAAGTTGAGCTTGATCACTTGATTTTCAAGTTCAGCTGCAGTGCTTCAGGTTGTGTTAGCGTGTGTGTGTGTGTCCTTCTCTGCAGAATTTGAGTGTGAGAGGGACCCATTAGCTAACGTGGTAGTGGAGCTCAAGCGGAGTGATGTTATTGGCAGTCAGAGGAAGGGGCTGACCTTGTACAAAAACAGTTTCTCTGGAGCTCAGCTGATTGGCTGGCTAGAGAAGGAGAGGGGCATGGGTAAGTCTCCTCTACAATACAAACACACACAGTACAGTATGTAACTTACATGACCAAATCTCTACCCAAAGAATCAAAAATCATTATCACACAATTTTAACAGATACGTCTTACCAGTTATCCTTTCAAATCTGGTACCCAAGTTGCACTCCAATTGTAATGATATGATTCTGCCTGGACCACAACCATCCCCTACCTGCCCGCTAGCCACGGTTGAGGCCCGTGAGACTGGTCAGGGCCTGCTGGAGAAGAAGTACATGGTCGCTGTGTCTGGGTGTGGGAAGGGGGAGTTTGCAGGGAGCGACTCACTGTACAGGCTAATGGAGCATGACCCCCACTCAGCCCTCAACACGGGACAGACAGCCACCTGCAAGCCACTCCAGGGTAGGTGAGAGTGGGACCAGAGAGGGGACGTCTTCTCCCCGGGCCCCATGGGACTCCTGGTTCTTTCCGGTTCTTTCCGAAAGCATCTGCCTCGGTTCTGTTTCGCTTGCTATGTGGCGGGTTTAGACTAAGATACTAGTTACTAGGTGCTACGATGCTAACGACTGAGTCTATGTTGTGAGTGATATAGATGTAGTGTGCAGTCGGCCCTCTGGTGGCAAAGTGCTTCTGCTAGCGAGTGACTCTTGTCTGTGTAAATCTCGGGCACATGACACATGCTGCCTACCGCTCGAACGGTGCCTGTGTGCGTCCATGCGCTTTTATTTTGTGTTTACATCTGTGTGTTGTGCGTCTCTTTCTCTGCATGCCACATTTGCCACGTCTTTGACTTTGCCTCGTTTGTTAAGCGGCTTTCTACCGTTGGTGTTGAAAAACATAAAAAAAGAAATGTCAAATCATACCATATACAGTACTGTACTGTAAATATATATATATATAACCCCAAACCTGCCCCCTCTCTCACTGTAGCTGCGGAGCTGTCAACCATCCTTAGGGAAATGATTCTGAAGCTGTTCTCTGAACACCTGTCTGCTGACGGAAAGGTAACGTCCTCCCTCCTGTTCCTTAGGGTCATGGCCTGACGCTGTGGTATCGTACACTGTTCTACTGTGTGGGTGTGTTGGTGTGTGTGTAAGCTGTATTGATCAGTGCATGTTCGTTCCCTGTTTGTCGTTGCAGTGTGTGGACTACAAGGCCATGTCTCTCAGCCCGGTGTTTGAGCGCTACTGCGATCTAGCCGTGCAGCTTCAGAGGGTGGAGCTGCTGTCTCTGAGCAGGGAGGAGAAGCTCGCCTTCTTCATCAACACTTACAACGCCCTGGTCATCCACGGACACCTCCGACTCGGCGCCCCCACCAACATGTGGCAAAGATACAGGGTGAGTTGGTTCTGAAAGGGCTAGGCCTAGGATTACCTAACGAGAACTAGACTGATACAGCTGTACAGCCTTGAGTGCTAGAATGTAACAGTAGGAGGAGCTTTTAGTTGAAAACTATAAAGATAAGTACAGCTCATGGTCTGATTCAATATCTATACTCCAGATCCAGAGATTTCTTCTGGAAACGTTTTCCTGTAATCTAGACGTGTAGGCTCATCTTCTGCTGTCTTTCTTTTCCCCGCTGTAGTTCTTCAACTATGTGAGCTACCTGATTGGAGGAGAGGTGTTCACCTTGCAGGACATTGAGAACGGAGTGTTGAGGGCGAACAGAAAGGGCGTCGCACAGCTCCTCAGGCCTTTTTCCAAGACTGATCCTCGTTTGCAGGTAAGGCTTTTTCCCCTCACGCCTGAAGATCAATGGACAGACTGCTGAAGTAGCCACTCAGTAACATACATATACATCGCTGCTGACAATTAAAAAGAAAAGAATGAACCCAGCAGAGCTAGACCTAAGGAAGACTTCTACATGTCCATGTCATTCTTTATTGTTGACCAGGTGGCTCTCCCAGACGCAGAACCCCTCATCCACTTTGCTCTAAACTGTGGAGCGAAGGGCTGCCCACCCATCAAAACATACACTCCCCAGGTAGGACACTGGCCGTATCCCTTCATGCAATACCCTCGTCCTGGCAGCAGTGGTCCGAGGACCTGTTTGTTCTGAAACCTGTTTTCCCCCTGAACAATTCCGTTAGGACATCGACAGTCAGCTGCGCACGGCGGCCGAAGCCTTCCTAGAGAACGATGACGCCTGTGTGGTGGATTCTGGGAAAGGAGAAGTGCGACTCAGCCAGATCTTCAAGTGGTACAAGGCTGACTTTGGAGGCACGGACGAAAAGGTACCTTTCAGAATGATTACGGTCTTACGTAGGAATGTTGTGTGTTTGGCTTCTTATATGACCTGTGTAACATACCATCCTCTATCAGCTACTGAACTGGGTGCTGGAGCACATGAATGAGTCTCCTAAGAAGTCCAGCCTGCAGAGTGTTGTCACTGGTGGGAAGTTCCGGCTCAGCTACCTGCCCTATGACTGGAGCACCAACAGCTCCCACTGAGAGAAACCAACCAAACCAAGAACCTCCACCGATCTTCTCTCTCTTCTGTACAGAAGAACAGCTCTGGGTTTCTTGAGGCCATACTCATATATGGTTCTCTTATGACCAGTTATAGTATGGTGAGGTGGAGCCAGGGCTCTTATGCAGCGTGTACGAGGAAATACCTTTCAAACTGTTTCTTCCATTTCAAGCCCTAGCTTTTTAGCATAGCTATTTATTATAGTTTGAAAACGGGTTTGACTTTGAATCTATATTGACACTGTACTTGAATTAAACCCCTACAGTCCTTGCATGCAATTATTGCAAGAAAGGCACCTTTAAACTTTTTGTCTATCATCTTGAATTGTCTTTAAATGTATATTTAAAGGACCATGTTGGAAGTACAGAAATACATGTCATATGTATCTACAGTTAAGCTTATGGATCCTTTTGTGTCGCTTTTCCTGGACTTTGTGGTTCTGAATTGAAAAGCTGCTCAACCCAGCATGGTGATATCATGTTTCCTACAGAGCCCTGCATGTAGCAATATTCATACGGAGCTAATTTCTCAATGGTTTGCTAACAGAGTGGCTATCCCCTCTCCAGCTACAGCACAATGCAACTGGGTGTCTCAGGTCAACTGTCCCACGATGCAATGGCCACAAACTGGGCTTCTCATGTGTGAAAGGTTTCTTTAAATGGTTCAGTGTCGTCACAGCACAGTCTACTGTACCAGATACAGCCTCTTGTCATGTAAGATGTTTCGTTTTTTTGTGTTGATGTCTTTCCCTCAAATCTTTTACACGCATATGTTCACATCATGTCAGACCTACTGTAACCCTTCTGGGTTTGTGATTAACCTTGTCTCTTTCACTCACTCAAATGCATGGACAGGAATGCTTTTGATGCATGGGCTATGATACTGATCCTGACTGGTAGCTAGGACACGTCCCTCTCCCCCCCCAGTCCTCGAGCCAGTGCCTTCAAACCCTGATCCTGCATGAGAGCTTATCTCACGAAAACCCTGCCGTGTTCCTAGTAGGCCCCCATTTCTTACAAGTCGGCACTTGGTGTAGCTTTTCCACTGGGGTGCGACTGCTCTTTGAACCTAGTTCAGCTGCAATATGAACTGGTCTTATTTCGAGGTGTTCAGAGCTGATAGTTTGACTAATGGGACTCTTCCAACCTTACCTCACCCACGTCAGGAAACCAATGTGATGCAAATCTGTAATACTGTTATGACTTTTATCATGCTCTTGCCTCTTGCCTGGATTTGACAACAACCTGACTTCAAAGCAATACTTTTATGAAGAAAATTATGCAACAAATTAATAAAATGATTATTACTGCTGAGTGGTCTGCGGTTATCTTGTAGGCTTTTCAGTTTGACACCATGTCAAACAGTGTTTTCATATTTCTTTACCTTAACCCTTGTGCTGCCTTCGGTCACAATGACCCGAAGGTTCACAACGACCCATCATTCTGCTGCGACAATTTTACCCAATACAAAAACAAATAAAAAGCATTTTCTTTTAACATTTGCGCTGTGGGGGGGTGTGAGACAGCCTGACGGTTAAAAGAAAATGCTTCACTTTATTTTTGAATGAGGTAAAGTTGTCACAACACGTGGGGGGGTCCCAATGACTGATGGGTCACAATGACCCGAAGAGAACACAAGGGTTAAATATATTTGATAGTAGTGCATCTGACCATAGCTGCCATCTTGAGCCATATGCTGTGAAACAATTGATAACATTCTGTACAAAAATCTGACAGACCATTTCATTGATTCATAAACAAGTGTTTATTTAAACAAGCCAAGTCTTTTCTTTAAGAAAAATAAATGACACCTTTCAGTACAAATCAAGTAAGGACACATATACACATTATTTTACATGTCCTTATGTAATAATCCTTGTACCAAATATCCAACATATAAATGCAAATCACATAGAACCGTACACATACTTCAGTTATCTAGTGTCAAAAATCAATTGTATAAAACATTTGTAATCAAATGCATAGACACATATTCACAAGTAGGACACTCCTACATCCTTACAAAAAGTCTGTAAAAAATAGAGAGCAGTAACAACTGAAAATTGTAACAGGTCAGTTACATTTATTTACTTTACAGCAAACTGAGTAAATCATGATTTAAAGCAGTCTAGAAATACTATTTTTTATGTTTAATACAGTGCATTTCACTTCATCTCTCATTGAGGAAATGTAGCATAGGACGTAGTGAATCCATGATTGGTTATCATAGAATCAAAGAGTCGATAAGTCCAAATGTATATACAGTGTATATCGCAGACTTAAGGAAGGATATGACTAGTGTAGCATATCTACAGTATGTGGTTTGGTAGACTGTGTTCCGGAAGAGCACAATGGTATAACGGCAGAATGAGGCAAAGAGAGCGTTGTATTAAAGGAAAGGATTGTAGTAAGGCTGAGCACCAGTAGGTGCCGTTCTGGTTAAACTACCAAAAGGTTACTTATCTAATGAGGACGTCGCAAGAGACGAATGTCCATGTGTCAATATTGTGTGTTTGGGAAACATGCCTTTTTTTTTGGATCATAAATATTTATTGCTAGGTAATACACACTCACCCCATTCTACCTCTACCACTTGGGCCTGCCCATTTGCAATTTAGATGTGAATGTGCATGCTCTGCGGGGCTTCCGTGATGGACTGATTACATCTATCAAGTCCTGTAAAAGCCTTGAAGACAAAGGGGGTCAAAATTGACTACAACTTGACGTCTCACTGAGATGAAGGTCAGACTGTCATCTGCACCACACAGAAGGCCTTCTCACCTCTCGAGAGGGCATGATCTCAGGGTCCATGACAGCTCGTTCAGTCTCACAGTCCAGGTGTCAGAAGGAAGAAGAGGTTTAACGATCTCGAAGTTCACAATCGTCCGGCAGCCTCGACCAAGGTCCCCGAGTTCACCCGTCGCCTTTAACCTGCGGAGACAAGTGGAGTTTTGATACGTTACGGCACAAACACACTAAACCCACGCCTCTCTGACACTTAACGAGTGACACTCACTGTCGTCGTCAGAGTCGAAGTTGAAGAGGGAGGAGCAGGTGTTGAGAGCCTGGTGTTTCTCCAGCTCCGCTGGCCCACTGAAGGACGACAGACACTTGGAGCAGCGCTGCCTCTGCGGGACCGCCGCCGCCACCACCACCGGCCGACTCTTACTGCTGGACTGCGGACTGGAAGACGCCTCGGAGGCCTTGCTGCGCTTGCGCATGCTGAGCGACGACTCGTCCAGGTAAGAGGAGGGCGGCGGGCGGATGAACGGGGCTTTGACGAAAGGTGGACGGACGGGGTCCTCGGGTTTGACGGGCTTGTGGGCCTGGATGGCCGCGTCTTCCAGTGTCGTCAGGACCCCGGGGAGAGTGACCGGCTCCTCCACATCCTTTACGTCCACTTTGTCTGGAGCACTAGGATGGGGTGGTTCTATAGAGTTATTGGGCTTTGACACGGGTGCCGGTGGGGTAACATGAGAGGCAGGACGCTCTCCCTCCGGAGCCTGGTGGGCGTGCCCCACCTCGTGTCCATTGACGGGCCTCAGGCCGGGGTCTCTGGAAAGACTAGCGGCTGTGTTTGACGCTTCACCGTTAGGGTTCGACTCAGGAGTCTGGCCCGCCACCCTCTCGGTAGTCCCAGTCCCATGCCTGGCCACAGAGTCTGAGACCTGGGCCTTCTCTCTCTGGCCCTTCCCTTCCTGCTGCCACAGCTCCAGGATCTTCACCCTGTGTTTCCACGGGGCCTCAGGATTGACCTGGATGGGGTTGTTTTGCCCTGGGCCTTCCTTCCCTTGGGGCTGGGTATAGTGCCTCCACTCGTGGTCCTGGAGGCTGGGGAGCGTGGTGAAGATCAGCTCACAGCCAGGGAAGAGACACTGAGGCTGCAGGGGCCTGTGGGTCTCTAGGTGCTCCTTCAGCTCCTGGGGGGTCTTAAAGCGCCGGCAGCATCTCAGGTGGACACACATCTGCCTCAGAGGGGCGTCGTGGAGCTGCATGTGGTCAATGTAGTGTTGGACATTCAGCATGTGCCTGGAGTGGAGACAAGGAAGTGAATTCATTGGGATATATGTGGTTGACAAGGGAAACTACATGCTGGGGCAAGTGAGAATAGATAGATATACACTACAAAATGGTGAAGTCGAGAAGTATCGTTGTGGAGCCTGAGAAAACAAAGGCCCAGAAAGCATCTACATAGCCCAAGAGTATAATAGACTAACATGCAGAGGTGAAAATCTGTACTGATACATAAATATGAGTGTGGTAACATACAGAGGAGCTTTCCTACCTTTGGCAGAAGATGCACCTGCCCTTGGACCACAGGAAGGTCTGCTCCAGCACTGCCGGGTCTCCCGTGTGGAACCTGAGGGCGTGTTTGAGCAGAGACGGACCAATCCTCATGAAGATCTTATCACAGTCCTCGGCTGGACACAGTGGGTACTCGGCCTCGAGCCCGTTCTCTCCCGCCTCCCTTTCCTTTGCCTCTCCTCCTTCCTTTCCCGTCTCAGTCTTCAGAATCACCAGTTTGTCTTTGACGAGCACCTGCTCGTCCTTGAAGCCCGTCAGCTCCTGTCCGGCGGGGTCGGCCTGCTCTGGCGTCTTGTTCAGGTTCCTGGTCTTCTTGAGCAGAACTCGGAGGTTCTGGATGATCCGGGCCTGCTTGCTGATCTCAGACTTTGGCTTGGATTTCCGGACCTGGTGCTCAGCCTCTGGCGGTGCCGCGGACCCATTGACCGCGGGGGACGTCGCGGTTTTGGGTTCCGCGCCGTCCGTTCTTTGCTCGCCGGGTGGGTTTTTTAGCAGTTCCTCGATGTGTTTGAGGACGTGCTCCTTGGCCATGTTGTACTTATTGAAGCAGGACCCGCAGAAGATGCAGCACACCCTTTTCCTCTTCAGGTGGGCGATGCTGTGGCGCACCACGTTCCCACCTTTGAAGTCCTTGTGGCAGTAGACACAGTGGTGCTGCAGGTGGGCATAGCGTCTGGCACGGAGGGCACGGGCCTTCCATGGCTTCATGCCCTCACCCTGGAGGAGGAAGGAGAGGAGGGAAGATTTAATGGGGGCCAATGATAAAGTGACAATGAACACCAATGCACCGTCACAGCTGAGGAGCAGTCGCATCCTGACGCGTGACCTTTCAATCGGACTAACCTGAGGTTCTTCTTCCAACGGCAGCTTCTGCTCCAGCTCAGTGTCGTCATCATCATCTGCTTCCGACCGTGGGGATTCTGGGGGCTGTTGTTCATTCTCATCCTCCTCTTTGTGCAGTTTAGAGTAGTTATGGAAGAGTTGCAGTGGATCCTCCTCAAACTTCAACAATGGCCCATCAAGCTCCAGCTCTGAAGGCCCACCAGGGGAACAATGCCCCTCCTCCATAGACCTCGAGTCTGTGTCTGTTTTCAGTGCTCCAGGAGCATTACCCTGTACATAGTTAACATCTACCATCTCACCATGGCCCTCCATCCTACACCGTTTAATACTGTTCTCGGTATCCATCATCTCGTTTTCTTTCTCCGACGGGTCAAGTCCTCCCTCCGGCCTGATGCCGTTCCCTGTACCAACCCTCTCCTCCACCGTCATTTCATTCTCAGGATAAGAGAGCTCCAACGTGGAAGTCCTGAGGGCATTCCTCTTACCCCACCGCCCCCTTCCCCGCCCCTTCTCCCTAACGCCCTCTGGGGCAATGTTCTCTGCCTGGAGCCTGATCATCTCCAGGAGCCATCTGGGCTTCCTCACCCGCCTCTTCAGAATGGTGTTCTTGACTCGCCTCCCCAAGTACTCCCTCTGCCGGTTGGCAGGCTGTTTGAGGCTGCCTTCCGGAGCCGCGGTGGGATGACGCCTGAGGGAGTATTTGGACCTGCCGTCTGCGAAGGTGGGTTTGATCGCGTATTTGATTTCTGGGTCATCTCCTGAGTCGGCGTCGTCAGAGCCGCGTCGCCTCCTCCCTCTCCTCCTCCTCCGCCTGCTCCACCACCTCCTCTTGACTGGGCTGTCGGGTGGGGGCTCGGGAGAAGCCTCCCCCTCCTCCACCTCCTCCCCCCTCCCAGCAAAGCCATCGGACGCTGGGCCTGCTTCAGGATGCGGACGGGCAGCATCTGGGTGTGGCCCTGCAGGCCTGGGGTGCGCTCGGGTCATTGGGTATCCACTTCTCCTCCACCTGCTCTTCCTCTTGCATCTCGCTGAGAGCAGCCTTCACTGCTTTGTCACTCATCAGCTCCAAACAGTGGGTCCTCAGGCTAAAAAGGTTGCAGAACTCAGGGTCAAAGCATAGGCCTTCTTTTAGCAACTGAGGAGGGAATGGGAGAGATGTCATTCGTTGTTCTACCAAACACAAAAGGTACACTGCTGGTAGAGATTTTACGTTCTCTTTTATAAATACCCTAGTACACTTAAGGCCAGCATACTGGGCTGCCTATGCTACTACTGTTCAGTGGATGCGGTCTACGCTTAACCTGGGACTGTGGGAACCTGCCTTCTTACACTCAAGAGTTTCTGACCTGCAATATGAGGAAGCGTATGTTGGTCTTGATCGGGCTCTGGTGTGGGTGCTGCTCCTGGTCGGGGTGGGTGTAAAGCACCCACACGGTCCTGTAGGCCTCCAGGCTGTGCTCCAGGTGAAGGACCAGCAGGGCGCAGACCCGACACACCTCCAGGTCCCCGCGCAGCAGGAAGGCGATGGTCTTGCACACGAGGGAGCGTGTCTGGGGGTCCGACTGGGGTTCGCGCTGCATAGCTCGGGCACACAGTTCCACGCAGAACTGAACGCCCTCGGTCCCCACCTGACAGAGCACAGACGGCGTTAATATGAAACTGTATCAAGGTATTATATACAAAATAGGCTTGCACGGCAATTTTGATTTTATTTATTTTTCTTCGTTTTTTACATTTTAATACCAAAAGGCTGCTGTGTACACACCTCTTCCGTGACCACTTTGATAAAGAGGAAGATGGCGCGTACATTGCTGACAGAGGCCATAAGTTGCCTGCATTCAGCCAGGAAGCCCTGTTTGGAAGGGTGTGCCCTGAGGTGCAGCCTACTCCAAATAAACACCAGGTCCCTGTGAGAGAAGAGAATGACCTGTCAACCCCAGGGAACAAACAACAGCATACAAAGCACAACCAAAACACAGAACTAGATTTAGCACCCCAAGGAAAACCTAACTAGCCAGTGCTATTACAGCATGGATCAAAAGAGCTAGGTAGCGACATGCCTGAAAGCAGTATATAGCCAGTAACCTAGGCAGGACAATAACACACAGGGCAAACTAACATAACTAGGGCTCTCAGAACAAAACTATACAATTATGGAGGCAGTTTTCAATGCATCAACTCGATGTACTTTAAGCTACGGTTACTGTGTGACTGCAAAGTGTTACTGACCAGATGTAATACATGTCTCCGTTCTGCAGCTGCTGGGTGAGGAATGCTTTGCACAGATACAGGAGCAGCTCATCTTTCTCGATGCTCTCCGTATTGCAGATCATCTCCACAGCATCTCTCCCATCCATCTCAGCCACCTGAAGAGAGAAAGAAAGACAGTAGAGATACAGGCTCTTCACTTTCACGTGGTTCACGTGGCTCTTCTACACACTGTCACTTCCCAGCGTGCACAAGCCCTTGTCTCTCAACCCGTTTGTTAGCTCTCTCTCTCTCTCTCTCTCGCTCTCTCCATCCCGTCTTTCCCTAACGCTTCTCCCATGTCCGTACCGCTTTCTGCAGGTGTTGGTGTAACGATGCCTTGTACAGGCAGGTGAGGTAGGCCTGGTGGAAGTACAGGTGTCTGCCTGTGGAGGGGTGTTCCAGGCAGCTCTTAGCCAGGGCCAGGGCCTCCTGCACACGCTCACAGGCCTGCAGGTACCGCACGCGCAGCTCCAAAAACACTGGCACCTCAGAGCTTAAATACTTGTCCACTGCAGAGAAAGGAAACCAATATAGGCATGAGTCTGATTATTTTTCCAGAAAAGGCAATGCCATGGAAATACAAATACTACTCAGACATGCACTGTTGTGTTTGTCTGAGTGTATATATGATATATAGATGTATATACCTTCTGTCTGTGGCCATGTAGTCTCCCTTAGGATGGCCTGCAGCACAGGGCCTTCCCAAGGGCCGCCATTGTTGATGATCTGCCTGACTTGCTGTAGGTACACATTCTTGTGTCTCAGCAGTTTAGAATGACAGTCCTGGAGTAAAATATGTGAAATACATCCCATGAACAACTTGTTCCTCAATTTATTATCAGAATATGTTTGATATTAGAGACCTATAAGATGGAGACAAAAATGCAGTGTCTGTTATTCTTTACCCGCAAAGAATCCAGTATGTCCTTTAGGGGATGTTCTTGAAACTCCTCCTTACTGAAGAACAGCATCAGCTCAAAAAAGCTCCTGCAAACATTCAGTCACATGAGACACAATGAGTCCAAGCTAGGCATAAATGCTCATCCACAATAACTCATCACATTAGCTCCATCTTTACAGCATCATGTGTACTCTCAACTTCAGGCACATAGGACATGTCTCAGGGTGTTGTACTTACAATGCCAAACTGCTGAGAGCATAACGAATGTGCTGAAAGTCCTCAGGAAAGGCAGAGGTGGCTTTGGTAAAACGGCAGAGGGCTATTCGAAGCAGCTTCAGCTGAGGCAGAGGTACCTGCCATTGCCGTGTATGCTCCTCCACTAACTGTTAAGGGACGGGTACAGAGTTATAAACTTAGAATGAAGAGTCAATGAAAAATATTATGGTTAGCTAACTTCAAGGAAACACGCACATACTATATTAAACATTGGCAAACTGTTGTTCTTCACTCGTGGTTGGTTTACGTTAGAGAACGTAAGTTTCCAAATCCAAAAATTCGTTAAATAACTGTTTTGCTAGATAGATGCATTGGTCTATCAAGCTAGCATGCGATAATGTTTAGCTAGTTAGCTCGCAACACTAGCTTCATTATATCCGTGCGTGTAAGCGTTAGTAAATAGTAAGCTAATAGGCACCGTGGTTACTAGTAAAAACCAAATATGTTAGCATCTAGTGGAGTTAAGGACTTCCAGTGGTAGATATGTTGACAAAAGGCTGTCAAAGTTCACACAATGAGAGCTAGCAATTAGTTAGCCTAATGTCAATGTTGCGAACTAGCTAGCGTCACGTTACTATATAGTAGCTAGCGAGCATAAACAGTGCTAACGGTTGTCTATGTGAGGCATATACGATGGTTGCCTGATATTTAACCTACCTTACAAAAATCGGAGCAATATTCCTTGCTAAGCAGTGTATGTTCATTTTTACAATATCGGTCAAATAAAGCATCCAGATCGATTTCTAGCGCCTCTATTCCCAAGTCACTTTCTCCGTCCGCCATACTGGATAGTTCACCTGACGCATTCTAGCCTGGAACAAACGGAACGCTAGTTTCCTGTTTTCCGATTGGCTATAGCAGTTACGTCGGTTCCACTCCGTGCCATTTATTACTTGATAAATGAGAAATCAGAGCCATTGAAAAATACTGTTTGAAGAAGAATTGTGTCTTCTCCCCACCCACACACTACTCGTTGACAACAAACATACAGTAGGAAGGTCATTACACAAGGAGTAAATACATCAATAAAGGCAGAAACATTGTCAAGAACAGTGTTATGCATGGAACATTTTTGTCAAGTGGGGAATGTGTTTCCTACGGTGGCCCTGAAGAGCATGTAGTTAAACAAGTACAATTTAAACAACGTGAACCTCAAAAGTGCAAGAGTGTACCTGTAGAAAAGCAAGCTTCAATATATTCTTCGAGAAGTTAAAGAGGGCCTTTCATTTCCACTGATAAGAGAGACTTTCCATCTACGGTAACACCAACCGTGACAAACATCAGGGACTGCCCTCTTTTCTGTCATCAAGCAAGGGTTTTTGTGCTGCTGACCCTTCCAAACACTTAAATGTCTACACCTTTGCTCAGTCATTTGGATCACTGGCACACTTGGAGAACCCTTTGAAGCAGTAGTAGTAGTACTACTAGTAGTACTAGTAGTAGTAGTAGTAGTAGTAGTAGTAGTAGTAGTAGTAGTAATAACAATAATAACAATAAAAATGGTGAAACAGCAGGGGGGTATTCCAGGTAGCGGGTTTAACAAACTCTGAGATTAACCCTGAACTCTGAGTTGAGTTACTCTAACATTGGAAACTCTGAAAATTCGGTTCCAGAAAAGCTGATATGAATTAGTTAACTCAACTCGAGGACGTCAACTCAGAGTTAAGCACGGGCATGAGAACTATTGAAAGCCAACATCAATGGAGCTCCGATACTAGGATCCACCATGCCACCCGGCGACAAAAAACGTTGTCCTACGTCACCAAACTTCAGATTCAAGTTTCATTTCGTGTTTATGGTCGAGTACATTTTCCGGAAAAAAGCAACACGGCTGTAGCAGCGTATGCAAGTGGCGTGGGAGACAATTGCTGCCGAGCATACATTTGAATATAATAGCCAGTCCATACATTGAACATTTAACCCAACTGTCCGTTAATGTTACAGGAGAAAAAGTGGTGGCCTTAATAAAATAGCAGGTTCAATGTTTTATTAAATATAAAAACATACTACGCAGGTAATGCATAGTTTGCTTAGGCTATACGCTTGTGATTGTAGCCTCGACGTCACCTTGGTTTTAATCATATTCGACATGATACTAATTCAATATCAATTGGTGCCTATTTCAAGCAGTTTCCCCCAACAGAATGCTTTTCATCAAAAGATGATGATGACGAAAAGACATTGACGGCTGCCGTAGAAATGGATGCAGAGAATTATGTGGTAGCTGGTAGTTCTCTCCCCATGTAGCTTACTATTATTTACATCGTATAAAAACGATTTGCACATTCTAATCATGTTGAACAGAGCATGGATGCTACAGTGAGATGTTCATTTAATGGCAGGTGTATTTTGCATGTGGAACTGTGAAATGTAGCTAATGTAATCTCATGTAGGCCTATTCCTATATAGTTACAAATAAATGAGTTGTACAAACTGTACCTCATGAAGAAAGTGCCAAAAACTGACCAAGAGATGGTGTAGGCCTACTTAGGGTAGACGAATAAAGACTAATCTCGAAAACGATTTACTGGAACTCCAGTTACGGGAGAATGCATGGTCAAAAGTGATGTTAATTGTAGGAACAATAACCTATAGGCTATGAAAATTAATTATTGAATTTGCTGAATTTCTATTTTTACCAAGAGATGGTGTAGGACTTAGGGCAGAAGAATAGAGGCTGACCTTGTAAGGCTATCAACCTGCCCCCACCTCTCATATGGTAAACTATGGAGTTACTGGATGGAGTCTCAACTTGATGGCTCTCACATCTCATTGTGTAACTTACTGTAGCATTGTCATGTTGATAAGAAAGGGTCAAGATTGTGGTGTGATTGTAGTTGTTCTTGGGTATTAAAAGGAATTGTGAAGCATTTTTCTGTGGATGATTGATCTCCTGAGACCTTCTCCTCAGCTCTGGCTTTGTATCTCTGGTTTACAATGGGCCTAGTCATGGTAGAGTAGGCCTAGTTAACTTTCATTGATTTCATTCATTTGCAATATGATTATATGATTATATTATTTCACTTTAATTTGACCATTCTTGCTTTGATTTAACCCAAAGAGTCAAATAACTGCAATTGGTAGGCTATTGGCCTTATTTGGTTAATGTTAATAGGCCTACTGTTCAGTTTCCCATCTTCCTTCAAACCAAGGCTACTCATTGTTAGATTTCTATTTGTAGGCAATGAAGAAGATCAAATCCTACAATTTCAATGATTTTTCTTTATTTCAGTGCCAAAAAGCTTTTGGTCAATTATGTGTGCACGTCCACGGCGTATAACACTAGCGATGAAGACCCAAGGGCTGAGAATGTTGCTCAAATAAATTACAGATCGTGACGGGAAACGGTAACGTTAACTTAGGCATTCATCAGGGAATTAAAGCACATCAAATCGCAGTCTTGAAATCGTCTCCTGGCGTATAACTAAGCGAATTTAATTTTGTTCGAGATCGCTCGGCTGAACCAGGAAACGATATCCCATGTCTTCCAACGCTATCAAACTCAGAAAGTGGGAGGGGATAGGTAAAACTCAGAGTTTGGCATGGAACTAACCTGGGGCCTGTACTACGAAGCAAGATTTGGCGTTAGCGAGGTAACTTCAGGTTCAACCTAGGGTTTTCTGTACTACGAAGGTGGATCACTTGTTATCGGGGTAGATCGCCATGGTAACATATGCTGAACGGCTAACCTGGTCGGGAGCAGGTTATAGTTGGAGATCAGAGATCAACCGGTATAAAAGCCCCGCCCACTAATACATTTTTGAGGATAATGGCGTTACCGTTCATAGAAGATGTGGAGCTTGGTGCGCAGATATTGACAGGTGCGCTCAGAACAGCCAGAACATCAGAATCAGAAAGGGTTTTAATCGCCATGAAAGTTTGCACAGACAAGCAATTTGCTTTGGCAGGAAGGTGCGTAGTTAAACATATAGGAATCCTAAAAAAATTATATGAGATCTAACTATAGGAAAAGTACATAGACTAGCAATGCTTAGAATGTGCATATGCAATGCATAGCGTTGCGTTATTTCGCTACGGGTACTTTTATGTAGTGTCATGTTGATATGTTATTCCTATTCAATGGGGTGTCTCCCCTTAAAACCCCTTCTGCTGTCCTTGGGTTGCTTTGACCCACTTTCTAATGATTTCCATATCAAAATGTTGGGTTTCTTTCAACCAAAACATTTCAAACCAAAAAGAACAATGTGTAGCCTACAATGATCATTTTACTACCCACAAAAGACACAACAAAAAAGCCACAAAAAGGTATAAAAACACCAAAACGTAGAAAAAAGTTTAACAAATACATCCTCATGTGTTCTCCCTTTCCTAGGAACACAGAAATATAATGTCAGTGTAACTAAGTTTAGTGTCATTCAGTCATGTACTATATCTTCTCATATTCCAGTTTTCTATCTCCAACCTTGTTTTTTTAATTAAAAGCCTCTTATACTCTATATCAAGCTCCAGGGTTCTTTTATACAGGGCCCTCACATTGTCTGCTCCAACCTGAAACAAATAAAGAACATTGTCCCTTTGTAAGGCACACTTGGAGAAAGTTGAAGGTGTCCATTTGACTACTGTGTTTCAAGGTTCATTGCTTATACCTTGTGTCTTTGTCTTGGCCTTGAAGTGGAGGCCCTATGCTCAGGGGGAGGAACAAGTTCCTCTTCCTGCTGAGTTTAACACCATAGCAATTGAATCAATTGATTTATATTTGAAATGAGCACTTCAAGGACTTATGTCTCATGTTATGTTCAGACCACCACCATTAGTAAGTCATTAAAGACACTTCAATCACAGCCACACGTTCACACACTCTCACCATCTATGTTGCAAGTGGTAAAACAAAATCAAAAGTGTACCCCTAAAATGCTCTCTGAGCAGGCAGGCACAGTTTCCTGATCATCTAGGACCTCCACTCCTCCCAGAAAGTAAATGGCATATTTGATCAATATTCAACAACCACATATGGCATACGTACTGGCGTATGACTATTAGTTTCATGGTTACCTATGTATGGCACAGTGGGACGACAGTGGATGGTGGCAGCAACACCACTATATTTCCTGTCACTGCAGAGGACAGTAATACATTCCACTTAGTATTGCTAGTTTATTTACCCCAGATGGTCCACATATTTACATTTAAGGTTCCTATGTGTTTATTGTATGCACCTTCCTGCCAAAGCAAATTCCTTGTCTGTGCAAACTTTCATGAATAAATCCCTTTCTGATTCTACATTTCACTTCTACAATATTTATAAATAATTGTTGAATGCACATGGTCACATAGATCACTTGAAACATACATATGCCTGGGTTTCCGAGCTGCTGCCACCAGTGTCTGAAGAAATGCCCCCTTCCACTCCTTCCATCATGGGGCGACCCTGATAGCTTGAGAGGGCCAGCTCCTCAGCAAGAGTGAAGTCCTGTGGAGGAGTTCATTGTTCTATGGGCCCTTTGTAGCTATACCAATATCCTACAAAAGGTACTGGCA
Organism: Mallotus villosus; assembly: GCA_903064625.1. Lineage (NCBI taxonomy): Eukaryota > Metazoa > Chordata > Actinopteri > Osmeriformes > Salangidae > Mallotus > Mallotus villosus. Next base: position 126,383 of record CAEFZP010001948.1, on the reverse strand, counting down.
ATTAAGCCAGTAAGTATTGCCTACTGCTACTTACTTATGTTTTTATTTTTTTATTTGCTCTCACGATCGTTTGCCACTTCCAGGGTTGCAACTAAAATAATACAGCAACAAAAGTTTAACGTTATGGAATGCACACGTGTAATTATGGTCACATCTTGTGCCTGGGACAGTGATATCAATAAAGCATGTATAGGCTAGTTTACGCATTTACAGCGTCTGCTATTTTCTACCAGTTTAGCAGCAGCAAATTCGTTGATTTTTGCCTGTATCATATGTCTGTATTCCTGATATGTTCGTGTAACAATATTTCACGCAGGAGGAGTAGACAAAGTTTGTAAGTTTATTGACCGGAATGTCCGCTCCTCTTCCGTGACATATGCGGCTCTTGTTTTGTCCGTGTTTGCGATTGGATATACGGTGCAAACACCGCCCCTTTATGTGAACGCGCACATCTCTAGATTAGAAAGATCTGGTTTGAGTTAAAGAGTTGATAACCGCCGTCGTGATACCGTTTATCGTGATTGCGATTGTCTCGCTTTGTGTAGCCGGGTAACTGAGAGTAATCCAGAGCATGTTGATCTTGATTCGTAGTACAGGCCCCTGCTCGCGACCAGGTTAGTTTCACAGCGTAAGTTACCATGGCAACTTACCAAAAGGTTTCGTTACCTCTCTTTCTGGAACGGAAACCTCGGAGTTTGCCTATTTTCAGGGTTAAACAACTCAGAGTTTTCACAAAACCGGCTACCTGGAATACCCCCCAGGTGTTTTTAAGCATGTTTTTATTTACATAACAGACTTTTGAAAAGTATACAACAATAACGATTCAGGGTTGATCATTTCTAATTTGCAAAAATAAATACATAGAAATCTCAATGAATGTGGGATGTTAGTTAGTGGGATGTATTTCTGTACTCGCCTATCAATATGAACCACACCAAAGGAGAAATACACTCCAGATTTCCAACATAACAAACAAAACACGACAGGCATACAAGAGCCCTACCTATGAATGACTGGCGATGCTCTTACCTTGTCAATTACATAGAGTCTGGCTGGATTTTCATGGAACAGGTAGGGGAGCAAGAATATTGCAGCACAGACGGTGTGTCCTAAAAGGAAAAAAACACAACACAAGTTGTATCTGGCCTTCCTGTACTGATCAGGGTCCCCAGATTTAAAGGCGACGGACCGGGCTCTCAGGTTGGCCCGGACAGCGGCATCAACCCAGGGCTTCTGATTGGGGAAAGACCGGACAACCTTCTTGGGGACGACGTCATCAATGCAGTGTTGAATGTAGCTGGAAACAGTGTCCGTGTATTAGTTTATGTCTCCATCTGCTGCCTCCCTAAACATTTGTGGTAACAACATACTTACCTAAATGATTAATCACTGTACAGTTGTCTTTAGCTAATCAATTGTAAACTAACAAGTGGGCAACATAGTATCTATGGATCTGAAAGTATTGTATCTAGAACAAACTATAAATCACACATCATGTACTGTAAGCATTCATGTTTTATTGAAGAAGGAAGATATGAACTGGTAGCCTTTTTTAAGGCACCTAAAAATGTACAACAAAGTTGAACAATTTATTTAGTCAGAATACAAAAATACACATCTCAGTGACTTCAATATTGTAATAAATAGTTAACCATGCATTCTAACCATAAAAAGGCACAGAAAACAGTCACTTAGTAGTAATACAAAATTACCAACTACTTTACCAAATTCATCCAGATATGAATACAGATGACAGCTGTAACATTATATTCCAAAGATGAAACACAATACACATCATATCATGAAACCTTAGGCAATAAATATGTAAATATTGTTTATACCTACAGAATTCTTAAAAATTAAAACTGTGCCATTGTAAACATAATGTAAACAAATGAAACTCGATTCTATCCCACCATGTTAGAATAATCCATGACTACTGGGTACCTCATCCTAAGAGGTCCTGGTGTGGGTTTGTTTGGTTTGGAAAAACCAGGCAGTTTGCAGCATTATCTACACCATTGGAAAACTCAGAATAGGATGAAGTTGTACAAATACACTGATTTGAGGTCACATTTTGAACCTAGACCAGTTCCTAAGAGCAACTTCAACCAGGATTGGGAAACTTAAGCTTTCCTTTACCTGGGTACAGGCGTCAAATGCAGTCCTACAGAGCCAGGCAGAGACCTTTCAGGACACACAGACAGTGAGAGCATGCGCACACACACACACACACACACTCGCTCACACACGCACACACTGCTGCATTACAGACATATGACACGGGGCCATCAGGAATTGAACAGAATATTCCATTCGGTTTATGATGAGGGTGGATCTTAAAATGCAGTGAATCCTGATGATCACTGTTACTACAGGAGGAGGCAGTCAGCAAGGAGGTGATCTGTTCCTCAGATTAAAGCACATAGTCAGAATGATTTCACAGACCTAGATAAATGAACAGACTGACACGGCCAACACTACATTGCACTAACCCAGATGTGTACAAATTTGGTAGAACAGTAGAATACAGTACTCTATAAAGAGGGACCATATAAAAATCATGATTTTGTATTGTAGTGAGACCCTAATTTAATCTCAGTTATCCATGTCCATGAAACCATCCTGTATAAATGACCACTTTAAGACAAAAACACACAATGACCACAAGACTTCTCGCCAGACAGTGGTGCAATGGGTGGACAGGGTTGTCCGATAACTATTTTGGCAAACCGTTTCAAATAAAAGCGTAGAAAGTAAATCAAACAGAAAATCAGCAGTATGTTCAATTCATATATTTGGTATGCAATTCATACTGTGATGTCATCGAGAGTTATTCATTTACCGTGGAATGAGAACATTCTGTGTTATTGACACACCATATGATTTCAATGTACAGGTGACGGAGGGGTGCCACCTTTACATGAGAAATGAGGATTGAAAGAAACATGCGTATTTAATCAACGTGGGCAGATTAGCATGGTGGGTATCTACAGTGGGGAACTGAGGATGGAGACGTGATATGGCGTCCTCTGGTGGAATAAACTAGGTAACGTTTACAGTCCTTTATCATGTGACATCTGGCATCATTACACCCTATATTTAATCTTTCCATTTGAAGAAGAAAAAAAAATAGAATTCTGGCCAGAACAAATATAAAGTATTCAAAGATAATGTCACGATTGCTTACAGCATGGGAAAAAACGATCTAATTAAGTGATAACACATATTGACCAATCAATGATAAGCAGCATATAGTGCCTGATATGCCAGGTACATGACTGACATAGATGCACTCAGATACATAGTCAGCACAAACACTGAGCCTTGCCTGTTCTGGTTGTACACACTAACCACCCAGTCTCTACGGCCCTGTTTTGACCGCCTCGTCCTGGAAGCACTGAGGAAAGAGTGAAATGTGATGAGCTGCTGGAAGAATTCTGAGTCCATATGAAAAGCCGTTTCGTTTTAAAACCGTATCTAAGGGTTCGTCCTCAATCTTCACATCACTGTCATCATCGTCACAAGTAGGAGCACATGTACAAAGCCATCGATCCGTTTTCCTCAAGGAGAAACACCACGTCAGAAACACCGCTTCAGGGAATAGAAACCCATATGAAACAAAAACAACGACAATATTGCACCTTCATTAGAATACAACGTCGTTATCATGTACGAGAGATTCAAACAAAGAATTAATCAATAATCTGGTGCAATATATTGTACACGATCCATGTGTTAGCTGTTGACACTGCATATCTTGTCAGCGACCTACAAAGGCATTTGTCTAGAACAGCTACTAACAGAGTACACCGTATGTATACACTGGTTATAGATTGTATATACTGTACAGTGTATATATGTACAAACCTTAGCATGACATATACAAATATACCCTGTAATGCCACCAAAATTACAGAAACTACAGAGAAAAGTGTTAAAACTCTGTGCAACAAAACCTATACACTCCATAATCATATCCTACCAAACCAATATTGATCGCCTATCCCCACTAGTGTTATTGTGTCAAATATTAACTGTCAAAATGCTTAATAAACTGATGTGAATGACTTACTTATATCTAATAACATGAGGGTCTGCACTGGAAAAGGTGCCTATTAGGTATATTGCTCCTAAAATGACTTTGTTAAAACAACCTTTCCTATTGAATTGAATCCTAATTAACTCATTGCAATTTATATACCTATGGATACTACCAACGTGAAGTAACTATTACATTATCTACTAATCCTCCACTACAAATCTACTAGTGGAACTTTGGAAGTGTCCTGGACATTCACTTTGGTACTGATTTTACGTCAACAAAGTTAGTCAGCAATAGACCATTAGCAACTCCTAATACTCATCACTCAACTACCAACTGCATTTAAAGTTCTTATGATTTCCTTAAGCACTTTTCTTTACATTATATGACTTTGAAAATATGGCACATCCTTGATACAGAATGATCATGCAAACCAATAAATAAAAGAGTAAAAACGCTAGATTGAAATCAAAATAATGCTTTCAGTAGTAACAAATGGCATAATCATAATAATACTTAAGTCTTACGTGTTCAAGTGTTATTTTGTACACACAAATCAAGACGCCGACCAAGCGCCTCTATTCCCAAGTCACTTTCTCCGTCCGCCATACTGGATAGTTCACCTGACGCATTCTAGCCTGGAACAAACGGAACGCTAGTTTCCTGTTTTCCGATTGGCTATAGCAGTTACGTCGGTTCCACTCCGTGCCATTTATTACTTGATAAATGAGAAATCAGAGCCATTGAAAAATACTGTTTGAAGAAGAATTGTGTCTTCTCCCCACCCACACACTACTCGTTGACAACAAACATACAGTAGGAAGGTCATTACACAAGGAGTAAATACATCAATAAAGGCAGAAACATTGTCAAGAACAGTGTTATGCATGGAACATTTTTGTCAAGTGGGGAATGTGTTTCCTACGGTGGCCCTGAAGAGCATGTAGTTAAACAAGTACAATTTAAACAACGTGAACCTCAAAAGTGCAAGAGTGTACCTGTAGAAAAGCAAGCTTCAATATATTCTTCGAGAAGTTAAAGAGGGCCTTTCATTTCCACTGATAAGAGAGACTTTCCATCTACGGTAACACCAACCGTGACAAACATCAGGGACTGCCCTCTTTTCTGTCATCAAGCAAGGGTTTTTGTGCTGCTGACCCTTCCAAACACTTAAATGTCTACACCTTTGCTCAGTCATTTGGATCACTGGCACACTTGGAGAACCCTTTGAAGCAGTAGTAGTAGTACTACTAGTAGTACTAGTAGTAGTAGTAGTAGTAGTAGTAGTAGTAGTAGTAGTAGTAATAACAATAATAACAATAAAAATGGTGAAACAGCAGGGGGGTATTCCAGGTAGCGGGTTTAACAAACTCTGAGATTAACCCTGAACTCTGAGTTGAGTTACTCTAACATTGGAAACTCTGAAAATTCGGTTCCAGAAAAGCTGATATGAATTAGTTAACTCAACTCGAGGACGTCAACTCAGAGTTAAGCACGGGCATGAGAACTATTGAAAGCCAACATCAATGGAGCTCCGATACTAGGATCCACCATGCCACCCGGCGACAAAAAACGTTGTCCTACGTCACCAAACTTCAGATTCAAGTTTCATTTCGTGTTTATGGTCGAGTACATTTTCCGGAAAAAAGCAACACGGCTGTAGCAGCGTATGCAAGTGGCGTGGGAGACAATTGCTGCCGAGCATACATTTGAATATAATAGCCAGTCCATACATTGAACATTTAACCCAACTGTCCGTTAATGTTACAGGAGAAAAAGTGGTGGCCTTAATAAAATAGCAGGTTCAATGTTTTATTAAATATAAAAACATACTACGCAGGTAATGCATAGTTTGCTTAGGCTATACGCTTGTGATTGTAGCCTCGACGTCACCTTGGTTTTAATCATATTCGACATGATACTAATTCAATATCAATTGGTGCCTATTTCAAGCAGTTTCCCCCAACAGAATGCTTTTCATCAAAAGATGATGATGACGAAAAGACATTGACGGCTGCCGTAGAAATGGATGCAGAGAATTATGTGGTAGCTGGTAGTTCTCTCCCCATGTAGCTTACTATTATTTACATCGTATAAAAACGATTTGCACATTCTAATCATGTTGAACAGAGCATGGATGCTACAGTGAGATGTTCATTTAATGGCAGGTGTATTTTGCATGTGGAACTGTGAAATGTAGCTAATGTAATCTCATGTAGGCCTATTCCTATATAGTTACAAATAAATGAGTTGTACAAACTGTACCTCATGAAGAAAGTGCCAAAAACTGACCAAGAGATGGTGTAGGCCTACTTAGGGTAGACGAATAAAGACTAATCTCGAAAACGATTTACTGGAACTCCAGTTACGGGAGAATGCATGGTCAAAAGTGATGTTAATTGTAGGAACAATAACCTATAGGCTATGAAAATTAATTATTGAATTTGCTGAATTTCTATTTTTACCAAGAGATGGTGTAGGACTTAGGGCAGAAGAATAGAGGCTGACCTTGTAAGGCTATCAACCTGCCCCCACCTCTCATATGGTAAACTATGGAGTTACTGGATGGAGTCTCAACTTGATGGCTCTCACATCTCATTGTGTAACTTACTGTAGCATTGTCATGTTGATAAGAAAGGGTCAAGATTGTGGTGTGATTGTAGTTGTTCTTGGGTATTAAAAGGAATTGTGAAGCATTTTTCTGTGGATGATTGATCTCCTGAGACCTTCTCCTCAGCTCTGGCTTTGTATCTCTGGTTTACAATGGGCCTAGTCATGGTAGAGTAGGCCTAGTTAACTTTCATTGATTTCATTCATTTGCAATATGATTATATGATTATATTATTTCACTTTAATTTGACCATTCTTGCTTTGATTTAACCCAAAGAGTCAAATAACTGCAATTGGTAGGCTATTGGCCTTATTTGGTTAATGTTAATAGGCCTACTGTTCAGTTTCCCATCTTCCTTCAAACCAAGGCTACTCATTGTTAGATTTCTATTTGTAGGCAATGAAGAAGATCAAATCCTACAATTTCAATGATTTTTCTTTATTTCAGTGCCAAAAAGCTTTTGGTCAATTATGTGTGCACGTCCACGGCGTATAACACTAGCGATGAAGACCCAAGGGCTGAGAATGTTGCTCAAATAAATTACAGATCGTGACGGGAAACGGTAACGTTAACTTAGGCATTCATCAGGGAATTAAAGCACATCAAATCGCAGTCTTGAAATCGTCTCCTGGCGTATAACTAAGCGAATTTAATTTTGTTCGAGATCGCTCGGCTGAACCAGGAAACGATATCCCATGTCTTCCAACGCTATCAAACTCAGAAAGTGGGAGGGGATAGGTAAAACTCAGAGTTTGGCATGGAACTAACCTGCTCGCGACCAGGTTAGTTTCACAGCGTAAGTTACCATGGCAACTTACCAAAAGGTTTCGTTACCTCTCTTTCTGGAACGGAAACCTCGGAGTTTGCCTATTTTCAGGGTTAAACAACTCAGAGTTTTCACAAAACCGGCTACCTGGAATACCCCCCAGGTGTTTTTAAGCATGTTTTTATTTACATAACAGACTTTTGAAAAGTATACAACAATAACGATTCAGGGTTGATCATTTCTAATTTGCAAAAATAAATACATAGAAATCTCAATGAATGTGGGATGTTAGTTAGTGGGATGTATTTCTGTACTCGCCTATCAATATGAACCACACCAAAGGAGAAATACACTCCAGATTTCCAACATAACAAACAAAACACGACAGGCATACAAGAGCCCTACCTATGAATGACTGGCGATGCTCTTACCTTGTCAATTACATAGAGTCTGGCTGGATTTTCATGGAACAGGTAGGGGAGCAAGAATATTGCAGCACAGACGGTGTGTCCTAAAAGGAAAAAAACACAACACAAGTTGTATCTGGCCTTCCTGTACTGATCAGGGTCCCCAGATTTAAAGGCGACGGACCGGGCTCTCAGGTTGGCCCGGACAGCGGCATCAACCCAGGGCTTCTGATTGGGGAAAGACCGGACAACCTTCTTGGGGACGACGTCATCAATGCAGTGTTGAATGTAGCTGGAAACAGTGTCCGTGTATTAGTTTATGTCTCCATCTGCTGCCTCCCTAAACATTTGTGGTAACAACATACTTACCTAAATGATTAATCACTGTACAGTTGTCTTTAGCTAATCAATTGTAAACTAACAAGTGGGCAACATAGTATCTATGGATCTGAAAGTATTGTATCTAGAACAAACTATAAATCACACATCATGTACTGTAAGCATTCATGTTTTATTGAAGAAGGAAGATATGAACTGGTAGCCTTTTTTAAGGCACCTAAAAATGTACAACAAAGTTGAACAATTTATTTAGTCAGAATACAAAAATACACATCTCAGTGACTTCAATATTGTAATAAATAGTTAACCATGCATTCTAACCATAAAAAGGCACAGAAAACAGTCACTTAGTAGTAATACAAAATTACCAACTACTTTACCAAATTCATCCAGATATGAATACAGATGACAGCTGTAACATTATATTCCAAAGATGAAACACAATACACATCATATCATGAAACCTTAGGCAATAAATATGTAAATATTGTTTATACCTACAGAATTCTTAAAAATTAAAACTGTGCCATTGTAAACATAATGTAAACAAATGAAACTCGATTCTATCCCACCATGTTAGAATAATCCATGACTACTGGGTACCTCATCCTAAGAGGTCCTGGTGTGGGTTTGTTTGGTTTGGAAAAACCAGGCAGTTTGCAGCATTATCTACACCATTGGAAAACTCAGAATAGGATGAAGTTGTACAAATACACTGATTTGAGGTCACATTTTGAACCTAGACCAGTTCCTAAGAGCAACTTCAACCAGGATTGGGAAACTTAAGCTTTCCTTTACCTGGGTACAGGCGTCAAATGCAGTCCTACAGAGCCAGGCAGAGACCTTTCAGGACACACAGACAGTGAGAGCATGCGCACACACACACACACACACACACTCGCTCACACACGCACACACTGCTGCATTACAGACATATGACACGGGGCCATCAGGAATTGAACAGAATATTCCATTCGGTTTATGATGAGGGTGGATCTTAAAATGCAGTGAATCCTGATGATCACTGTTACTACAGGAGGAGGCAGTCAGCAAGGAGGTGATCTGTTCCTCAGATTAAAGCACATAGTCAGAATGATTTCACAGACCTAGATAAATGAACAGACTGACACGGCCAACACTACATTGCACTAACCCAGATGTGTACAAATTTGGTAGAACAGTAGAATACAGTACTCTATAAAGAGGGACCATATAAAATCATGATTTTGTATTGTAGTGAGACCCTAATTTAATCTCAGTTATCCATGTCCATGAAACCATCCTGTATAAATGACCACTTTAAGACAAAAACACACAATGACCACAAGACTTCTCGCCAGACAGTGGTGCAATGGGTGGACAGGGTTGTCCGATAACTATTTTGGCAAACCGTTTCAAATAAAAGCGTAGAAAGTAAATCAAACAGAAAATCAGCAGTATGTTCAATTCATATATTTGGTATGCAATTCATACTGTGATGTCATCGAGAGTTATTCATTTACCGTGGAATGAGAACATTCTGTGTTATTGACACACCATATGATTTCAATGTACAGGTGACGGAGGGGTGCCACCTTTACATGAGAAATGAGGATTGAAAGAAACATGCGTATTTAATCAACGTGGGCAGATTAGCATGGTGGGTATCTACAGTGGGGAACTGAGGATGGAGACGTGATATGGCGTCCTCTGGTGGAATAAACTAGGTAACGTTTACAGTCCTTTATCATGTGACATCTGGCATCATTACACCCTATATTTAATCTTTCCATTTGAAGAAGAAAAAAAAATAGAATTCTGGCCAGAACAAATATAAAGTATTCAAAGATAATGTCACGATTGCTTACAGCATGGGAAAAAACGATCTAATTAAGTGATAACACATATTGACCAATCAATGATAAGCAGCATATAGTGCCTGATATGCCAGGTACATGACTGACATAGATGCACTCAGATACATAGTCAGCACAAACACTGAGCCTTGCCTGTTCTGGTTGTACACACTAACCACCCAGTCTCTACGGCCCTGTTTTGACCGCCTCGTCCTGGAAGCACTGAGGAAAGAGTGAAATGTGATGAGCTGCTGGAAGAATTCTGAGTCCATATGAAAAGCCGTTTCGTTTTAAAACCGTATCTAAGGGTTCGTCCTCAATCTTCACATCACTGTCATCATCGTCACAAGTAGGAGCACATGTACAAAGCCATCGATCCGTTTTCCTCAAGGAGAAACACCACGTCAGAAAACACCGCTTCAGGGAATAGAAACCCATATGAAACAAAAACAACGACAATATTGCACCTTCATTAGAATACAACGTCGTTATCATGTACGAGAGATTCAAACAAAGAATTAATCAATAATCTGGTGCAATATATTGTACACGATCCATGTGTTAGCTGTTGACACTGCATATCTTGTCAGCGACCTACAAAGGCATTTGTCTAGAACAGCTACTAACAGAGTACAACCGTATGTATACACTGGTTATAGATTGTATATACTGTACAGTGTATATATGTACAAACCTTAGCATGACATATACAAATATACCCTGTAATGCCACCAAAATTACAGAAACTACAGAGAAAAGTGTTAAAACTCTGTGCAACAAAACCTATACACTCCATAATCATATCCTACCAAACCAATATTGATCTCCTATCCCCACTAGTGTTATTGTGTCAAATATTAACTGTCAAAATGCTTAATAAACTGATGTGAATGACTTACTTATATCTAATAACATGAGGGTCTGCACTGGAAAAGGTGCCTATTAGGTATATTGCTCCTAAAATGACTTTGTTAAAACAACCTTTCCTATTGAATTGAATCCTAATTAACTCATTGCAATTTATATACCTATGGATACTACCAACGTGAAGTAACTATTACATTATCTACTAATCCTCCACTACAAATCTACTAGTGGAACTTTGGAAGTGTCCTGGACATTCACTTTGGTACTGATTTTACGTCAACAAAGTTAGTCAGCAATAGACCATTAGCAACTCCTAATACTCATCACTCAACTACCAACTGCATTTAAAGTTCTTATGATTTCCTTAAGCACTTTTCTTTACATTATATGACTTTGAAAATATGGCACATCCTTGATACAGAATGATCATGCAAACCAATAAATAAAAGAGTAAAAACGCTAGATTGAAATCAAAATAATGCTTTCAGTAGTAACAAATGGCATAATCATAATAATACTTAAGTCTTACGTGTTCAAGTGTTATTTTGTACACACAAATCAAGACGCCGATCATGCAAAGAAAACACATATTCAAACTCAAGGAGCGAGCGTGGCATGCACTCCCGTCTCGCGGTTTCTCGGAGACCCCTTCGCTTAACGCTTAACATCTTTAGCCACCTACTGTCAAGCAGCGTGTCGGTAAGCAGCATTCACAAAGCCACACAGCACTGAACGCCACTGAACTAACTGTATACTGCCCTGTACACTAAACCCACATGGGAACACTCATGGAAGTCCTGCTTTTGCTACTTAGATTCTGCCGTCTCTACGAGGTTCAGGAGGACAAACCAACTGTTAACGGCAATTTAGTTGCATACCTGATTGTGTGCCAGGAATAGAAATGTGTTAGGAATGGCTTTTTAGTAAAGATCCATGACTTCCTAAGACCGATGCACTTCAGCAGAACCCACGTTTTGGCACCACACACACACAATGTCACACGGAAACCTTCGGTTCTCTGCCTCTCTAAAGCTCTCTCTCGACAGATGGATCAAGTCCAATCGATCGTTGCATACTTAATTCTCACTTCCGCTGTCTTAGGAGTCCCCAAACTCTTCTTCTGTGGTGGATGACGGGCGATTTTTCCCCCTCTCCGGATTCATCTGTGCCCGCATTAGAGGTCACAAAAGGTGGTCTTGGCAAGGTCCTTAGTTCCCTGGAGAATTCTCTTCATATGACCCACTTTCGATATCCCCAGATCCTGGGGAGGGGTGAGAGGGGTGACAGTCAGCGTGCATCGTATCCAGAGCAACGCCTACACTAGACCCAGGCAGAAACACACACACAAAAAACAGCTTACATCACAAACCGCACACAACACAAGTCTGGATGACCGTCATGGGCCCGAGCCTAGGACAGGTGCTGTGGTGACTCAAGTTTTCCTGCAAATCCCAGATTATAAGAACGTAAGGACATGCTTTCCACTTTGCACTAGAATGTCTACCAATTTTACTTTTATGATCTATTTTGTTCATCCACTGACCAGTCCTTTAAGACCTTTACGGGTGCACAGATTGTATGTGTGACAGGCTGTGCATTCGTTTTTTCCATATGCTGTAATGTGCCAATACACATCGGGCGCATACGGTTAAAGGACCGGGTAACTGTGGCTGACTCGAATCTCCGCACAATCCCTGTCCTGCTATGACCCGGTCTGGCTTGGAGGACAACGTGAGTAGGAGCCACTCGATGGAAATGTCTGCTTTTATAGTAGAGCATTTATGAACGAGTTGACCCCCCACCTTTCGGCTGCCGTAGGACATGAAGCCGCGTGCTCGGCAGAGAAAACCGTCGCCGTACACGGCTGCGACGCGGCGGCGTTCATAAACGGCTCACGAGACGAGATGCAGAGGTGTTTGAGCCATATCACGTGTATATGGAGGGACGGAGATTGGAATGGGGGACACAGACAGAGAAACACGGGCACAGTCCCAAGGTACGTGTGGCCTCTCAATGTGTACGGTCAATTTGTATGTTTTTTTCTTTCTCCGCTTCTGAGCGGCTACATTCTCTAGCCCCTCCCCACTCCTGAGGGGGTCCTGCTGTCCTTGTGCCCCCCCCCTCCCTCTGCCCTCACCAGACCTCTAGAAGAGACAGACTCAGTTGAATGTTCTCGTATGTACAGAGTTTGAATTTCCACAGGCCACAGTGCGATTTCACCTGGAGTCTGATCACATCGAATGGGTCTTAGAGAGTCTTGTCCTCCCTCGGGGGCCCTGTCCCCTCTCTCTGTGGCCAGGTGGCCCCCCATCCCCAGAAGCCAACCCTCCCATGCTGCGTCACACCATGCCACATTTTATCCAGCCGGCAGTATATCCAGCAGGGACATCCCCTGGGCTCCTGCCCAATAGCGGTGCTGTCACATCATCCCATCCTTAACCCATCACCGTCCCGGTCTCTACCCTAACCCCCCATCCCTTGCCCTCCCCCCATCTCCCATCTCTCCCCTATCGCCCTCCCATGCCCCCTCACCCCGGTGGAGACTGAGGGGGTTAGTGAGTCACGGGTCTCCGGCAACCAAGCAACACTCACGCAGAGGAAGCCAAGCAGAGCAGCGCAGCACAAAGTAGCAAACAGGGAGACGGATAACAAGCAAGAGGAACCAGAGACAGACAGAGAGACAGACCAGAGAGAGAGTGAGAGAGAGAAAAACCGGGAAGAAAGAGTTGACCTGGGGGCGGGATAAAGTGGGTGAAAAGTGTGAGCGCGCGTGTGTGCGTGCGTACCTTCAGGTCCCTTCTCTCCAGGTGGAGGAGCTCGGAGCCTCGGATGTCGTGGCGGATGAAGCTGTCTCTGTACTCCCCCCACGCTCAGCTGCTCCAGCCAGAGGCCCACCTCCTCTGTGCCCCACCTCTCCACTACACACAGAGCAGAGCAGAGAGGTGCTCAGCGGGCCCACGCACACACACACACACACACACACCGAGTACACACACACATGCACCCACACAGAGTACACACACACACGCACGCACAGACACACGAACGCACGTACGTACACCACCCGCTCTCTGAATGGCGTCTCTTTAAGCAAGGCAGTGCTCCTTCGGTGGGAGACATAGATATATGCAAACACACGTTTCTGTGTCACGTCGGGCCCAAAAGACAAAATCAGGATAAATCACTGTTTGAGTGATGAAGAGAGAAGGAGGAGAGGCAGAGAGGGGAGGAAGAGAGGGAGGGAAGGATGAAGAGGAGTGGCAAACAACGCTTACTTAATTAAGCTAATAACCTAAATTTAGTAGCTTTTCAGCTTGCCGCAGGGCATTTTGGGTACCAAGAGCAATGCGCGAGTCCAGCCGATTTTACGAGTAGGGTCCAGCTGCAGCCCCGGAGAACAACCACCCTGGCGTGACATAACACCCAGGCGTGACGGAAGTAACCGTGGTGTGACGGAAGGGATTTTTTTTATCAGAAACCAAAGATCAACCATGGAAGTAAGTGAGAATGTCAATGTACTTAATGTATTGAGTAATATTCATGTTAAAGCCGTGCCGTGGTTTATTTACTTTTCGCTAAATTCGAATATAGCCTAATAATATTATAATACCGCGCCCTTTTTTTGAAAAATTAGCCAACAGTATCCAGCTGCACTTCGTTCATGGAAGTAACCCCAACCCTAGGTGAACCGAGCCCTGGTACTTTCTCCTAACCCCAACCCTAGGTGAACCGAGCCCTGGTACTTTCTCCTAACCCCAACCCTAGGTGAACCGAGCCCTGGTACTTTCTCCTAACCCCAACCCTAGGTGAACCGAGCCCTGGTACTTTCTCCTAACCCCAACCCTAGGTGAACCGATGGTCATTTACTTAATGAGTAAACTGTATAATACACTTAGAAATACATTGCGTCAATGTATATTTATATCGAATTGTGATGATATCCTTAACAAAAATACAATTTGATTCTATTATACCCGGGAGAAGTTCGTCTTTTGCAACCCACATGCGCAGTTGAGCCAGCTTGACAGTCGTGTGACGTAGGTTTGAAAGTGGTCTATATAGAGTCCATGAATACTTCCATGAACGAAGTGCAGCTGGATACTGTTGGCTAATTTTTTTTAAAAAGGGCGCGGTATTATAATATTATTAGGCTATATCCGAATTTAGCGAAAAGTTAATAAACCACGGCACGGCTTTAACATGAATATTACTCAATACATTAAGTACATTGACATTCTCACTTACTTCCATGGTTGATCTTTGGAAACCACCAGATGGCGGTGGTAAAGCGCAGCCCTATGGAACAGGTTTTTAAACGTTGAGTTACAGGCATGTCATGTTTTACATTTGGGGGCGTGTGTCCTTGTATTGGGGGGAGTTGAGCAAGTCATCCTATTTGGGGGGAGTTGACTCGTATTTGGGGGGAGTGTTTTCATTTGGGGGATGCACTCATATTAGGGGGTGTGTTTTGCACTTCAGGGCCATCGTAGTTTCCAGATCACACTTAATGATGCCAAATAGAGAATGTAACAGCGCTACACCCGAGTTTTTTTTGTTGTGCAGTGGGGTGTGAATCATGGGCATTGATAACTGGCAAGCACTTTTCATACTGATTGTAGAAAGGTTAGTAAAATATTTGTTTGGAAATTCACATGAATGTACATATGCGATACATTATTTATTCAGAGTAGGTATCTAGGCTAGTGTATAAAGTGTGCATGAATAAATAGGCCTCTCATCTCTCTAGCAATTAGAATTATGAATGTTAGCTACCTGAGTAAAAACTAAAAAAACTAATGAAAAATGTACGTTAGCCAGGAGGAGTTTGCAGGCTGTGTGGCCTGTATCAAAGATACCAACCGTTCTATCATTTCAAATAATGCAGGAACTCTGCATGCATATGATTCCAAATATGTAATTACCAATTAAAACAGTGATTGATAGGAAATAAGGACTGTCCAGAATCATATAACTGTTGTAAAATGGTGCGGCTCCTTTAAGAACAGCACGTACAGGGTGGGTGTGGCAGAGCGAGGTGGAGAGCGAGAGCGAGAAGAAATTGGTGATGCTAACGATAAGTTTGTATGTAGCGACCGGAACTAACCGTGTATGTATATAACAGGATTTCAGTGACTAATAATAAATGAAAAGAAAGAACACAGTGGGCATTTATTTGCTAACCAGCAGCAGACAGGAAGAAAGGGAAATTAACCACGAAGTCTAATACTTCGGCCCTGGAACGTTTCACAACATCTCCCCTGCAATCTCCAACTACGGTCAGAGACAGAGCAGGAAAGGTTAACACTGGCGACCACGAAGGGACTGAGAAATACAAAGATATCTGCTGTGGTAAGCACACTGTGAAAATAACCGGTGAGATAAACCGGAGCAGTTAGCATAACAGTACTGTTTTCCCATACAACGTTAGAACGTTAGCCAAGATGGCAGCCTCCGGTCAGCGCCTCGTGACTGAACGTGAACAAAGTTTACATGGGAAAGTGACCAGTCACTCCACCCGCCCAATGTCATTCACTGCAATGGAGGAAGTTGAAATAAAAACTGACTGTTTGTACTTGAGAAACGAATATGACTGGCTCGATAACCTTTTCTCATGCGATGGGCGGACTGATGCATTGACGGGAAATGCGAGTGAGGCATGTGATGTACCCAGTGGACCAACCAAGTTATTAGACACTAACCCGTTTAAAGCTGATGTGGTAAGAGACTATGGGACTGATGTGAGATGGAAAGAACCATGCTCACACATGCATAATCATGGTGGTTACACCCCGGCAGCGTCATTAATGACCACCGTTGCAACTCCCATTACTAACCCCTTTGCCACTGCCCACTCAGGGAGTTTCATTCATAGCACTCCAGTCTCCTGTCATCCTCCATGCCCCATATATGAGCCACATAAGTCATGTGCACGCCGGCCTTGTTCCATACGCCATCAAGCTTCCCCTGAGAGTGAGGATGAGTATGACTCCAGGGAAAGAATCCCCACCCTGCGTCCTGGCCAGTATGATGGTACTACCCCGTGGAGGGAATTCCTGCACCGTTTTGAGAGCTGTGCGAAGGCGAATCGCTGGACCGAAGATACCAAGGGCACTCAGTTAAAGTTCTGCCTGGTGGGTGCAGCAGGGGCCATTGTCCACAGGAACCCAAGGTCAGCTCGGTGGGATTACAGCCGCCTGGTGGAGGAAGTTGAAATTGCCTATGGCCCATCCTCAGAGCATGCCGCTGCAGTGGCTATCGAGTTGAGAGCGCGTGTACGCAAACCAGGTGAATCTCTCCATCTGTTAAGGGATGACATATATGAAAGAGTGTCTGTGGCTTATAGTGACAGGACTGAAAAAGAGCAAGATGCCATAGGTGTAGAAGTTTTCACTCATGCTATTGGGGATGCACAGATTGTGCAGAAGTTGTTGGAGAAGCGGCCCCACACACTAGCCCAAGCCTACGACATCGCCCGCCGTTATGAAACCACCAAGCGGGCAGCGTTAAGTGTCACCAGCTTCACCCATACAGGGATACGTGGGTTGTCTGAGCAAAAGCCCCGTACAGCTGTGGTGAGGGAAGGAGGAGACGTGGATGTTGTAGAGGCTGCCCCGGAAGCAAGTTTCAAATCAACCACACCTGAACGCCAGCGTGTGTCAGTCTCACAGAAAGGATATAAGGATTTTAAGTGGGATGAAATTCGTTGTCATAACTGCTCTGGGATTGGCCACATGAAAAGAAATTGCCCGTCTCCAAGGAAGACTACCAGGGGTCAATCTCCAGCTGTTCCCCGTCACAACCCAGAGTCCACTGTGCTTCACTTTAGAACCCACAGTCAGGAAATGAGCATTCATCTGAAAATCAACGAGTTAGATGTCTGTGCTGTGTTAGACAGTGGTGCGCGGAAGAGTGTGCTGCCTCTGCACCACTACAATGCCATCCATCCTGACGTCCAAACCCCACTTCAACCATCAGCTGTGAAGACGTTGCTGGGTGTTGGGCCTGGTGATGTTCCGGTGATCGGTGAGGTTCACGTTCCTGTCCAGATCAACAACCGGCAGGTGAGCGTGCACTTCTTGGTGGCTGACATCACAAGCGAAGAGGCCCTCCTGGGTCATCCGTTCCTCACCCAGGCCCAAGCACGCCTTGACTTTGGAAATAGCCGCATCATACTCTTTGGCGAGGAAGTGCCATACTTTCACAGCATGGGCCCGTCAAGGACGCGGGTGGTGAGAGTGGCCAGGACGGTGGTGGTTGAGGCTGGATTGGAGTATGTTGTCAGGGGCAACACTCGTCTTAAAGACCAGCTCACAGGCGAAATGATGTTGAGCCCCACCAAGGGCTTTGTAGAGAAATATAAGGTGCTAGTTGCCCGTGTTCTGGT
This sequence comes from Mallotus villosus, assembly GCA_903064625.1. Classification (NCBI taxonomy): domain Eukaryota; kingdom Metazoa; phylum Chordata; class Actinopteri; order Osmeriformes; family Salangidae; genus Mallotus; species Mallotus villosus. The sequence continues at coordinate 108,129 of CAEFZP010001948.1, read as the reverse complement.
GGAAGCCCAACCCTCCAAAAGTGTGCCCCTCCGCATCTTCAACCCTGGAGACTCAGCTGTAACCATAAGAAGGGGAGCTATCGCGGGTTTCCTCGAACCCGCTGAAGTCCTGGCGCCTGCCAATGTCACAGCCAGTGCCAAAACGTCGGAACATCCTATTGTTCCCCAGCACCTGCAAGAGATGTACGACCAGAGTGCAGCTGAGCTTAACCAGGACGAACAGCTTCAGCTAGCCCAACTGCTGTGCACCTTTGGCAATGCATTCTCTACTGGACCAGGTGATCTGGGCCGCACTAGCCTGGTGCAACACGACATCATGACCCAGCCAGGAGCTCCAGTCAAGCAACCTCCACGTCGGATGGCACGAGAGAAGCAGCAGGATGCTGATCATCAAGTACAGCAGAGCCTGGAAGTCGGTGTGGCCCGTCGCGGCAATAGCAGCTGGGCCTCGCCCATAGTGATGGTGCGTAGAAAGGATGGCGCTTACCGTCTCTGCGTGGATTACCGTGCCCTGAATGACTGCACCATCAAGGACGCCTACCCATTGCCCCGAATCCAAGACACACTTGACACCCTTTCCAATGCTAAATGGTTCAGCACGTTGGATCTTGCCTCAGGATATTGGCAGGTTGAGCTGACCCCACGAGCCCGTCGGGCATCAGCCTTTTGCACTAGGAATGGCCTTTTTGAATGGAACGTCATGCCATTCGGATTGTGCAACGCGCCTGCGACCTTTCAAAGGCTGATGGACCGGGTGTTAGCCGGCCTGCAGTGGGAGACGTGCCTTGTTTACTTGGATGACATAATTGTGCTGGGCCGTGATGTGCCAGAGATGCTGCATCGTCTTGGTGACGTTTTCAATAGGCTGCACAATGCCAACCTAAAGTTGAAGCCAGCAAAATGCCACCTTTTCCGCCGTCAGGTGGCCTATTTAGGCCACATTGTCTCAGAACAAGGAGTGACCACAGACCCTGCTAAAATACAGAAAGTGCAGGATTGGCCTACACCTACGTCCATCCAGGAGGTCCGTCAGTTTATTGGATTGGCCTCATACTATCGGCGATTTGTGAAAGATTTCGCCACAATAGCTGAACCCCTCCACAACCTCACCAAGAAGTATGCCCGGTTCCAGTGGACCTCAGCATGCCAAGAGGCGTTTGATGAGCTAAAACAAAGGCTAACCACAACACCAGTCCTGGGATACCCATTGGATGAGGGAAATATGATACTGGACACTGATGCAAGCAACACTGGCATTGGTGCCGTACTGTCCCAAGTTCAGCAGGGTAGGGAGCGCGTATTGGCATATGGGAGCCGTAAATTATCCAAAACTGAACAGAATTATTGCACCACACGGCGAGAACTGCTAGCCGTAGTGGAGTTCACGTCACATTTCCGACAGTACCTCCTGGGACGTCATTTTACTGTGCGCACTGATCACAGTAGTCTCCGTTGGCTAACAAAAATGAGGGAACCGGAGGGTCAGCTTGCCAGGTGGCTGGAGAAGCTTGGTGAGTACGACTTTGAGATCATCCATCGGCCAGGCCGGCTTCACAACAATGCTGACAGCCTCTCTAGACAGCCTTGTCGTCAGTCATGCCCTTGTAAGCTTCCTGGCCCCGCCCCACCGCCCAAAAGTGTCTGTCACCAAGCTGTGCAGTGTGAGTTGGACCCTGTTATCAGTAAGAAGACACAGAGTCCAGTGGGGGTAGAGGTGCAACTAGACCCAATAATGGTATGTCCAGTGGGGGTAGTGCAGGAACAAATTCTTGTGACTGAGACCAACGAGCCCGCACTTTTCTGTGGGTGGTCTCCGGAGGAGTTACAGGAGGCTCAGAAGGCTGATCTGGACATCGCGCCAATCAGGGCATGGTTGGAGGCCAATGAAGAACGGCCCGCGTGGACGACTGTTGCCCCATACAGTCCAGCCACAAAGACATACTGGAGCCAGTGGAGACGGCTCTACATCCGAGATGGCGTCCTGGTCAGAAAGTTCTATTGTCTGGATGACATTCAGTTCTATCCACAAATCGTGCTACCCCGTGCCCATCAGCCTGCAGTCATGAAGCAGATGCATGACGGACCAATCGGTGGACATTTTGGAGTTGAGCGCACAGTGGCACGGCTCCAGACTAGATACTACTGGCACAGAATGAGAGAGAGTGTCACCCTCTGGTGTCAAACCTGCATTAGCTGTGCTTCCAAAGCCAGGCCCCGCAAGACTCCACAGGCACCCATGGGAACCGTCAGGGTGGGAGCCCCTATGGAGCGTGTCGCATTGGATATTATGGGACCCCTGAATGAGACAGAGCGACATAAGTCTTACATACTTGTGATACAGGACTACTTCACCAAATGGGTGGAAGCCTTTCCCTTGGCCAATGAAAAAGCTGAAACTGTGGCTGAAGTGCTTGCCTCGGAGTGGGTGTGTCGTTACGGGGCCCCGCAGGTCCTGCACAGCGACCAAGGCCGCAATTTTGAGTCTGAAGTGTTCCAGAAAATGTGCTCATTATTCGGCATTGAAAAGACACGCACCACACCATTCCGACCACAGTCTGACGGCCAGGTGGAGCGATTCAATTCCACCCTAAAACAGATCCTAGCCACAACGGCTGAACGTTGCCACTGGGACTGGGATCTTATGATTCCTTATGCAGTCATGGCCTACAGAGCAACCAGGTGCTACCCATCTCTCCCCTAACTATATGATGTTCGGCCGGGAAGTAAGTGAGCCGGTGGACCTGGTGGTTGGCCTACCTCCTGACTCCGATGCAGCCCCTACTGCCCCTGAATACGTCCAAAACCTCCGTCAACGGCTGGAGCTGGCACATCAGATTGCCAGAAACGTGCTCGGGGAGTCGGTGAAACGCGCAAAGAGACAGTACGACAAGAATTGCTGCCGGACACAGTTCGAAGTTGGAGATGCCGTGTGGTATCTCATAAAGGGCACCCGGAAAGCCAAGAACAAAGTCAGGAAGTTTCTTCCATCATATGAAGGACCATTTTTCATCCTGGGAAAACTGGATGACCTGGTGTATCGGATCCAAAAAGGCCCAAAGACCAAAACGAAGGTGGTCCATCATGATCAGCTGAAGCCCTATCGCAGCCGTGAACAACTGGATAAAACCTGGGCCATGGAGCTGGCCAGGGCCTGGGCACCAGTGGAGGTGCCAAACCCAGTCATGGACATTGACTCTGCAGACTTGGAGCTGTCTGGCCTGTTCTCCAGCACGGGTGGAGAACGACAAGCCAGCAATGCTCCAGAGCCAACAGGAGGCACTACTGCTATTGAAACCTTGCCCTCCGTAATCTCTCCTGAAATGGATTCTTCTTCCACCAAGGACGCTCAGGACAGTAGGGGTGGCACGACAGAACACCCTCACCAGGGTCGTCACAGGCAGGGTCGCAGACATAGGCCTCCAGTCAGGTTTGGTGAGTGGGTGGCTCACTGAGTCCGTTCAGGGACAGTTCCTGAGTTAAGGTATTGTGATGTACCATGTTATGTATGACAAAAAGGATGTCAGGTGGTGTTTTACAGTAGCCTATACTGTTATAGCTGTTAAAGCTGGTGTTCATTTTTTTTGTATATGTTCTTAAAAAAAAAGAGGTTTGTTTTCCTGTAAACTGAGATATTTTATTGTGAATTGTTCTTACATACTCTGTTTGCATAAGTAGTGTTATGACTAGTAAGTGACTTGTGTAGTACATGAGTGTCTTGTCAAGGGTTGTAACGCGCCTCGCCCTATGTGTGCCCTGCACAAAGGACTGCCACTTTTCACTGTAAAACTATGCCACCGACTGTTTCGCCTTCTAATGGACTGTGGAAGACAGGTTGCCCAGACCACCGGGAATGAACTCTGCAAATGAGGACTATATACCTGTGAAAAAAATAATAATTGTAAGGTTGAGTTACATGTTGATATATGTTGGTATGTTGTGCTGGAGTGGCATTACATTAGGTGATTGCCATCCAGAGTGGGGGTAGTGTTGTAAAATGGTGCGGCTCCTTTAAGAACAGCACGTACAGGGTGGGTGTGGCAGAGCGAGGTGGAGAGCGAGAGCGAGAAGAAAGTGGTGATGCTAACGATAAGTTTGTATGTAGCGACCGGAGCTAACCGTGTATGTATATAACAGGATTTCAGTGACTAATAATAAATGAAAAGAAAGAACACAGTGGGCATTTATTTGCTAACCAGCAGCAGACAGGAAGAAAGGGAAATTAACCACGAAGTCTAATACTTCGGCCCTGGAACGTTTCACAACATCTCCCCTGCAATCTCCAACTACGGTCAGAGACAGAGCAGGAAAGGTTAACATAACCTTATGTACTAAGTGCCAAATGCAATGCTAAGTGTGTGAGTGGGAGTCCTAAAATGATTATTTCTCCAATAAGGTTTAACAATAAGGTGCAAGATTAATAAGGTGTAACATGAATTAACCATATGCAGCTTGTGCTGTGGATGGGGAGGAATTCTAGAGGACAGTAAATGCCCAGAGGAATCAGATGTCTCCCCACCTTCAAGAAAAGGCTCAAGACACACTTGTTCCGGGAATACAACGGTACGTAGGAAAGGTGCTGGACATGATGTTAGTTTCTCCCAGGATCAGAAGGACTCTTACTTAGAGACCTGCTGCTCTTGCTGGCTAGCTGTAACTGATTAAACTGTTGTTTGCTCTTCCACAGGTACACTTGTGCACTTTTAAGGTTCATGTTGTTCAATTGTAACTTGTTTAACTCCATGCTCTTATGATTCTTCCCTTTGGCACTTATTGTTGTTTTTTTCACAATGTACGATTCATGTTTGACTACTTGAAATGTTGGGGATATTTCGTTGTTATGATCAGTGACCTATGCACTATTGTAAAGCTCTCTCTTGGAAGTCGCTTTGGATAAAAGCGTCTGCTAAATGAATAAATGTAAATGTAAATGTGACTTTAATGTAATTTCTGAAACAACAGAAGATTCTAGAAAAATATATATTATTTGATAGGGGTTCAAAACAAATAAAAGATGGTGATCATTATACATAGTATGCAGACCCCACAGTAATGACACAAACCCATTTGGTCTTAAAATAATTACATTCTACATTTATTGACAGGGTATACAAACTCAGTATTTTACCACAAAATCTATAGATGTAACACATCGAGAAACAATAGTGATTTCTTTATAGGTTCTTTATCTGTTTGCGGATTTACAAAGCTGGGCTTCATAATTCTATCACAGTTTGTGAAATCTTTTTGATGTCGTATTTTTACATGTAAATACGCATAACCTACAGCATAAACTAGACCAGAGAGATTGCTAGGACAGACAAGATCATGATCAGCTATTTTGAGACCTTGAGAGGAGGCAGATGGCTGAAGTCCAGAGTTCCTTCATCACCCTACCCTCTCTCTCGGCACCCCCGCCCTAAACCATGTCACCAGCCTGTTCTAGCATCATCGTCCCCATGCCCTCTCCCCTGTCGATACAGTTCCAGCCACCCCGGAGATCTCTGGATAGTCTATATATAGCTGAGTATAGATCTTAGGATTTAGCTTTACTCCTCAGCCAGCCGAAGCCATTACAGAATGCTGTTTAAAAGATTTAAAGGATTCTTTAGTGGGACATGTCTCATCAGTGTTAATACCCTTCTCAAAGACCGCCTCTTTCATTACATTCAGTTGATTTGCTCTGCCCTTAGTTCACACCCGTTCCCTGTGTGTGTGTATGTATGCGTGCGCAGTATGTGGATGAGTTATAACCTCTGTCCCTGTCAGAGGCAATGCCTGCACCTGACCAGTCTCTGAAAGGCCTTTTTGAAGTCCTCGTTAAAGATGGTGTAGATGAGCGGGTTAATAAGAGAGTTGAGATAGCCCAGCCAGGTTAGGAAGTCTGCTATCTCCACAGACGTGCTGCAGCTGTCGCACGTGTTCACGATGACCTCCTTGAGAAAGAAGGGCAGCCAGCAGATGACGAACGCCCCGAGGATCAACCCGAGCGTGGACGCCGCCCTCCGCTCCCGCGAGCCGGAGATCCGCTGCGGCCTGAGCGAGCGGTCCCGCCGCAACCCGCCCCGGGGACTCTTTGCGGTGATGCGCATGCGGTCGCCCTCCACGGACGGGTCGGAGAAGGACTTCTCGGCGAGGCAGAGGGTGTCGGGGCTCTGGGGGTCCTCGTCAGGGGGGCAGGAGGGGATCGCGCTCCCGTTGGTCAGGCAGGAGTGGCGGCTGGCGCGGCTGGCCTCCCTGCGCAGGTACAGTGTCTGAGCGGCGCGGTAGATCTTATAGTAGAGGATCAGGATGAGCAGCAAGGGGATATAGAAGGCTCCGAAGGTGGAGTAGAGGGTGAAGGCAATGTGGTGGTGAGTGATCAGACACTGGTCATTGTCCTTGTCCTCCATGTGGTGCCTCCACAGGAGAGCGGGGAGGGAGATCAGGACGGACAGGAACCACACCACGGCCACCGTCAGCCCCGCTCGGAGGCCCGTGCGCTTGCGGGCGTACTCCACGGCGTCGGTGATGGCTCGGTAGCGGTCGAGGGCGATGGCAGCCAGGTGGAGAATGGAGCAGGTGCAGCAGGTGATGTCCACGCTCAGCCAGAGGTTGCACACCAGCTGGCCCATCACCCAGCTCTCCATCTGAAGGTAGACGATGCCGAATGGCATGACCAAGACGGCCACCAGCAGGTCCGTCACGGCCAGCGAGCAGATCAGGTAGTTGGCAGGGTGGTGTAGCTTCCTGGTTACAATGATGGCTGTGATCACTAGACAGTTGATGGCTGTCGTCAAGACAGCCACAACCGATAGGGTGAGGGTGAGAAGGATCTTGCTGGGGTGTAGTTTAGTGTCATCGACACCCTCCCCACATGACTCCCCCGGGGTGAAGACCCCGTCCGTGCAGTTGGAAAGGTCCATCCTATTCAGTGGAGGGCAAAGGGAGATGGGAGGAAAGATGTTGCAATAGCGAAGGAGAAATAGAAATCCTTATCCTATTGTCATTGCCCCGATTGTGCCCGAATGTGACAATGCCTCAAACATAGTAATTTGAAAACCTTTCACGCATGCTTTAAACAGAGAGGCACAATTAACATTGCATCGGCCCTGGAAACAATCACCCACATCATGATCCTCATCAACTGTCATTATCACAATTATGCTCTAGCCCAACACCTCACCCCAATCAATGATACACATGATTGCTATGGATCGTGATCTGTAAGCTACCACAAAGAAAGTTACAAGATAAATATCTGAAGGCAGACCCTTTGAAAGGCTGAAACATTTTAGTACTTGTTGAAATACAAATTAAGTCCTCCCAATGTGATAGTGTCCTTCAGTACCTGTATATTTTCTGTTGCTTTTCTGTTCTCCAGTGTCTCCAATGTTATCACTGTGTCACAGAGTCCTCCTGGTTGCCCACTCTCTGTCGCTCCCGGGGTCTAGCATTATGTCACACCTGGAGAGATAAAAGAGAGAGGGGGCTGGAAGCAAGGGAGCGAGAGAGAGACAGAGGTAGAGAGAGACAGAGAGAGAGACAGAGGTAGAGAGAGAGAGACAGAGAGAGACAGAGGTAGAGAGAGACAGAGGGAGACAGAGGTAGAGAGAGAGAGACAGAGGTAGAGAGAGAGATTGAGACAGAGGTAGAGATCGAGACGGAGAAAACGGGAGACAAGAGACATGACGTGAGAAAATTAGATATTGTGGAGGTAAGAATGTGAGAAAGGGGCCAGTACAGATGGGAGAGGAGGGATAGAAACACATTGAAAACATACACATCATTTTCATCTAAAAGAATGACTACCGTTTTCAGAAAAGCAGAAGCATCTCTGTGTTCAAAAGGGGAGATGGGCGATGGATATTGTCCATGTCTTGCACTGGTCTTCTCTCCTCTCCCCTGCTCTTCACTTTCCCACTTCGCTTTTTTGACTTAATTGAATCTAATTTGATACAAATATAGATGTCAAGGTGTGTGTCTCTGACATATTCACAAGTTGCCAGCCTTCCTCTGCATTCTCAAGGAGCAATGGTTGTCATAGAAACAAGTTTGTTGAGTGGGATAAAGCGGGAAAACAGCTCAACTTAATTTCAAATGAAAAGTAAAGACAAACCCCATCTCAAAGTTAGGGATCTATAACGATTTGTTTTCTAAAACTGCCCTTTTTTTAAGAGTTATAGATCACAACTTTCTGTTAGGTTTGCTCTCCTGGCTGCAACCATTGCTCTCCTTTCTAAAGACCGATATGCCAAAAACACACTTATATTGACAAAGAACAATACAGTATACTGTGCAAGTCATCGAACCTTGAATATCCTGTATCTAATGACTGCAGATATCATGTGCTTATTCCATACCTTGCATACTTTGGATTTTTGATATCAGGAATGCATGCCTATACTTTAGACAAAGGTAATGAAAGGTTATTTTATTCATACAGAATGAATAATAACATGAAGCAAATGCACTATTCTCCATAATCAAGCCACATTACACACCCTGAGAAATAAGCCTCAACTGACTGTTTTGTTGCTGTGGCATTCAGACTCACGCTGAATCTAGGAAGTATCTCCTGTCCTCTGTCCACTCTCATATTCCCACGTCTTCGTCTCAGACTTTGTTTTCCAACAACAGTTAACTGCTGAGGGCCAAAGGCCAATAATCAATCTACTTGGACATCCTCAGGGGGGCTGTCCACCTCTTAATCAGGGAGCTCCAAGAAATCCCTCTGGCATCAATCTATGTCGAACCTCCCGAAGCACTTGAAATGAAAGGCCAGCAGTGTGTGGGAATGTAAATGCGTAATTTAATAAGCCACGTTTATGTAATGCAGCACTTCACGCCAGAGAGTTTAATTTAAAGTGTCCAGTAGAAGTGCTGCTTGATTGGCAGGCTTTATTGCGTCAGCGCTCTCAAGAGAGGCGTGGTATTAGACAGAGTCCACCACCTCTGGAATGATGGGGATGGTGATGAGGAGGACAGGCTAATGACAGAGCACATTGAGTTCCACCTCTTGGTGGATCAGATAAGGAGACGTCAAACATCACCAATGTCCCCATGAAAACACAACACAGTCACTCAAGTTCAGAAACGATCATTTTTCCACAGGCACAAACTCGAAGAAAATACTGGTTTATTCAAACACACACACAGAAAGAACTTTCAGAACTTTTTGTACATTTTATAAAACTGCATCAGCCTTTGGACAATCCATCTCTCTCACTCTCCATCTAGTATCCAATGAGAATACCTGCCTCTATACAGAAGATATAATCCCCTTACATAAACTGCCTCTCGGCTAGACTGACTCCACATCTGGGGGGTCACCTGAGGCAAGCCTGCCAGAGACCAGAGAGGTACCGCTGACACTAAAAACACCCTCTTACCTTAACCGATACAAGTTCAGTTTGCAGTTCGCCTTGCACTTTCGAAATTCGCCATGTATCATTCACAACCCTCCAGACATCAAAAGAACCATTACAGTCTGGTAGACACACATACACACACGGTGAAAAGCACCCATCTGAAAAAAGCTACTTATGGGATCTTTTGTCATCTCCATAACTCACCTGAGATGTCAATACTATCTTTCCCCAGACTATAACGCTCTATTTCACGCTCGACTGGAGAACAGATGTTGTGAAGAGTTGACATTGTTTACTTTTTTTTTATCTCTCTGTCCCACACACACACACACAGACGGCTTAGTATTGATGAGTTGTATTGTATTGACTATAAACAGACCGATACATTCATTAAGGATGGAGAAAACACCTGATGCCCACTTCCTTTGCCCAGCAGGTTGCTGAAGTGAGCCCTTTAGAATTATCTTCCCGTTCATTAGTCAATAGCCACTTCAATATGACTTGTCCTGGAGTGGTGACTAAGTCCGCACTCAAACTGTGAGCAGAAACGATATTGTTTCCAGGATGCACATTCAGATAAGCCTAGGGTGAGGAATGCCTTTATCAGAAAGCCTGCCAAAGAACACGAGTCAGACGCCACAGTTTCTTAAGGGCAACATGTAGTGTGTGTGGCTCTGTCATTGTGGGGGTGGCGTCAGTGTTTCAAGGACAGGAGAAATGCCCCCCAGCCCCCCCACTGACCCTAGAACTCCCATCCACCTGCACCACAGTTACAGACCCTGTGGCTCTAGAAGTCTAGGGTGGATGGTACAGAGACCCATAACATAAATCTCATGCAAATCAGTGCAGTGTAAGGCACAGTGAGAACAATCGACACAGACAACCGAAGCTACCGTCAAACATAAATGTTTAATATAAACACACGGTAAAGGGGTTATGGAAGAGGGGCTGAGCTGGACCCAAGAAATTAAATAATATAATCCAAACCCTCCTAAACTGAACTCGCCTGCTTCAAGTTCCACCAGGCTGACTACTAACCCATACAAAAATACAGTGGGTGGTCCGCTCAGTTCTAACTAGTGTTTTTAAACAAAGTTTTACCTACGGGTTGTGTATGCCCAAGGGTGACTTGCAAAAAAAAACTTTCCCAGGGACACAGGGATAAACAAAACACACAGGTTTAACTGGGACTAAACAGCTAACAGAAAACAGCCAACTAGACAACACCAAACAAAACCCCAGAGCAATACATACTCACATGAAACAGGTATGACAAAATGAGAGGTATGCTGACCTGAGTGAGGTATGCATGAATGAAGTGTCTGTCTGCAAAAACAAAAAGGTATGTATTTCAAGCGTGTCTATGTCAACGTGGGGGAAAACAAGATTCCTCTCCTGGAGAACCAATTGACTGGCTTCTTAAACAAGGGATGTGTGATGCAATTAGGACGGGTGTTTGCTGATCGATCCCTCCGCAGTCAGGCAAGGCGTGGAAACACCAACGAGCGCAATCGGGAACATAGGGGACACCTGGGGAAACGACAGGAGGGAGAAAACACCACAAGCGCATATAGGGGAAACCTGCATGCGTAGCAACCACTCAGCCAGAGGACCCTCGGATAGCTCCAGGAGCAGCTGCTGCAGCAGTAGAGGAGCTCCTCCAGTCCCCGAACTGGAGGACCCCAGCAGATGGTGAAAAGTCTCCGTATAAACTTTCTGACGAGTTCAAATCTGTGAAGGAGTTGCTCGTGTGACATTTTGTCAAATGTGCCAGATTATTCCTAGTCCAGGAGGGAGAGCGGGAGAGGAATGGAGTGGACGAGAGAGCGCTAATAACATTCCCAGTGGTACATGGAGGACTGCTACCGAGTGATACTGGGGAGCGTGTCAGCTCCTTTGGGAGTAGGACCCCTGTCATCAGACCTCTTCATACAGCCTGGCCAGCTCATTGAAAAGATGTGTAGGGAAACAGTCCCTGCTTCTGGCATGGATATTTATATTAAAGTTGACACCCGCACTCTTGAAGATGATAGACGGCTTTGGCCCCGCAGTACTGGATGCAAATAGGCTGTGTGGTGACAGAAGTCATGGAGCATTGGTACTCGTGATCAAAGACACCCAAACAAGTGTCTTGTGTTTGATCTTTGAGAGAAGCGAAGATAGAGAGATGGAGAGAGAGAGAGGGGGGACGACGAGAAATAAAGCTTCAAATCGAGATGGGGAAATATATGGAATGAGGGAAAGACAGAGATAGGTTCATTTATTTTAAAGATGAAAAAAGAGAGAGGGCAAATAAGTGACCTGCAAAGCTTATTGGGCTTCTGGTTTCATGCATTTCAATAGCATACTTGAAAATGTACACGAAAGTTTGCAACCATCGAACTCTGGCAACATGGTTCTTTAACAGACTCCATCTCAGTTTGCCTTTAGGTATGAGAGGATGGTTCATGTGTGTTCTCTATGAGAACTGGTTGTATGATTAATGGCTCTCCCAAGGTCTGGGCTGACAGGTTTAAACTCTAAAGCTTCGAACGTACTGAGCTAAAAGAGCTCTGGGTACTGGATGGGACCCGGGGGTGCGACGTAGAGGGCTGTGTGTGTGTGTGTGTGTGTGTGTGTGTTTGTGTGTGTGTGTTCATCTGTCACATACCTACACAAGGTTAAAAAGAAGTGCTGATTACAGCACCGTGACCTTAATACAACCGTGCTAGGATGCAGACAAATCTGTAATACCTACTGAAAAAACCCAAAGATAACTCAAATGGTTTCCAAGCAGAGAAGAACAAATTATCCCAACCAAGTCATGCTGGCAGGAATTAGTTATTGGGAATGTTTCCATGAACTATCATTTCAAGCCAAAATTGCAGTTTGTGCTACTCAGAGGGAAGACAAACGGTGGAAGTGGGGGATCAAAGAAGCAAGCTATTCTATTATCGTCAGCATTGTTATTATGTCATTATTGTTAGCGGATGATATATGCGAATGATATATTTTTTTTATAAAAGTCTGTTTCCGATGGCTGATATCTGGGCACCTCACAGGAAACAAAACATCTAAAGCATGTCACAGGCAGCAGAGAACAGAAAGAGAAACTACAAACACTTCAAGGTAGCCTCTCCACATTGAACCATAGTACATTGGAAAACTCTCGTTGCCATGATCCCTCAAGACCTCAGCCTTGGCATATTTCTCACAGGTTGAGATCCTGTAGGCAGGTGAGAAATGCCGACTGGATGCTAAAACAATATCATCCTATAGACAGGCCAACATAGATAGTCATATATCTTATATAGCGCTTTCTCTAAGTACTCAAAGTCGCTTACAGAGTCCAGTCCAACATAAGTGTGTGCCTGGTATCTTCACTGCTTTTCATAGGGAGGAGGCCTGTTTTCAACCAGTATTTCCATCTCCTCCATCATAATAGCATGCCATGGAGACTAGTCAACCACAACACACTCAACCTATGGGTAAGTGTTCATGTTCTGTACAGCATGAATGTGCATCAGTTAGTATCTGCCCAATAGGGCTGGTGTTGGTTTAAGATTCACCTTCTTCCTCTCTAACTGCTCATCCATAATCCCTTTATTTTATTTGTAGACTGGTATTCCTACCAAATCATTACAGTTCACAGAATGCCTGTGCAAATGTTGCAATGTCAACAGCCAGAAGGTCCTCTGGTTTGCCCACTGATGACATTTACATTTCATGAAATGAATGTTGTCCATGGGTTATGGGATCAGAGAAGTGCTGTGCAAACACATTGTATACAGGAATTAGAAAAGCAAATATCAATTGAGTTTTTTCTCTACAGTGTTTCTGTCATGCTGCCATAGTCACCCATGTGGTGAATCATCATGACTACTTGCATTACTGCTATGCCATGGACAGCCTTGGATGGAAGTGCTGTGAGAAAGCTCTTCTGACTCACTTCATGCAGATACTTATTACAAAGCAACCAGTAGCTCTAAAAACTAGCATTTCTAAATCAATTAGTCTGAATCAGCTGTGCATCCCTTTATATCGTTCTGTCCGGTCGCACATAAACCTATAGGAATGTTATGTATGCGTAACCTAGTATGTGCATTAATCAGCTGGAGGTGAGGCTCATGCACATGGAAAATAGATCAAATTAAAACGGAAGGAATTGGGAATGAAGAAAGTAGGGTAATTATGGCTTCCCAGTTGCTTATTTGATTTGATATTGGCTTTTAAAACAGTTTGAAAACGGTAAGCGTGGTATCATTTGGTACAATTTAAGTCGATTTTCCTAAAGTACTTAATTCGAAAAGTGATCAATTCGGGAGGTTCAAAAACAGACCTACCTATCTGAAGTGGCAATAAGATGGTCAGTCCAGTTGCTCTTTTGGATTCTCACATCCTCGCGTTTATGTCCTTCCTTCGATTCACCAACGCACAGGCAGCAGATAAAACCTGTCCCTACACGGATGCTCTCTCCACTGACGGCCACCAGCACGTTTAATCTGTTAAAATTGAACGCGCAACCGGGTGCGCGTTGCACAGTTCACACACATGTGCGCGCCCGTATCGCTTATTTCTCTGTCATCTCTCATGGGAGCGCACATGTCTGTTAACTGTGCAATGCGCCCCCGTTATAAATCGACAATATATCAATAATACATGTCAGTTTTGTTCAAACCTAAATGTTTTAGCTATGCACTTCATGTTATCCAGAGTGGAAAAACGTTAATGATTTACCATCAATCCATTTTTGCCATGTCCTCATCTGCTGGGACATGTAAGCTGATGAGAGGACTCACATGAGTGAGAGTGGACTGGAATACCAGTAGAATGAATCACTTGTTCTCTGGGATGGGCAGTGCTGGAGTAGATTTAGAGGAGCTGAGTGCGGCTTTAGAGGGACGTGTTTAAATTGGCCCATGCACTGGTTTGGTAGGGCATTGTTCAGATAGGCAGACATTGTAGTTTTAGAAGAGACAGGAAAGAGCCAGCATAACTCTGTCCTAATACCTCTGTTCTGGAACAGTGACCTCACAGTGGGGCTCATGAGACACCATTTGCATATTTATTTAAGACACCGTCCAAAGCAATGTACAATGCATACATTTATTTTGCAGACTCACGGTCCAGATAGAAAACATATTACAATAGGGGTACACACAAACAGACAAACATAAATACATAAAGACATACTGGCTACCACATATAACATAAAGGTAACGTACAAAACATACATACATACGTATAGCTATGCACAATAATTAATTAATAATTATAAATAAGGTACAGATGCGTGTTCCAGTGTTTCCAGAGTTGGGAGGTATATCTGGTATCACTAAGTGCAGAATTGGTTAAGGCAGTTAAACTTGTATTCTTTGACTCTGTTATTAATCGGCACATAAATCTGTACATAAAATTCCTCAGCTAAGCATGGAATTATTTGTCACAAACAAATGATGCATACATCAAATGCCTCAGATAATCATGGACTGGTGCACAGTTCCAACAGTTGTGGTTGGTGTCAAGAAGCAGTCTGTATTTTACACGACAGCGCAGCAATAACATCATCTCAAATACAATATTCCATAATACTGCTGAGAAGACAACAACATCAGATCAGCATTGTAAAGCTCCACAGATGCAGTCTGTGTTACAAGACAGTTACTACACGATGATCTCAAGTCCCAAAAAACAAAATACCACGTCAAGTAGGCCAAATGTACTGATAAGTGCTGATGTAAGGTGTCTTGAAATGGGAAAAGGAGTGATGATAGGAGCACCAGGATGAGCAGGTGACCCTAGAATTGGATGGATTATAGTCATTATTACATCAATGGGCATGAGTATAAAATAAGCAATATGGATCCATTCTCAGCACTCAGTAAGTGACAATTGAAGATGAATCGAAGTGAATTGAAGTACCTTTTTGTCCCTGCAAACACGTTCTTTATCTCCCGACTAATAGTTTAGTTCGAGAAAAGAGAGCGTGGAAAAGCTAAGTAGGTCATAGACAGCATCTGATGAGAATCGTGAAAGTGCTCGAAAACAACCTAGTCTCTCCTTTGACTCCAACATTGGGGAAGATAGGATGGTTAGGATGCAGCTAACAAAAGATGCGAAAGTTTGTCTTGAATCTACAATGAGATCAATCTCTAAGTCTGAGCCGCTGGGTTCTGCTTGTTCATTGGAGCGTGTGGGTGTTCTGATTCCTTTCTGAAAGACTCTGGAGCCCTGACAGTCACTTCCCCTTTTGGGTGTTCATCCTGACAGTTCAAAAAAGCAGCATACTGGTACATTGCTTTCCAAGGAGTAAGTGTGTTTTTAGTCTCAAATTCAGTGTGTTGAATATTTATGATACCTGCCACATCTGAGTCACTGTTTTTATTTGAGCACTCAAAGTTTAGATCCAGACTGCTTCTGGCCTGGCCACCGATTAGAGAGTGGTTGATATTTCCTATCACTGCTACTCCGAGCTGAGTGTTGGTGAGTGTACGTGCATGAGTAGCTAATCACTGGAATCTGCATGTCGACAACACACACCTGAAGGACTTCCTGTCTCTGAAGTCACAGTCCTTTTATCATCCACAAACACACACAGACCTTTCACCAATCACTTTCATACTTTCTGCTTCTGTGCGAAGTAACTGATTTGGATATACACTCACATGTATGTTGATGTACTGCACTGGTTACAATATTTGAACCTACTGTACAGGATAGCTATTTAATGCTACAGAGGACTGAACCATATTGCTACAGGGCACCCTACTTCCCGTTAACAGACACACAACCTATAGCTGTGCTACAGGCTAGTATTGGCAAGAAGCCTATGATATCTTCCATCCATAAGGAAAAGCAAACAAACTATATTTTTCATCATAAGACATACTTCAAAGATTTAGTACATCAGAGTCCCACATGCCTTGGGAAATAACCGCAATAACACACAGCCACACAGACATAGACTTGCACTATAGCCTGCAAAGGATACACTTCTGACTCTGAACACACACTCAAGTACACAATGTCATCCTCCCACTCCACACACAATAGTACTTGATGGCCATGGTCACGGTAAGTGTGTACATGTTGGGTAAGTCTGATGTGTGTCTGTCGTGACATGTCTGATCCTGTTATATATCTTACAGTCAATACTGTTTCCTGGGGTATCTCCAGGCAATCTAATTTAATAACTATTGCATTAGCCATGGATCAATATGAGCTGAACTTAGACGGAGACTGAGCCGGGAGATGTATTCAACAGTTGTCTTAAACCTAAAAAAATGACATTAATCTCGAGAAACACATTGTTAATAAGCACCCACAACCAGCAATGTCAATCATGGCGGACACTGAAACGAGTTAAGTGTCTCGGATGAACATTCTCTTGTGTTAAAAATGAAAAATAATTGCAATTAAAATGGACCAGTGACCGAGTGTTTGCCAGTCATTAGTTGTAACGAGTAGTGTCTGTGTCACCCTTGACACAGATCCCACCACTAAGCCTTCTTTTAGATGACCGGAGCCTGAGGGTCCTCTAGTTAAAGGTCTGACAATGGGCTGTGGAGCTTTTTTCTTTTTTTTGCTGAGCGCACTGCCTCAAACAATAATTCATGTTAGGTATGAGTCAGTCGCCACGTGAAGGTATTTCTATTGTGTTAGGATTGGTGAGGTCTGTGTCCTTGACACTGTATTCAGCTCAGCTGCAGAAGACTTTCAACACAGTCGAAAAGGAAATAGTTTCAGCTTCTGAACTTATTTGATATTAAAGGCTACTATGGACTGAAAGCTGGCAGTTATGGTTTGATCAGCCCCTCCATTTAAAATCCACCATGATAGGGCTGTAGGGGAAGGACATGTTCAAATGGAGCACTCCTGGCTCTATAATAACCATTTTCTGGATGATCCACGATTGATGCGTTCACTTCAGATAGGTTCCCAAATGTGAGACTGGGAGAGAAGGCATGGGTCTCACCAATTCAAATGGGAGCACATCTCGGCCCAATCAGCAGCAGCAGCTGTGGAGGTTTTCAACAGACATAATGAGTGAGTGATTCTGATAGTTTTGTGAAATAATAGCCTGTGGGTTTTGTTCAACACTTGGGGTAGTTGGAGGCAGACCGTATGGTTCTGAGACCCAGCCCACACAGCTGTCCAACTGTCTCAGCCAGCTGGATCATCAGAGGGACAATTCACCAGGCATGCATTTGGGATTGGTGTTCTCAGAAATGGCTGAGAATCTATGCCTAAAACCCCCCTATTGAAATTCATATCAGGAACAAAATTATTGTTTCTCTCTTCTCTCCTTCATTACACGGCATACATAGACAGACAGAGAGAGATGGTGGGGAGGGGGGGAGAGAGATATAGTTAAATAATTGTAAGCCTTGTGTAGTCTTACTATTCTGTATGCTCCCCTTGTCACAAATTACCCGCTTTCACTAAACCCCTAAAACAATTAAGTAAATGAATATTAAATGAGATCAGTTTTATTTTAAACCCCAAATCTATTTTGAACAAAGAAACAAGCAGTCATTCATCAGAAACGTTGTGAATATCTGGGTTTTCCCTCTTCACTGTGCAGGAAGACTGCATTTCATCTGTGCACACCACTTGTTTTTGATTTCAACATGAAACCTGCACCCATGGCATCAGCAAAGACGCTTTTAATAAGATATCCTATCGAAGCCTCACGCAACAGGCCTGCAGCACCTAAAAACGCTTTGTAAGCTATAGGACATTGGCTAAAAAGAAGCTTGAGAGTCTCCTCTTGATTACAGAGCAGACTTTCTCTCCCCACAGTAAGATCAAGGTGTGCCACATGGCCTTTTCGCAGCATTGGCCCCATGAATAATTCTCCTCTATGGATCGTCTGTAAGCTTCTTTGTGGACGGGTCATACAGGGGGAGCAGCATCTGGTGGGGTAAGAGTTAGATGCCGAATCCTCTGACCAACTAGAGTAAGTAAGTACCGGTAAGTAAGTAAGACTTTATTTATATAGCACTTTTCATACAAGAATTGCAGCTCAAAGTGCTTTACATAAAATCAACAAAAACAATAATACGTTACAGAAACTCATGACGTGCAACGCGCTGGTCACAGACCCGCCTGTCACCCTGGGGGAACGAAGCAGGCGAAGGCGTTGGATGGGGGTGGGGGGGGTGCGTGCATATCTGTTATACGTGAAAGTTAGTGTATGAGTAGGCCTGGGTTGTCGCCATCGCCTAGGCCACAATCAGACAGTTCTCAGTTCGCAGATTGTATTGCCATGGAGACAGCCTTGATCAGGTCCCAGACAGAGACAGCAATCCTCAGGTGTCTGTTGGAAGGGGGTAGGGAATGAGAGGGCTTCCACACTAACAGCTATCCCTGATGGAATACCTCAGGCCTCATCCTCAATATCGGCTGGTGAAAAAGGGGCTCATGCCACACACCTCTGAGGACAGGTGTCTCACCATCGTCATGATCCTTCGCCATGCCGTATGAGAGACCGGTAAAACACAGTTAGTGCTGCCAAGTCAACCTCCCCAGGGCAGACCAGGAAGAAGTCCTTTTATAGTCGAGTCCATCTGCCTTCCTTGTCCATCCCTGATCCCCCTCCTACGCAGCCTGGCTTCTGGATTTAGACAACATCCTAACCACTTTATATTCCACCTCTGGCCAGTTCTGCCCCCGATAGGCAACGGACCACAACCTACTGTAATACCTTCCACCCTTCCCTTCTCCACTCTCTACTCTCCCCCAACCCCTGCCCCCACCGGCAAGATGGCTAAATCTCTGCTCTATTGTACAGCTTGCATTGACAGAAAGAGGGAGTGAGCGAGTGAGGGAGGGAGAGGGATATAGAGAAATAATGAAAGATACAGAGCTAAAGAAATGAAAATAATATGGTGGACCTTTGTTCTGGACACTTGGTAGTGTGCCAGAGATGGGGTCAGATAATGGTTTGAAAGCAAGAAGCATAGATTTTTTGAAAACCCTGAGATCCGCTGTTGGCCCACAATGTGTTACACAGAAAACACACACTGCTGGCTTACTTCACTGATATACACATACAGACTCATACATGCACACACAAACACACAGATACTCACACAAACAGACACATACACACACCCGATTTTTGTGTTCATCTAATTGCACCCCCATTGGAGGGCTCCACGGGATGTGTGGCCATGCTTTATGTTTTATAAGTAAAACATTTCATTTTCAGAAAACTATTAATCAAAAGGGGCTTGAAAACACAGTCTGATCAATTATATTGACTTTGGCATGCCACTGTGAGTGTTAAAGTGAATGTTCAGTTCTGTGTGTGTGTTTTAGGGGGCTGCAGGGTCAATATCTGAATCATATGTCATCAACAGGCAGTCTAGGGCAGGACTTATAGACACACCGACTCTCATAATATCTCATCCAAAAGCAGCCATGCATGATTCCTACTTTGGAAAGACTACGTCATGGCTCCTCTTGCTATCAGACTGACCTGATTTATACAGTCAGTGCACCCTCTAAAATACATCAAACTGATCAAACAGTCCATGGTAAACAGACCTCTCCACACTCTTAGTAACTCAATGTACAGACTCACCAGCACTCTTGACTTCTGTACTGCCACTCTACTCTTTGTGATGCTATATAAGTATTTTGTGATACCTTTTGCTGCTTGTGTTTTGTATTATATAATTATTAATATATAATATATATTATTTCTTCCCTTTTCATGCCACTACATGTTACTCACCATGTCACAAGAATGTCATTGTCAAGAATGACCCTTGAGTTGTACTGTGCACATGACCATACATCTGTTATTCTCTTCCCTTCTGTCATTAACTGTCTCTGCATGGTCTCCTCTCCCAGTCTGAGATGGTCACATGACACAGACTCACAGGTTGCAGCACATACTCAACCCCACAACAGAACACAACAGCCGTTTCCACTCCACTGCCCTCTCCCACATCACCCTCCCCATCCTTCCCCTCTCCCCGCCATCTTCCGGGCTCTCCACTCACCCCACATCCTGTTTGTTCTCCTCTCTCCAATGTATCTGGCCTCCTCTGCCCCATAACGTTTAGTCTCATCCGCCCCCCATCACACTGAGCTTCACCCACCCTCTCCCCCTGTCTTCAGTCCTCTCCTCCTGTCTTCAATCCTCTCCTCCTCTCTCTTCCCTCACACTGTCTCAAATGATTATTAGACTGTACAGACACCTCTTTAGCTTTCTCATTAGACCGCGTGTGACAGCAGCTTTGTTCACATTCTGAACAAATTCCGATTTTCTTCAACGTGGCTTCATCCGGTAGTCATCAGCGATTCATACTCACTTACCTGGAAAATTCTGCGTCATTCTTTCAAAGGCTTGATGGACAAAACAATAATCACAGAGTTCCTCTAATGGATAATTCACAGCCTCAACTGACAGTCTGTATTATGTAGCTTGTACAAAACCCTGTTCCATGTCATAAGGGGACTGTCTTTCTTCCACAGCTTTCTTCAATAGTTGATGTTTATCCTTTCATGCGGCACCAAATTTGAAATATGCAGTGTAGTTTACCGAGTATGTGCTTCTGGGTTATAATAACTCATGTTACAGCACTGCTGTGCACACTGTTTGTGAACAAAACATGTTTTTATTGCAGAAAGACAGGGTTATCTACATATAGACACAGACACACACACAGACACAAATAGTTTGTGTTTACAGGACCAGGGTTGCAGTTGCAGGCAGCAGGGATGGCTCCACCGGAGACATTTGTAAAAATGCATTCATGTGGCAGACGTTTTTATCCAAAGCGACCTACAAATAGTGTTTATAGAAAGAACAGCAATAGATCAAGAGTCAGAAGTGTATACCTCCCCGTGGTCATGCAGAGGTGGTCAAACATACACATGGACACACACTGGGAAGAATTATGGCAATTTAGTAGGAGTAAGTAAACAAGAAAACCCTCTCTTTTCCCCTGTCTCTTCCTCTTTCCAAGCCTCTCTCTCACTATGGGGCGAAGGTAGTCTCGCTCCCTTGCTGAGATCATAAAATAATGACCCGGGAACGTTTTTAATTAGGTGTGAAACTGTGCTCTGGTCTCTCGGCGTGTGTTAGCGTTAGGCTGGAAAAAACGATGACATCCAACAGCTGTAGCTGCTTCAGACAGGGTTAAAACAAAATTGGACTGGTTAAATACGCTGCACGTTGGAGGGGAAAGCATGAGATTCATGGGAGTACTGGGGGTCTTCTGCCTTGGGCTACTCCCCTCATCATAGAGGTAAGATGAAGTATGGGTTACTGGGCAGAGACCACCAATGACAAACCTCTGAAACTCCAAAGAAACAACTGTCTCTCCGTCAGGTCCTTCCCTAGAGCGAACCATAGACAGCATAGAATTCAGGGTAATGATGTGGTCCTCAAGCTCTCTAAAAAATCTCTCTTCTCCTGGGTCTTGCTGTAGGCATTCAACACAGCGCAGCACCCTATTGAAAAAATCTACGATGTCATCGCGATTGGCAATTACAAATAAGGCCTGCAGACTGATCAAAATAGTTAGAAGTTGCACCTTCATATTCAATCACAAAAATGTAAATGTCATGCTCTTACTCCCTGCCACACCATTGGCTAAGATTGGCGATTTGCCGCTGTTCAAAACTCTTTGCTTCTGCCTTCCGGTGTAACTGAAGACCTTGACTTTGAAATGTAATTAATACATACTACTGAAACGCTCTTACATTCACTACTGAAACGCTCTCACGGCCACTACTGAAATGACTTGTATGAATACATGTGAAACGCTTGGACATCCTGATGTAAGAGCATACATACATATAACTGAAAAACATATACATACACATTTGAAACATTTATACAAATATATGTGAAACACTTGCACATGTATCTAAACTTTTTATATCTTTGTAATCAATATGCAAGAGATTCAGTTATGAATGTATAAGTGTTTAACAATATATGTATATATATGCATTTTCATATGTGCATCCATGAGTGTTTCAGATAGATACGGATAAATGTTTCACTTGTATGCATGTAAGCATTTCATATGTATGTGTATATGACACAGAGGTATATGTATGCGTGTGTGTTTCTCATAATGTATGTGTAAGTGTTTCAGACAAGTATGTATAATGTTTTATATATGAGCGTGCATAGCTTTACATAGTATGTATGTGTGAGTGTTTCAGTAGTGAGAGTGAGAGCGTTTCAATAGTGAATGTAAGAGTGTTTCATTAGTATGTGTGAGAGCTCAGTAATGTGTGAGAGTGTCTCAATAGTTATGTCCAAGACGGCCCCTCATATCTTAGTAGCAAGAATAGAAGCCGATGAATTGCATTCGTGTGGACCTGTTCTGACACGGGTACCTGGAAGCATCCACGGAATTCCGTTCCAACCACCTGTACGGTACCTGATGTGGCTGCCGCCTGCAAGCACACCCAAGGAAAGGCCGAGGAGTTTTCCACCCTGGGATCGCACCACTAAACAATCTCCCGGGTCTCTCCAGAGCACTGCAAATGGTTCAGAGCAGATGGTGTGAGATTGCTTTATGGTCGGAGAGAAGGGGACGGGGATAAGGACGACGGGGAATGGATGGAGTGTCTTTTTAAAGCCATGGGGTTCCTGTGGTGCTTCGAGGATTCACGTCAGCGTTTATCTCTCTCGCTATACATCTCCTTTTTAGCTTTCTGCATGCTCCAGCGATCTGTGCCTGAGCCCATTGAGTGTGTGATGTGTGTGCCATCCATGTCTGGCTCCAAGTGCACAAACCTGTGCCAAAAGCAGGTGTAAGATCTACGCTGGGGCTCAACACGGTCTAAGAAAGGAAAAACCCCAGCTTGGAGAAAGGAAAGCGGGATGACGTGAATGAGGGATGCCGACTGACTGTGGCAGGGCGCCATGATGCTTGTCACTTTCAGTAAGACTCCCCCAGGGTACATGGACATCGTCACCCACCTCAGAGACGAGGCGGCGATGCGTCGTCTGTCATCTCATCTTGACGGACGGAAGATTACGCACCTCCGACACCTCAGGGAACCTTTCGGTCGGCCTCCAATCCTCCTCCACCCTCCTGCTGTCGACTGCTTCCCAACGCCAGCCTCTTCCTCTCTCCCAGCCTCCTCCGCATGTCCCTCTTTCCTGTTACTCCTCTCCTTCGTTAACGCGAGTACGGCGCTTCTGCCCCCCTCCTCCCGTAACCTTTTCTTCTGCGCCTTGCCTCACTTTTAAATCTCTCCTCTCCCTATTTTCAAATGCATTGTTTGTGCTCTGTCTCGGTCTCCCAGTGTGTTACCATGTAACCCCCCCCCTCTCTCTCTCTTCTCTCTTTCTTTCTCTCTCTCTCTCTCTCTCTTTCTCTCTTTCTCTCTCTCTCTGTCTCTCTCTCTCACGCTGTCTCTCCCTCTTTTTCTCTGTATCTCTCTTTTTCTCGGATACTCTCTCTCTCTCTGATTTACCAATGTAGTTGTTCTGACTGAGACAACTGGTTGCTCTATGTGCAGAAGTCTATCTCTCATCCTGTCCCCACTCAACCCCACCCAATCATCTTGTGGCGCTCCCTGTATCCTTCCCTGCCCCACATCACCCCCGTCAGGCCTGTCTGTCCTGGGCCCCGTAGCTTAGCGACTGGGTCTTTCATCAGTGTGGCTGCCTGTTTGATCTGCCAGACCTCTGGGTCCTGAGAGAGAGCCGCCTCAGCCCACAAAGGCTCTCAGCCCCTCTGGTCCCCCCTACCCCCGCCGTCCCCCCCCCCGTCCCCACCCACCCCCTCACACACACACACACTCACCCTACCCGTTAGCACCATTCAGCCACCACTGGCCTGTCATCCATCCACCAGCTACCCAGACCCTCGCTCTGTCATCTCCATACCCATCCCTGCCTGTACAAAGACAGATATGGCCTGGCATCCCTGGTGATTTTCAACCCTGGTCCCTCTCTGGGCCCTGTGCTGTCAATCATAGTGCTCCTTGCTTTGTGTGTTGCCCTCGGTTGGGCACCTTCAAACACCCTTGACACTTACAGGCACAAACGTTATGGTTGCCACTGGAAAAAGCCAGAGTTAGTAAAAAAGTTGCACTGGTAAAACATGATTGGAACAGACAATGTGAAGAGCTGGATATAATCTCTGATGATATGATGTTTTCTGAGATTTTACAGCCATGTCTTGAACTGTGATGGGACCTGCCTTTGTAGCCTCCTAGTGGACAGATTCTAGAATCACCCCTGCAACAAAGCTTGTGTCGAAGGTAACCTCTTTTTGAAACCCTTTACCCCAAAATGTTGCTCTTGGTGCATGAGAATGTCCCAATGTTTTACAGAAGATGTCTACTGAATGTACCTGCTTACTTAGCATCCTGTCAGAGATACGATCCAGCTACTTGTATCAATATTAGGGCATGCCAAACATATGTTTATTCATTTCATAGTGTTTTCTTAGGGTCTGTTGGGTGTAATTCTACTAACTGTATATTATGAAATAAGTGCAACTTATAAAGGCTGTGGTCACGAGGGTAAATATACAGCTGCTCCTGTTGTGCCTGTTGCCTAGCAACAGCACACGTTTTGCTGCTGATGTGGAAACTGTTTTGACGCAGATGACAAGACCGAATGAAGTGAAAGTATATTGGAAGAACCATCATGCCAGTACAACATTAATCTAATCGAAAACTCTCCTTGCTGCATTCCTTTTTGCTTTCATCCTCAATATTCCTGTAATAATTCCTGTATTTTAAATAATAATAATACAAAAATCCATCCATATATATATATATATATATATATATCAATTAAAAGGATCCCATTGGTATACACAGATAAGTACTCTGTCTGTGATTAGTATGGAAAAACAGGATGGAGTCACTAGCTCTTCACCAGTTGTATATGGATTGGGAAATACAATTATTTAAACATTTGGCACAGAGTGAAATCAATATATTTAGCGAGTGAAATAATGTATGTATGTATGTTTCTGAGGGGACAGCCTGAGAGTATGTAGAGCCTGCTCAAATGTTTGATTCTCGCCGAGTGATGGATGGTTTCATACCATGGTCACACAAGAAAAGCTACCAGGAAAGGATTTACCTTGCTGCAGTGGTAGGTGTTACTTTGATCGTTTTCTGCTTTTGAGTGCTAACTGCTGTGGTTATCTTGCACACAGTAGTCGAGATTCTTGTGTCTGGATGCTCAAGTAGTGATGAGGTGTGTGACATGATTCTATAGCTGCAATCATGTGTCATTCACCAGATGGGAGTTTAACTTGGAAGGATAACTGACCAGGTCACATGATGGACATTATACTGCTACATTTAACTGGTGCTCTTGGTCTGTTAACCACAGATATACAGGATTTCTCTGTCTGCAGACTCAGTGAGATAGTGAGAGAATAGAGTTCCTTTGACACTGTGTTCAGTGTGAGCAGAACATGTAATATTTACATTCAGCCTTTGTTGCTAAGACTACAAACATCTATCGGGGGAGCGTTGCTGTGAGTCATGTAGAATGAACAGCACAGGCTCTGTGCTCAGCAGTTCAATGGTCAGGTTCTGTAATAAAGCTTCACCACACTGCTCACCTATGCTGGACAATAAGAGAGAGAGAGACTCTGCCAAACCAGATGTGACACAAGTAAATGTCACCCTAACTGCTGTAGAGACCACCAAAATGAACCCACCAAACAAAAAGGCTATGTGATTTTTGCTGGTGTAACCCATGGCTTTGACATTTACCTCAATAGAAAGCAAGAGAATCTCTTGGTGCTGGGAGAGCACAGAGATTCTCTGGGTATCCAAACTAACCTTTGGAAGGAGAGGGCCATTGTTGAATATGTTGATGAAATTACCCTCATTGCTAACATTGAATGAGTTTATGCAGCTAGCCGTGCGTCAGGCCATGTTGTAAACAGATGGTTTAGGGCTGGAAAGTAAGGTTGTGTTGATATTCATCAGTCTACCAGGCTACTGCTGGAGGTTATTCATGACCAGACCGAGCCAGCCCAATGGTTCAGCTCTGAATAATGGAGACGACATAATCCGAGGCTTCTGCTCCTATTCTGTCTCAGTATGATTGCAGGTTCGTTGGAGCCATTGGTGGGTACTCTGACTAGGACTGTGTTTGGTATGCATTTACACTTATTTTGTTCCAAATGGTCAAGACATACTAGCTTCAAAAACGTGCTTGTTACAAGCTGTTCTAAGGACACGCTTCCAGATCCGTGAGTTACGTAACTGGATGACAAGAACACTCGAACAGTCGTTCGATAACACGATGCTGTGCAGTGAATCATGTGTAAAAGTCTTGAAAATGTCAACCAATCTTCCACATAAAACCACATACTTGCAACCGAGCTCTCCCCCTCCCCCCCCCCTCTGTCTCTCTCTCTCTTTCTCACACACACACACACACACACACCCACCTACACACACAGCTCACCTGTTTCCCATTGTATACTGTACATGCGCAGTGTGTCTTGGATGTGATACCTGTGAGAAGGCACAAGTGTGACCTGTTCCCACTGCTCTACTTGATCAGTCGTGTTTGTGTGTACGTGTGTGTATGTGTGTGAGTGTGTGTGTGTGTGTCTGCCTGGTTAGCTAGCGTCCGAGGCCGAGGGGCAGGTGTTTCGGAGAGAGTCCTGTGGCTCATGGTCCCCTCACTAATTAAGTTGAGGGTCTTTGTGTATGTTTATCTGTCTCCCGTGGCAGGGCTTTACCCAAACACAGCCCCTCTCCCTGTCAGATCAGTCCGGCTTTGTCCTCCCACCATGGGAAAGGGTCGTCTTCACAGAAGCCGGAGTTGACCAGCGCTCCAGCATACTCCTCTCTTCTTACCGCTCGTATACTCTGAGGCAGGAGCTCCTCCTGTCCTGACATTAGGCAGCACAATGGTTATTACCAAGACTATTCACCGCGTCTAGGCCGGGTTTAAAGGGGCTCGCAAAACCAGAGAAGGGAAATATCTAACAGCCAAGAGAGAGTACACACACACTCATGCGCACACGCAAGTGCACAAGCACCAGACACAACGAGGGATATTCACGCACGCAAATTGGAATGAGATAAACACCTTGCTGAGGGTGGTGCAGAGAAAGCCAACAACATCTATCATCCACACACTTCAAAATTGTACTGTGGATAGGCACAGCGTTTTGGGTGTTAGTATAGTATGAACTTGTAGAATGTCTAAATAAACAACTTTTTCCTCTTTTATCTCCGTTTCAGGATTGAAATGCCGTGAGACATGACCTTCATTTGTCGGAGAAGAATATTTATCTAGGTTGATGTGCTGTAAATACATGTAGGTCACCATTGAAAGGCAACATCCGACCGTCAACATTCCAAAATGTAACCCAGTTTTACGAAGCTACTGTGAATATAAACAGATTCCGACATCGGAGTTTAAAGGGAAAGGAGAATTAGGAGGGAAGGTTCCTACATTATTTTTTGTCTCTGTGTGTTCTGATGATACAGAGCTGTTTCATTCGTTTTTTTGCAAGTTGGGTCATGCCGACGGCACCTCTCAGGTTTGGCCACCTGCTGCCCACCTACCTAGTTTCTTATTCAAGCCAGCCTCATCACAGGTCAAGCAGAGTCACAAACAAACACGGAAACAATCACAGTGGCACATGCCGGCCGCCTGCTCCAGATTAACCCCTTGTTTCCGATGAAGAGTTCTGTTGTCTGTATAGAGCCAATAGAGCCATCTCACAATACGGACTCGACGCCAGCATAATGCTAGCAGGCCACTGACTCACAACTGCTACAACAGCAGCCTCTTCCTCCACAGATCCGTGTGTTATTCTGCTTCCAGGCCAGATGGCTCAGCGATAACAACAGGGAAATACTCCACATTCAGCCAGAGACACGACAGGTCATTCGGGGCAGAGAGGAGGAGCAAACCTTCACGCCGTAACATTTCAAAAGGAGGGACATTTTTCTGACAAGACAGCTGGTGCTTTCTGTAACATTTGCATGTTGGAAACCTGTCTTTTGTAGTATTTCCTAACAAATAGCTGGGGCATGTGTATGTTTTCACGTGATAGCATTATAACAGATGGACACAATCTTTTATGTTTTATGTTACGCCTTAGCTTTTCTCCTGCCACACATGTCCTGTTTCAGGTGAGCAGTGAGGGAGATGGGAGAAGAGAAAGAAAGACATGAGAGCTAAAGAAAGAGACAGCGATGAGAGTGTCTGTGTGTGGGGGGGGGGTCAGGTTTCTCTCTTCTCCTGTACCTTTAATCCTGGCGTCACCCATTTAGAGGTAAGGGGATGGAGGAGGGCAGCTTTGATTTGACCACGGCTCCCAAGCGGAGTTTGGGTGGAGGGGAATTAACATGGATGAGTTAGGAGGGGGCGGGGTGGGGGGGGGTACAAGCCGTAGAGGAGGGGGGGGTTGGAGAGAGGGGCGGAGTATAAATACCTGCACTAGACAGGAGGGGCGTTGCACAGGTGGGCTTTTCAGAGGGACAGGCCAGAGAGGAGCAGAGATACTTGTCAACCTGGGAAAGAGCAGTCCAAGAGTAAGAGACCCGGAGCACCCGAGAGAGACCGGACTGGAGGAGCTCAGGTGACGCGGAAGAAAACAACTGCGCTCTGTTTTTGGATGAGAGTCCTCCAAGCTTGGTCCGGCAGAGAAGACCCTGGGTGGGGTTCACCTGAAACAGTGAACAGGAAGTGTCCCTGCCCCCAGTAAGAGTTCCCACAGCAGTACCAGAGGGTGTACCAGGTACCTGCTGAGAAGGATGTCGTGCCAGGCGTTCAGCACCGACGCCTTCACCACGCTGGTGGGAGACTCCGGCCTGCCACTGCTTATGCATCACGCCTCCGGTGACTGCTCGCCGGGCGCGTCCCACACCCACAACATGGTCTCCACAGGTAACCTCTGACCCTAACCCTGAACTCTACTCCTTTTTTACCCCATCATTGAGCCCTGACCTTCTCTGCACATTTGGGAAATGGATGTTCTACTGAAGCCCATTTCTGAGACACTCTGGGTGCTTTCAGCACGTCCTTGCTTGCACATTAACTAAAAGGGACGCTTGTTATTTTCTCGTGAGGCGAGTGGTGGCTTGCTGTTAAGTTCTGATGTGATGGTAGAAGCCATTTGATGGGTCATGTTCCACCCATCCAGACACAATTAGTGCCAGTGACAGCTTTTTAATTCAGTCAAATGTGGGCTAAAAGGTCTCAGGCATGGAGAATAACTGCCTTTCATTAAGGTAAATGAGAATGATGCTAATTAATCAGCAAATCTTTGTCAAGCTGTTTTAGTAGTTTAGATGATTGCTGAAGTGGATGTGCTGTTGGTGTCACGCGTTTGATTGCTAAAGTGGTGGTTGTGCTCTGCGTGTTTGTGGATTTAACGTGTGCCAGCTTCTACAGAGCCCCAGCATCTGCTGATACCGATAATGTCTCTATTTTCGGCGATTTCTTTTTACATTGAATTCGTTAAACAAACTGGCACACAGTAATAAAACGGGTTACTGTGACAGGGGAGGCCTGTTGAATATAAGATGCATTCTTATGGTCCATGGCAGTGGCAGTTTTATGAGTGTTTCTGTCCACCCAGGGCCTTCTGGTCTGTCTCTGGTCCAGTCCTCAAAGCGCTCTCACATGCATCTCGCCACCTCCGCCCTCGGAAACGCCCTCAGCAGCGCCCCCCCAGGCCTGCACTACCCCATGACCCCCTGTCACTATGGCAACCAGCAGACCACCTACGGCATGATGGCAGGTGAGTGAGGAGGATGATGATGATGGTGAAAAGGAGGAGGACAATTAGTGTGATGATGCTGTGAATTCCTAACTAGGTCAATGATGCTGACGATAATGAGGATGATGATGTTAATGATGATGAAGATCGGGAGGTTTAAACGATGATGAACCTGTTTCCCTGTGCAGCTCAGGAGATGCTGTCTGCCAGTATTTCCCAAACCCGTATCCTGCAGACTTGCAGCGTCCCACACCCCAACATGGTCAACGGAGCAAACACACTGCAAGGTGCACACACACACTCACACACACAAACATACACCCACCCACACACACACTAAGGAATCCCTGAAATCATGTACAGTTCACAGCGTATTTGATGTATGTTCTCTCATGATGGTTCACAATCCTTTTTTACAAGCACACTGCCCTGCCTCCCTCTGCTGTCTGTAACAGGGCATCACATGATGCTCTCTCTGCCTCACCATCTCCAGGTTCCCTGACTCCCTGCCTCTACAAGTTTCCAGACCACAGCCTGGGGGGGGGCTCGTGTGCCCTGAGCCACAACTTCTCCTCGCTTCCCCCCTCCCTGCTCTCTGAAGAACTGTCCATGGGGGAGATGAAGCCAGACCCCCGTCGGAGGAACAGGCCCCCCGACGACCCCCCCGATATGGACTCTCCCCAGATACGAGAACTGGAGAGGTTCGCCAATGACTTCAAGCTGCGGCGAATCAAATTAGGTGAGTTTGCGGTTCAGGTTTATGAATGGAAGAATGTGGTGCCCACCGCTCACACATGCCGATGTGTCTGAATGTGTGTGTGTGTGTTGTTCACAGGGTACACCCAAACTAACGTAGGTGAGGCTCTGGCTGCAGTGCACGGCTCAGAGTTCAGTCAGACGACCATCTGTCGCTTTGAGAACCTGCAGCTGAGCTTCAAGAACGCCTGCAAGCTGAAGGCCATTCTGGCTAAGTGGCTGGACGAGGCGGAGCAGGCAGGGGGTGAGTTGTCGAATATCCATTTTCGAATTCTGACTTGATTTAACCGGGGATGGTCGGTGGAGATGTGTTCATTTGACACTTGTTTTTCTAACAGCCCTCTTTAATGAGAAAATGGGCATGAACGAACGCAAGAGGAAAAGAAGAACCACCATCAGGTGAGCTTTTTTCCCCCAAGAACGACAAAAGAACGAGAACAGCAAAATGCTGTATATGTTGCCCTCGTTTTCTTAGCACGTCCCTCCTCGTTTTCCGCTCTAGTCTGGGGGCGAAGGAGGCGTTTGGAAAGGAGTTTCGGGGAGAAGAGCAAACCTTCCTCCCAGGAGATCGTCCGCATCGCCGAGGGGCTCCACCTGGAGAAGGAGGTGGTGCGAGTGTGGTTCTGTAACCGTCGGCAACGGGAGAAGCGCGTGAAGACCAGTCTACACCACAGCTCCTACCTGATCAAGGAGAGCGCCACCTGCAGGTAGACATATGCTGGTGGCTCATCCAGGAATGATGAAATACTGCTGTATGATGTATGTCTATGTGTGACATGATCAGACACAAGCTAGGCTATGAATATTCACTTCATGCCAATACCTTATGGTGCTTGTCTAACACTGAATGAACTAGAACTGCCAATGATTTTAAAAAAAGTGTTCTAAATCTTGTAATACAGATCGACATTTATCGCAAGGGCTCAATATTTATTTAATGTATTATGACAATCTTTTTATGAGACTTAATATACGATGTGGCTGTATTATAAACCTACTATGAAATGTTCACAATCCCTGTAAGGTATGCATATGTTGTTATATGTGTGTGTGTATTTTGGGGAGAAAGTAGTGTATGTGAACAGGAGTATGAGACTTGGGATGGCGTGATTGGTGTGCTGGATATGACGGTCGTCTTTCTTGTTCAAATACAGATCTGCATTATACCGACCCACAAACAGGCCCTCGCCGTATTACAATGTATGATTCAGTATTCATCAGAAAATAGTGACATTACAACACATCACATTTTCATCTGAGGTACGATGAATGGAACTGAGGAACAAATTGACGACTGACCTGCGAAAATAATGTGGTTGTTTGTAGATGTCATATTTTCAAGGATAGCAATGACACCACCGAGAGAGATCTCTGTGTGGAGACAGATTTAAGAAATCCAAATCCATGTAGCGGTAATCCCTGCTCTGTGGTGGAATGGTTCAAACTGTCATGTTAACAGATGGCTTCATGTGTTTCTATGAATAAATACATAGGAACGGCACATCATCTTAGTTTTATGCACGGATCAGGAATGTCACAAGGGAATCATAAAGGCATCAGAGGAAGGTTTCACATCTCCAAAGACCCCTATCGGGGATGACCATGGTCCATGACAGTATATCACAAGTTCTATTCAAGCGCAGTGTGTCTGTGGGGTAATAGAGGGGGTTTATGGTCTGAAATACATACACATCTGCTTCTTTTGTAAGAAAGCCCAGCCAAGCATGAAGGTGTTGGGACGTCATGGTGGGTGCAGCTGCTGTGGTACCTTTGAGGGGAGAACTTCCAGGATGCCACAGGGGAGGTAGATACTGCGAGAGGCAGGAGACGGGGAGGGATGGTCGGGGGCTGGCACCTGGGGGTTGGGGGCTTCAGGCTTGGGGCTGAGGTCAGGTGGTTGGGGGACCTGGAATGTGGGCTCCATCTCTACGGGCTTAGCTGTAAAGAAAATGGATAACCAGAGCCCCCCACTAGAGATTCATGGTCCCTGATCTAGATGAGCCCAGCAGTGCTGTGGAGTGAGTTAGGAGGACCATAAAGAGGACTCATGGAGAGGGAGAGGCAGAGAAAGAAACACAATTGGGCTTCCAGGAAGAGAAAATGGTTATTTGTAGACAGCGACTGCTGACATGAGTAATATAGTGCTGCTGCTGTAGATAACATGACTATGGAGGCTTACATTAGTGAGTCAGTAAATACAACCAGCAGATACGTGTTGTGTGTCAAAATATGACTTATTTACAGTGTACTTAAGATCCAATGATCACAGAAACACGGCCAGACAGCCATATATATCATACAGAAAGAGATTTTATTCATTAGAAAAGCCATCAACCCCAAACAGCTACTGTACAATGACATAGTAGGTACATACAGCACTATACATACATGTTTTAGAAGATCAAAGTCATTGAAACTTCCAGTGAGGAGAAATGCACCGTAATCAAGTCCAAAAGGGGCATACATTAAAAGACACTGTGTGCAGATCAATATGCATATCAAGTCTGATCGATATGTACCCTTTTACATTAAAAAAACATCCATAAAAAGCACAGGCAGGAAAAAAAGGGACTCCTTCTTATCGGCAGAGAAACGGAATCTTTGACAGTGATATGCTTAGTGTCTCAGAAGCATGATGTGTGTGTGTGTGTGAGAGAGAGTGTGTATGCGTGTACAGCAGTAAAGAAAACAGAATAACTGCACAGCAGTCGAAAGAGCAACACCAGTACAGACTCAGACAAGCAGTTGCGTGTTTAGTCAACATCACAAAAACGAATCATGAAGACAAATCCAATTCTTCGAACCTACGATCAAAACCTCAGTAGAAGAAAAAAAAGCTAGTTATAAAAGGTAACTATGTCATTTTCAAGCCTATGATCGTTAGTTTAATTAGTTTTAATTAGTCTCACATACATTACCGCATCTATTTGTGTGACACCCACGTGTGCGGTATATCATATACTACGCAGTTTGGTTGCCTCATTTGAAAAGATCCTCATGAACTCAAGCTGTGAGAAACTCCAGCCCTTACCCTAGTCCTTGGGTTAATATCACAGTTAGACAATCTGGCCCCACCGGGACCTATCGTAATGTACCTAGAGATGTCCGAGCAGAGAGAACAAACATGATTACATTGTCTCCTCCCCCTTTCACACAACAGATCGTTCATTTATAAACGGTAGGTTCACACAGGGCTCTAGCAAAGACCAGTGGATAATCCATGCAGATAATGTAAACATATCACATAGCCCATAGAGATACACGTTTGTGTCGTATCTCTCTGGATTTCACCAGGAGTGAACCATAGTATGTACACCAAAACACATGTCCATCTAGACCGCCAGTATTTAAGACCATCGCCCACACACTGAGGCCTTGAAGGGTGTGTGAGGGGATAACAAAGATGTCCGCTCCCAGTTCTGTTTAGGGCTGAGCACCCATTCCAGTCTTCTTTCTCTCCTTCAGCTTTAGGTCATCGCACCATGGTATTCCTTCATTTATCAAATCAGTCGTTTCATGCCCCCCACTCTGAGGCGCCTGTGAGTGTACTGCACAGACGGATGGCCAAGGGTGTGTGTGTGTGTGTACTGTATGTGTGTGTCTGTGTGTATGTGTGTGTGTGTGTGTGTGTGTGTGTTAGTCTACACCCAACGCCCGGAGCTGCCTCTCGATCTCGTCGTCTGAGATGATGGCTCGTTTTGGGGTGCTGGGAAGGCTTCTGGACGCTGCTGGGGCTCTCACCATCTGGAACACCAGAAGAAACCCATAAACACAGCGCACTGCACTCGACAACCTAGAGGACATTAACTAAACACACACAGAGGCTTTTATGTTACACTCGTTATCCCTAGGCGGGAACACAAGCCAGACAGCGGCAGTTAACTCCAAATGTTTTCCGATCCGAGGCGGGGAGTTGTATTAGCGCACGTTGACCTCTAGGGGGAGGCAGACCTCCACCAGATGGAGCTGGAGGAGTGTGTGCGCTCTCTCTCTCTCTCCCACACTCTGTGGCAGAATCTGATAAGAGAGGCAGGCTGAATCCTGCAATGCTGACGGATGTACCTTTCCTGAGATCTCAATGCCAATCTCATCCAGGACCTGGCTGACAATGTCCT
This sequence comes from Mallotus villosus, assembly GCA_903064625.1. NCBI lineage: Eukaryota > Metazoa > Chordata > Actinopteri > Osmeriformes > Salangidae > Mallotus > Mallotus villosus. The sequence goes on along the minus strand of CAEFZP010001948.1, from coordinate 73,221 downwards.
GGGATTCCTCCTCATCGCCCGATTCATCGAAGATGTCATCTAGGGTGTCGTTGACTGGAGAGAGAGAGAGACAGAGAGAGACAGAGAGAGAGAGAGAGAGAGACAGAGAGAGAGACAGAGAGAGACAGAGAGAGAGAGAACATTGATTATCTCAACAAGGCTTATCTGAGAGGTCAAACACCTTTCAGGCAAACACTGAACTCACTGTCTTATTTGAATGTTTGAACATCGTTTTGAAAGATACCATGCTGCATCTTTTAAAAAAAGGATCCGATCAGGTCTTACTCATTTCCTCTGTCATGCCCATCTTCATGTTTTCCTTCTGGAAGTTCTGCATGGTCTGGAGGGTCTTCTGAGGATCCATCTTCTTGTTCACCGCCTGCATCGTCTAGACAACGCAGAACAGCAGTGAGACTTGGGATGGCCTGATTCACCTGACGACCTGACACAGACTGTATTACAGCAGGGTTCCTACAACTGCACTTTTGAAGATTTTAATAAAAAATGTGTATCTTGAACAGCAACTTGCAGGCTGTACTATAGAACAGACACAGAACCGAGCTCCTAAGAGACACACACACACACACACACACACACTACCTTCTACCCTGACGGTTCATGCTGAGCAATGTTGAAACAAGCCTGACCTACTTTCACTGTCGAGTCTCAAACAACCAGGACGTACACAACATCTAATTAGCTGCTATTAGCATATCGTTCCAAAAACAGGCTTCAAGAACTGGTCCCCATAATTTGGAGGCTCACAGCAAGGCCAGAGAGAGCACAAGGGGGGGGCTTCATCCTAGAACTGCAATGGAGAGGACACACGGGGGGGTGCTTACAGTCATGAACACAAACACGCACGGACACTGGGTGGGCACGTACGCACGCACACAAATGCATGGCACAAAACAATTTCATTTCACTCATCACAGCCCATTAGATGCCGGCCTAATTACGGCTGACCTCCCTGTTAGACAAGTGTCCATGTTTAATAAACCATGGATTCAAATCCGGTTCCACAGTGTCAAACAGATTCCCGATGAATACATTCATAGCAAACACTGAAATATTGATACATATTTAGCAGATCTAACTAGTTCACACACAGAGCAAAACAAAGCTTAAATGGGGCAATGCATAAAGCCATACTCTCATGACTGGGACGGTAATTGTTGAAATGTACAAAGTAAGATATCTGAAGTGTGTCATGTCTGCTAAAAATCCCTCACAGGTAAATTGGAGATAAATGACTTCCTCACTAACAGAAGTTGCGAGGGGGGCGGGGGGGGCAGACAAAGCCTTCACACTTAAAAAATCCAATGGACTCCAAACTAATTAGACATGCAGGGGATTCCTTTGAACTGCTGTGTTTGGAAGGATCTTTTAAACTAGGTTACTGGGTCTGATTTGGCCTCATTTTCAACAACAACAAAAAAATAACTTCCGAAGAAGGAATGCACTGCACAATTTGAGGTTGGATATGAAACTCACAAACTTTACGGTTGGTTAGTTATGAAATAATACTCGATCCTTACGGGAGTTGGTGTTTGTAGGCCTACAGTACCGTACCTTGGCAGTGGTGGACATGGCTCCTGCCATCTTCATCTGGGAATTCATGACCTTTGTCTGCGTGGACATGGAGGTGACCTTTGAACTGACAGCATAGGTCCTGTTCTTCTGCTTCCTCAGCTGAACCAGCTGCTTGGCCAGGATCTTACAGGCCTCCCGGTTTCCACTCTTGGCCATCTTCTTTATCTCCATCTCCTGCGAGAGGGACGATTAGGAAAAAGCAGTGAAGCTACTTACAGGCAAACCCCAACATTAACGTCCATTTTCATATAGTTTAGTGCACTGATTTCTTCTCTTTTTTTTTAAAAGCATGCACATAAATACACAGAGACATTGTACACAAACAAACTCCGGAAGCTTCCCCTGGGACTGTGTTTGCATAATGCAGATTGTAAATAGTCAGTCAGAGGTATAGATACCTACAAGCAAGCAAGCCCTCCTTTATATTAGTAAACAAGCACAAATAGAGACTTGCCCAGAGGGGCTTCTCGCACACATAGCCCGTATTGTGTGTGTGTGTGTGTGTTTGAGCATCCCTTGGGATCCCACCGTGGCTCCAGGTTGTTGAAAGCTAGCCAGGCCTAGGTTGTCCTCCCTCACATTACGTAGGACTGTTTGTTTGAAGGAGCAGGCCATTGTCAACAGAATCATTTATTAATGATCTATATTACAGGAATACAGCTGTTCGGTGTGTGTATGTGCGCGTGTGTGTGTGTCTGTGCTTGTGAGAGAGACGGCTGATAACAGGTTAAGCGGCCATTAGGAGAGAGTTAATTGGGAAGCCCATCGTTCCTGTCTGTTCTCAGCACTAAGTGGTCCTGCTGACTGGCAGTCAGAGCCAGGCTACACTTAAGAGCTGAACAGGCACATTTTACATGCACACATACACAGGTGCATCAGTTTAGCACTAGCTGCCTCAGCAGAACAGTGACGATCGACACGAACGATAGACGGACAAAGACAAAGCTGAGATTATAGACGATGCACTTTATAGACAATGACGCTGTATAATGTGGTGTCAGCAGCTACAAATCAGCTCAGTGGATGGACTGGTGCTGAGGAGAGCCAATCACTGCTAATTAACAGCCCTGTCGACAAAAGGCCGGGGCTACAAAAGGAGGCCGGACCCCGAGGCCGACGTAGTTCGATAAGAAGAGGCAGAGATAGACCGAGGCTGAGGGATAAATAGTAGCGGGTCGCAGGAACGAGTCATCCGTTGCCGGGAGACGGAGTCATTCCATCAGCCTCAGAAGCGTTTCAGACAAACAGCCATACGTCAAACCCTCAGCTCTTGACATCTCTACTGAGCAATGAAGACGTGGCGATATGGATTACGCTGCATCCGTGCAGTGGTGATGTCCTACATCTATAACACTGACTAATGTTGAGGAGGAAACAGGCCCGAGCGTGTTCCAAGTGTACGACTCTCCCAGTACACACGAACACGAGTTGCCTGGATACATGGAAGTGATTAACATACCGATCCGATTTCCACCGAATAAAAAAAATACTGCATTGTTTTTGGGACGCGCACACGCTACAACCCCCAGCACTCGTGCTCTCTCTCTGATCTGATATAATGTGGGTCATCTCCATTTCTTCCCGAATTATACTTTTATCTAGACCGGCAACAAAGCAAAAAACGAGATTAATTAGTAGAAATATTAATGAGGAATGAGACCAAACTCCCCAGGGAAGTCATTATGCCTTGTCTGATGTTTACTTAAAACAACATAAAGACCCACGCCTCTTCTTTTTAATTTGTCTCTAAAAGGGGGAAATCGAGGGGAAATGTTCTCTGTTGTTCACACAGAGCGAGTGTGAGGTCTCCCCTGCAGCTATTTTACCTGCCCCAGTCCTGGGTTTTCCAATTACAGCCATTAGCCAATCGCTTGTACGATCACTGTCAGGGAAAGGGAGGAGGAGTGGGAGGTATTCAGAGCGGTAAGCGGGACGGCCTGAGGTCAATAACACATTTTTGATGCAATCAGGAGTAATCTAAAGGATAGGTAGTAGTCATTTATTTGGATCCTTATTAAAAATGTTCCCATGTGAATACACGAAGACATTTCATGCATAAGAGCAAGGCAGGAAAACCAAAAAAACGACATATTGAACAAAAAGGCTGACGCTTTAGCTACCTACCGTTTTTCACCAAACATATTCTAGATATTCTAGTTAGGAAACCCTCTCACTACTCAGTGTGTTACTAAGAGGTTGAGAGGCCTGGTGGTTTAACTTCAGTGTTTGTGTCTCACCATTTGCTTCTCCTGTCTCTCCAGAGCGGTTCTGTCTCTGGTGATTTGTCTCTGAGTGCCGCGCAGTTCCTTCGTCTGCTCCTTGATAACGTCTGAGAGAGAAGGAGAGAGAGGGAGGGAGGGAGAGAGGGAGTGAGCGAGCGTCCTTGATAACATCTGAGAGAGGAGAGGGAGGGAGTGAGCGAGCGTGGAGGACTACATAAGTGATCGATTAGTCAATTATCAGCGAACATCTTCTTCTGAGGGAGAGTGGGAAATGAGTGTTTATAATCACCAGCGTCCTCCAGAATCATCAAACCTGAACCCCCGTCTGACGGCACTCGACGGGCTGCCAAGCCAGCGTCCTCTGAAGGCATGGGGGCCGGCAACACCAGAGGCTGGGACAAAGGCTGCATGCACGCCTTATTCACAGGGCTGCAACAGGAATCCTAAGCCTCCCTGCTCCAATCACTATCCACGACTACCCTGTGTGTGTGTGTGTGTGTGTGTGTGTGTGTGTGTGTGTGTGTGTGTGTGTGGTGTGTGTGTGTGTGTGTGTGTGGTGTGTGTGGTGTGTGTGTGTGTGTGTGTGTGTGTGTGTGTGTGGTGTGTGTGTGTGTGTGAATTACAGACACACGCACACATCCGTGCTTCAAATACCAGAAAATTACAGTCATCTGCAAAGAGAACAGTTGGTCTGTTCTGCTGGATTGTTGTGTGCCTAGACTAGAGAGACAGCACTGTGTATACAAGAGTATGACCCGTGACCAAGACCACAACAGCAACTACTAATTTGAATAAATATTGTACTTCAATAATACATTTGCAATAATATGAAAAACCTGAATACTGCATGCAGTGAAAAATGGTATGCCCCTTGGTCAGGCACCCAGGCATGATGTATGAGTGGGGTGGACAACATCCAAGAGGCCACCCATACACACACAGCGCCTGCAGTGAGGGTGTCCCACCCAGGATGTGCCACAGATGCTCCCCTAACACCGTCATCCGCCCGTGACTGAGCCAAAACCCTCCGAAAGGACACACACACAAACACAGAACCACACAGACACACACACAGAACCACAGACACACACACAGCCTAGCACAAGTGGTAAGCTACATCCCACCATCCATTTCCTAAGCCGTTCTCTAAGGCTCTTTACTCAGATTCTCTCCACAGTCCAGTGGGCCCATAGCTTCGCTGTCAACTACAGAAAAGTTTTTTTCTTTGTCAAACGAGGACAAAAGTGTCTCAGTGTTGAAATTGGCATTCACTTACAGTCCAAAAATAAGCTGTAAAACTGTTTAAGTGTCAGTGTAAAACCTTTTATTGTGTAATCTATAGTTATAAATGCTAAATAAACTGAAGGCAATAGGGACCAAAAAGGCTGAGAAATAAAATGTACGTCTGTCTATATTAGAAAAAGGACAGATAAGGTAAGTCTAACATGAATGTAAATTATAAAAAATAAAGAAATAAATTACTAAAATAGTCAGATCAAAGTCAAAAAGTTTACAAAACCATTAAAAACCAATGATCGGTCAGAAATTCCCTGCCCTTCCAAATCCTTAAAACTCAAAGGCCGGAATGCGAGGGCCACCTGTGGGAGCCAAGCGTACACACGTAGATAGTGACGTATCGACAACGTGCACGAGAGGGAGGGAGATAGTCCTACAAATAACCGAGATCGCACCCCCCGTACGCCACCAGCACACGCCCAACCACAGGATTACGACACCATGGCACGCCATGCCGACACGGGGCAACGGCGGGCACACGACACCCCGACAGAGAACAAGAAGAGTAGGAGGAGTGAACGAGAGAGGAGACCACCGTTAGGATGCTGAGATGTTTAGTGAGTAACGAGAACTGTACAGTAAGTAACAGGTCTACATTTATGCCTGAATACATGTGGTTGGGCCAGTAGTCATGCCTCTTCAGGTCACCAAAATCATTCAAACATAGACTTAAACAAGTTAGATTTATGGGTAGTCAAAGCTACTTTCACGCATTTTGAACTTTAATTTAAGTAATCTTTTTACTTTTCTTATGTTTTAATTGAAAAATGCTTTGATAGCTGGCGTTGGTAAAATGGAAGGTTTACTTTAAAGCCTAATTAAATGGTCTCTTAGGTAGGCTTGGGTGTAGAAGAATGTAGGTAATTTGAAATTTAATTGGGGATCTAATCACATGGCCCTAAAGCTTCAGTGATAACTTCATCTTTAAGGCTCTGACTAACCTGCATTTCTTGATCACCTCATTAGTATGGCACCTGTGATGACACACATTCTCTCTCTCTCACACACACACACACACATGTGTATGTATGTGTATGTGTACACTGATATGTATATCAGTGAGAGCAATGAGTGTAGTGTGAGCTTTGAGAGTATAAAAATGCATAAGTGAAACTTAAATCAATTTTATTAATTCTCAATGAACATGCCTGCTACCTCTTGTATAAATAATGGTTGTCCTTTTATCTACACAGAGTGACTGACACGGCTTGTACACACAACACGGTGAGTAACAAAGTAAGCATGTGTGCCTCTGTGCCTTATTGTGAAGGGCGAATTATGTAAACAAAAATGACCAGCCGTTTCTGTTTTAAAAAATAGTAAAAATATTTTGACACCTAAACTAAACAGCCGTCCAATGAGCATACTGCTCAACAGACGGCTGTTGGTCAGCACAGAAAAATACCATCACTGACTACTTTAAATAAGTTTATTTATTTACTTTCGTCCATTCAAGTTAAATCTAACTTGTTTAATTCAGTTAAGCTCCTTTCTATTTAACTCCGACAATACTTTGCAGTCTTATACAACGTAGCCTAATAGGCTACGAATCCCAACACGTGTGAACTGTGCTACATTCAAAAAAGGAAACAAACTGGTTTAACTGGCTGTATAATTGAACGTTAGTGACTTGACAAGAGAAAATTCAGCAAAGTTGAGCTTTGAAATGCTTGTCGAAACAAACTTACCGTCAACAGTCTTCTTCTTGAAAAGGTATGCCATGGCGCTTGGTCGAAAAAAAACAATTAAATTAAAACGTCTAAATTAAACCTATAATAACTTACTGGCTGTTTGAGCCGTTCAGTCCTAATAATAACCTTAGGTTCCCTGGTTGCTGCTATCGAAGTGACTGACTCTTCACTGTCTCTTTTCACATGACAGCCCTGACTCACTTTTCCTTCTACGTCACCGTGCGGGTCTTTCCCTCCACTCCCCATGTCCGGCTCTAGAGGGCGCCCCACTTCAGGGGTGTCCTACTACAATAAACTATAAACTCATATTGCTTATTTACTGATAAAATACAAAAAGATAATTAACAAAAATGCATCACTCATAATGCATCAACCCCTTCTCTCCAATTGCGGTCGCTGAGCTTGCAAAGAAGAGATTCGAAGAGCGTGGGTCATGTATGGGTTACTAAATTTAACCTAGCTGTTTTTGCCCCTTGTGTACTGTCAATAAGAGGTGAAGAGGGTAAGGACATTTTAAGTATTCCGTAGAAGTAAACCATGAAGAGGAAAAACAACCCCATGCCTCGAGCATAATCATAAAGGATTTTGTTCTCATCTCATTCCTCCCCTCTAAATGGCCTCAACCTCCTGGGTCAGCATTGTTTCTCCAGATATTACTGCAGTGAGCAACCGAAAGTAGCAGGACACTTGAACCGTAACCAACCCAATTCCATGAAAAACCAAAGCCCCCCCAATGTTGCTAAATGGAAAACGGGGGAGTGAAGGAGAAGGATGGGAAGAGAGAGGAGGGGACTGTTTGAAATGAAAGGACAGTGCCAAGTTTCGAGGAAGGAGAATAAAAGTGCAGGGTGACTTTGAGAACCGAGGAGGATGAGTAGCCCTCAGCTCTTCCCCTTGTCTCAGAGGAGGCGTGCGTAGCATCCTGGGGCCATGTTCTTGTTAAGGTTATTAGGAGGATGTTTTGGTCCAATCAGCAGACGGCCAGAGGGAGCGCTACTAAACAGCCTCATCAGGAAGGAAGCCCCACTGGTGATAAATCTAGCCCCAAGCACACACAGGGACACTGCACGGCCCTGCGATGAGACACAATGCAGCCTGATTTGCAAAGGATTCGACAGTGTATTAAAAATCTTCCCATCTGGGGGAGAATTTGTTCAGATCATTTGGAAATTTCCCCATGTGGTGTTTTTTGGAAACATTTAGCGGGTCTCATCCGCTCTCTCTCTCTCTCTTTCTCTCTCTCTCTCTCTCTCTCTCTCTCTCTCTCTCTCTCCCCCTCTCTGTCTTTCTTTCTCACTCCATATATCTATCTAACTCCTTTCTCTCTGCTGGAGGTTTGCCTAAGGCTAGCAAGCGTTTAGTGCTAACATGCTAACTGCATAGACAGACCGAGACGTTCATGTGTGAAATTAGATCCCAGTACAATCAGTGAGAAGAGGTGGGGGGGGTCTTTAAAAGAAATCAAACCTCTTTTTGTCTCTCAATGATGTATCCTTTCCCACTTTCACTGTAGTGCAACCCATACTGTAGGCAACCTCTCATAACCACGTGTCTCTCCTTTTACAGATCAGATCGACTCACTGAGTACAGGAGCTTCCTGAATTGTCTTTACAGGGTTCATATTTCTGTCTGCCACACGTGATTTCAGACTCAGTTCCAACGGAATGGCGCGGCTGATTGATCGTGATGGGCATGTTATTATATGTGTGTGATTATTCAAACATGAGTAGATTTTGTGTAGGTTTTGACATCAAATGATCATCACCATCAACTTTGGTTTGTGGCCGGTGTGCGTGTGGGTGGAGCGTGACATGTAACAAGGCTAAGTTATGTTGTCATTGGAAGCCAGGCGGGCTAGACGGAGGCAGCGCCGGTCCTGTGATGGGCAGCAGGGGATTAAGACGGCACATCTCTCCTGTCTGATGGATGGACCCCTCTCTGCTGCGGCGGAACTGCTGGAGAGAGAGAGACAGACAGTGAAGAAGAAAGAGAGAGAGAGAGAACAGATGGAGAAGGTGAGACAGGAGACGGAGCGGTGGAAGGGGGGATAGAGAGAACAGCACAGGGCCAGAGAGAGAGAGAGAGAGAGAGAGAGAGAGAGAGAGAGAGAGAGATGGCGAAAAGGGAGAGAAGTGGCAGGAAGGACGTAGGCAGGGGAGGTAATATATCGAGTGAGTGACTCCGCTCTCGCTGCCCGTGGGAAGATTCTATTGCGCTCGCTCGCCAGCGCCGGAGCACCAGTGGGAGTGTGGGTAATGAGAGATTATTACCCCTGTTGAGTTGTCTCATCACCAGCCGCAAAACCACCTCCCCCCAAGCAAGGTGTTAACACATGGATGAATACACACGGCACGCGCGTGAAGACACACACACAGACACACACACCCAAAACCATAAAACCATAAATACACATACATACATTCACACATTCCAATGCATCATTTACAGGGACATTTGCATACATAAAGGCATATCAAAAACACATCCACTCTCATCACAGATGCCAGAATAAAAAGGATTTGACGACTAATCCAGCCTCGTGTCTCTGGGCATGTCTGGGTGGTGTGTTCTCAATGCCCCGCATGATAGTCACTGACAAGCTGTTATCCACAGGTACATTTAGCCTGAGGAGGCCAATCTGCCAGGGCCCGTCCTACACATGTAGTCTCAGACCCCAGTCTCTCCTTCTCTGTCTCTCCAGAGGGCAGTCCCCCTTCTACCACCCCCAGGGCTGGCCGGGGCTGGTATCATTCATTCCAGCCAGCCAGGCAGCCCAGCCACCCAGCCGGGGGAATATTAGCAGCATGGGGAATGAGTGTCATTAAAAGAAGGAAGGGCAAGAGAGGACGAGTCCTTCGGTCAGGGACGAGAAGCGGGCGGGGTGGCTGGTGTTGGCAGACCAGACCCCCACACGGCACGGCACACATGCTCACTCAGGCAGGCTCGCACATGTAACCGTGGATGAATCTGTCTTTGTTCCGGAAGAATTCAGGCTGGCACAGCAGAAAGGGAACTCGTTTGTCTGTGCTTTTGTTCTTTACGAGACGGTGGAAAACCTCGCCCCGAAACGGCAAATAACGGAGGCCCTTCGAAACAATAGAGCTCTAATCTGTGCTCCATGTCTATTGTTTTCCTCAGGCGTAGGGGGTGTGCAGGTGATAACACGGCTGTGCGTTACATTACGGCAGAGGTACTGTGAGTGTGCCGTTTACCCGGCCTCCCTCCTCAGAGCTCAGGTTCTGTCAGGTCTGATGGGAAAGAATTGTCTTTTTTAACGTGCCTTGTCTTTGTTTTCACCCAGAGCACCACGTTCGACCTTCTTGTAAAAAAAAAGGCAAATCAGTCAAGTGGGGTCTCTCGTCCAGTCGTACTTCAGCTCTTTGAGACTCAGTCAGTCTCATTAACTCTCTCTCACTTCTCCGTCTCCTGCCGTTATCGTTTGTCATGCAAAACTGGAGGTTTTTAATAGAGCAGGAATAAGTAATTATGTGGCGTTCACAGGCCGGCCCGGCCAGCCCTGAGAGATCTGAGTCATCCACTGGTCACTTCATTAACACTCTGGAGACATGGATGACCCTGCTGCGCAAGACACAGACACACACACACACACACACACACATATACACACACTGTCTGGGTGAGCCATACAATTAAAACCCACATTTACATGCAGACGCTGTGACAATGATAGCTAAAACAGCAGGAACAATTAAAATATGATTATTTGAGATGGCTGAAAGACATGATACTGGCTTCTTACACTGTCCATATGCAAAACAAATAAATCAGTGACAGATTTTGTCATATGACATGGAAATTACTGTCCATGTCGACAATTAACCTTCAAATAACCATGTGCGATGTGTATTAGAATACCTAAATGGACCATCATAGTTTTCCGTTCAACCTTTCTTCATTCAGTAATATTCATGTCGAATTGAACTATTGTGTTAACCTGAGGCACTTTCTCCTTATCATTTCACACAGATAACATAGTAAAAGTGTTTTTTGTAACACACCTGAATAAAGCGGTGTGTATGTGCTGTGTGTGTGTGTGTCTTAACATAGCGACATAGCATAACATAGCACTAAACCACCAGATGGCGATGGTAAAGCACAACCCTATGGAATTATTTTCATCGTTTTTTTGCTTATTCAGTGATTTTATTATATTAACTGAAATTAAGAATTTGAATCAGAATTGTTTTTTATAGCCATGTAAGTTTTCACAAACACAGAATTATCAGACAGCTACAAGATGCTCCTTCACCTGCCCACCAAGAAGCACTGAACATCTGTTGCCTATTTGTAAAACCAAATTGCCAAAGGGAAGAACCATCAGAGCATGTAGTTAAACAAGTTACAATTTAAACAATGTGAACCTCAAAAGTGCAAGAGTGTACCTGTAGAAAAGCAAGCTTCAATATATATATATATATTATATATAGGCTATGAATAACAGGTTGAACTTCGATTTTAGCATAGTGTTTAATGGAGGTGTAGTAGAGTAGACACAGTCTCCTTATGTGAGTGTGCGACTCACCTGCTACACTGGCAGGCCCCTGCTAATGAATGTTTAATTGGAGGTTAATGCTCCTCTCCGCCTGCTCCTCCCTCTTCTCCTCCCTCTTTCCCTCCACCCTCCCTGAGAGACAAGGCAAAGGATGGTGAAAGAGACAGTGGCTGAAGCTCTATAGTAATGGCATTTAGATAGACCTATACATCACGCTGACTGTGTCAACATGCACTCCACCACACACACACACACACACACACGTCTATAACAACTGAGCCACAGCATTAGTCACATGTCAGTCATCATGGTTCAAGATAAAACTGGTTGGAGTTTTAAGGAGGAAAAAGTCACCGAAAAAAGTCACCGAAAGAAAAAAAAATTCAGGAAACAAAACCGACATTGTTTATAAATTGAAGTGTTCCACATTTGTTTGTTAAATATAGAAATGATTGACGAGCAGCAGAATGGATTCCAGACTCCAGCATCCCCTGGTTCCACACCTGGGCCTGCCTGCTTATAGGACACACCAGAGGTCTACAGAGATCTGCCGTGATGAGATGGCGCTGGTGCTTCATTACTGCATTCTCATCCTCATCATCGTCATCGCATCACGGGGGTGCAGGTGTGCTCGTCCAAGTTCACGTGTAAAAGTGCAGTGTTTTCAATGTGTACACCTCTAATGAGGAGCTATCGTTAAAATCATGTCTCCAACATATGTTTCCCACCCCTACAGCGCCATTAGGACGTGGGAGAACAGCATCTGGGTAGCAGGGGTTACCTCAATAAGGCTTTTGGGAGGCTCCAGAAGGAAATGAAATTATGTCGATCTCGGCTTTGAAAACAACACACTTTGTCACTGCTGTTTTTTCTATTAATTTGTGCTGATTTCTGCTTTGTGCACCGCCAACCCCACCCCACTTTGAAAGATCTGGAACAAGCCCTGTTCAGAGTCCCTGCATCAGGCACAGAAATCCCTCTCAGATCTCACTCACACTAACCCACTGGATGTGTCTTAGACTGTATGCTGAGGATAACAGCTGCAGAACGAAAAACATGCTTTTATTACTGCCCCCGCTCACCCCATTTCTGCTTTTCACACCACCAGTAATAGTCTCCGATCCTCATGAAGGAGCAGAGGGAGACAGAGAGAGATGCTACAGATGTGTTTGGTGAGAGACCCTCAGGACCATTGAGGGTTTTAGTGCGTGTGTGAGTGTGCGAGAGAGAGGGAGGATATTACACCAAAGGCTTCCTTTCACTTTTTCTTTCTCCTGACGCCTCTCCTGGTAGATGCTGGGAAGCATAGAACTAGAGGAGGCATGCATTCCCGATATGGACCCCAAATAGGAACACCTGACGGAGGGAGGAGTTGACGAGAGAACCCCACTTCCTGGAGGATGTGACTGTTAATGCCTCATGGGGATCTGGAAGTGCGTGCATGTGGTGGGTGGTGGTGTGTGTGTGTGTGTGTGTGTGTGGTGGTGTGGGGTGTGAGAGGGAGAGAGAGAGAGAGAGTGCACGTGCATGTGTGTGCGTCTGCATTCCATCACGATCCATGCAGCCCAACTTGTACCACTGCCCCACTTCCTCTGCTCTGACTGGCAACGCATCATCAGAATGAGCCATCGACACTGTCCCAGTTCCATGGCGCCAAGGCAATCACATCATCAGCGTGCGCCTGAATAATTCACGCTCCATCTGTGGTGCGCTGCTTTATCAAAGTGAATGAAACATCCTGTATGTGAGCAGTAAGCCGGGTTCCCTAATGGCTCACCAAATCTGACAGCAGACAGGCCAAGGAAATGAATTATATAACCTGCCATATTGTTCCTCTCAGAGAGAGTCCTGTCAAACAGGATCTGGCACACATACAGTACATGGGAGGAAAGTGGAGGGAAACAAATGGAGAGGGGACCATATGTAGAAAGGAAGATGAGACCAAGAAAGAACAGACAGACAGACAGACAGACAGACAGACAGACAGACAGACAGACAGACAGACAGACAGACAGACAGACAGACAGACAGACAGACAGACAGAAGCGAAGATGAGCATTGGCACTGAGCAGAGCATGAAAGGCAGAGGGGACTGCCATAAGCTCTCAAATATCCATTTATTAGTGTGTGTTTATGCATCTAAAAAAAAGCTATGTGACCCTGATTCAGAAAACTAGGACACAACTCACTTCACTATTAATGATAAATAATAAATAGCCCACGTGATAATGGGGCACACACACATGATAATGGGGAGACCAGTTAAAGTACACATTCAAACTGAATGGTCTCCGGTAATTAAACGATGCAAGAGTGCTCACTGAGGTCCTTGGGTGAGATAAACAATAAGAGAGAGAGAGGGGACTGTACCAGCTCTCTCTAAGAGGCATGTACGGACTTGATAATGTCTGCTCGATGATGTATCTGAGCCTGTCCTCCTCTTCACCCCACTCATCTGTGCCGAGGGTCTGGTCTGCTCACTCAGGAGAGGTCCACATAGCGGTCTCAGCCCTTCAATGGTCTTGCTTTTGTTGTGTGGATCCTAAGAGGGTCATGTAAGGTCTTGCTGAAGTGGTCTGGAATAAATTGATTGGATGGTAACATCATTTAAAACTTTGAAATTAAAACATTTTTTTGAGCGATCGATCTATGCCTCTTTTCGTTGCATACGTGCCTGCACATTGTGTTGTGACAAATCAATTTAATTTAATTGATTACTGTTTGTAGGCTACAGTAGCATGTATTCCGCCCTTTCTGCATTTTTCTCTCGTCAACTGTCGTTATTGCTTCACCAGCAGGTGGCAGCAGAATAACTCTTTGGTCGTTATAAAGCGCTGGGCCACTCGCAAGATGCCCAAGTCTCCACCCTTGCAGACCGTAGCGTGGGCGAGCGCATCTAGCAAGTCAGTCGTGTGTTTAGTTTCTTTATGAATGTATCCTGATCAGTAAAGTCTGTGATAATAGTGATATTGTAGGTTACGCTTATAGGATATAGAGGATATATTATATCGGGTGAATTGCACCTCATTATAGTCATAGACAAGCCAAGTTTCCAACGAACTAATCCACAAACATTTAGGCTAGTATAATAGGCTACTGCGTATCTCACGTTATACTATTTTTTGTATTTGGAAAGAGGAAGTATTACTCAAAATGCTATATGGGGGTGTAATTCTGCACCTGCAGAAATTAGACAATTCCAATGGGATCAGCTACGGGATAGCTGAGTGGGCGTAAAGGCGGCGCGCGGCCCCAGCCCTCCTCAGCCCAGTCAAAAAAACTTTCATCCAATCAGCTACACCCTAAGAAACTTCGCACAGTCGAGTTTTGTCGGATACCTTCTGTTCCCTATCATTCCGTTTTGATTCTGGTCTGTAGGTGGTTGCTCTCCTGCCGAGATACCATTGTTTTTATGCTAACATTCTCTTTCACTCGCTGGGATGTCTATTGTGTGCGCTCTAGTTTATAGGGACGCAGGGATGCCGCAGATGATTACACCCGTCTGAGGATCGCTGATCTCGACCGAGACTATCTCTCTCTCTCTATTTTCAGCACTGTTCTTACACCCCCGTCCTTCGCTATGAGTTGTCTAGATGTGATGTATCACCAGAGCTATGGCTCGCACTATCTCCCAGCGACTCCAGCGGCGGCAGCGGCAGCCTACAAAGCGGCGTACTATCACCATCATCATCATCACCAACAGCAACAGGTGGGTCTCTACGAACGTCTTGTGTTGTGAGCTGGAGTAGAGAAGGATTTTACAACATTCAATTCGTATTCTGCAAACACTGTGGACCAGGAAGCATCAATCTTTTAGCACATATCTTTTCTCAAGATATCTTTTCAGTAAAATTCCGTTTTTGACGGGTCTTATGGAATTAATTTAATTTAGTTCTTACTTAAACATGTCATGAGTCAATTGTTGTCATTCTGCAATGTTGATAATTGTTTCTTGAACATTATTAACAACAGAGAGGTCTCCCAATCCCAATGTCTTCAGAAAAAGTACTGTTTGGGAGAAGGACAGCATTTTTCTTTTATTTGTATTGAATTTAGATGATGTAATCCTTTTCTGCAACACACTTTTAACCCATTTAAAATTCGACAAAGTGGACATTTTAGAACAATGTATAACTTTTAAGAATAAGTCTTAAAACAAATAGCCTATTTGAAAAGAGATGGCATATTGTGTGCACTGCACTATCAATCTCGTGCCTTCTGTCTTTCCCTAACTGTTCTCTCCCTTCCCGTCTCTCCATCTGTCTCTCAGAAGAAGATGAGTGCGTACAGTAAGATGCAAGAATGTGTGGAACAGCAGTCTTTTGGGAGGCAGCGTGCTGGCCGAACGGCTTGGGGAGCAAGGGGTCCGGAGGGGCCTTGAGGGACCAGGGGCTGGGACAGGGGCTGGGGCTGGGGCTGGGCCAGGGAAGGACAGCCACCCTCCGGAGTACCTGAGCTCCAGGTGTGTCCTGTTCACCTATTTCCATGGAGACATCGGAGACGTGGTGGACGAACATTTTTCCCGTGCTCTGAGCCAACCCAGCGCCTTCAGCGGGGAAACCAAGCCCACCAGGACCCACACAGCACCAGCCTCAGCAAGCGTCTGGAAAGGTACAAAGACCTCATTGCAGACATTCATTTGAGTATATATATGTATTTATCTATATATTATTGATATATCACATACTCATCTAAACACAGATGTGAAATGTGTAATTCTGAAGAAAGAAATGCTTTGCTCAAAATGTATGTTCCTAGCTTTAGCCAGTCTGTTTAGCTCAGTAACACACAACCGTATCTGAGACTGGCTGTAAATGTCTGACCTTTTTTTCTTTCCCTTTCTCCGTTCCAGATGGCTTGTCTCTCTCGGACGGCCAGTGCAGCTCCTTCCCCTCCTCTGTGTGGAGTACTGCTTATCCCTCCCAGCCCAGCCCCTGCCTCCCCTCCGTCTCCGTCTCCATCCATCCAGACTTCTCCCCCAGTCCTGCTGCCTTCCACGCCCCAGACGGGGCACTCTGGGCAGGCCCTGCTCTCTCCCAGGCCAGCCTGCCCCCTCAGGCCCCCCTCCCCGACGCCTGGTCTTACAGCATCAGCCCTCAGACTTCAACAAGCTACCCACACGTCCACGAGGTCTACCCCCATCCCCACCAACATCCCCACTCCCACCCCCACACGCACATGCACAGCCGTCACCCCCACCCGATGTTACACTCTCACCCAGGCCATGGCCCAGCCCTGGACCCCAGGTTCAGCCCGCTGTTGTTGCCCGGAGTTCGTCCCCAGAGCCATAGCTCGGCCCACAGTCCTGGATCCCACAGCTCACCTCACGGTGGGGCTCTGAAGACTGAGCTGGACCCAAGCAGCCCCAGCCCTAGCCCAGTCCCCTCCACTTGGCCCTCGACCCTCCATGGAGCCCTGGATGTTTACGATTCAGGTATGCAGACCTGATGTACATATACAAACACATACACACGCATACAGCGCACACATACAGAACACAAACATGCTTGGCAAACTAGACTATTTCATGTTACTGTATGTGCATTCTAGTAACGTTTTCGTGTTTCGATTGTTTCTCTGTAGTTGCGGAGCAGGAGAAAGTAAAGGGCTCAATTTGGTTCTGAGAGGCAGCGGACCCATCTCCCTGACTCAGAGCTGTGATCGGCACAGCACCCATGGGCCTGGAGCTGGAATCCTGCCTGGAAACTTGACACATTTCCTGGGAATACAAGAATTTTGTCAAGAAGAGAGACTCAGTCCTCAGCTCCTAGTGTTTTTGTCATGGTGATCCCAGCTCCGAGACGTCTCTGGAGAGATGCAGTCTTGTGAGGCCTGTCCACGGCTTTAGTTCTGTTTAAAGAACCTCGTTTTGTGGGAACACTGCTTACTTGCCTTGTTGTCCCTCTTTTTTTCTCAAGTGTTGATGTGTATATGTTACGTGTGTACGTATGTGTGCGTGTGTGTGTGTGTAATTTCCTTGTGATGTATTTTGTGTTTACAGTTATGTCTGGAGTTGTCGTAAGATAAGTGTCACATGCTAATTGATGTCAAATGCTCTTCTGTTATTTTCCCTCGTGCTGAAGAAAAACATGGACATATTGATATCCATAATAAATTGCTGAGTTCTATGAGCAAACACTCTAAATCTAAATATTTATCCTTCTTGAAACTGATTATCAATTGCGTTCGATGCTACAAGTTGATTAAACAATTTAATCAAGTGAATACCAGGCTGGGCAGCCTTTCGCTGTCCTGAGAAATGCTTTAGACGGACCTCAATGACAGTATATTACAGACTATGGACCTTGTAAGAGGGTAACCTTAACTGGAACATGTGGTACTGGTATGAGGCTGCTCTAGGCCTAACAAAGGCTGAATTCCTCAGACAGTTATTGTAAGATACCATGACATATATGTCGCCTGTCTGTTTCGCCACACTAAGGAATGCATTTCCTGTCTGGACAGGAAGTTCACCCAAGAGGGGCAGACACAAACACACAGGCACCAGTTGATCAGATATTTCAACCACACACACTGCACACAGAAACAAATTGTAACACAAACACACACATATACAGTGTCTGACTGCAGACATGTCCTCATACAGACATAGATAGTGGATATGAGATAGGGAAGAGCATCCTAAAGAAGGTCAGCACTAATCTACTACACTCTGGAGAATGTGTGGAGTGGCAGCTATGCATTCTGGTGTGAAATTGAACATTTCGCAAAAAAAAATGCAGTTTTAAATATTTCAAGATTCTTTCCTAGTCATAGTGCCAGGAGCAGCATTATTCTTATCCACGACGGACAGCTGTGCGAGAGAGTGTGTGTTTGTGGGTGTTTCTGAGTGAGATGTCTGACCAGGTGGTGTGAGCAGGCATCTAACATTCCTGCTTCCTCTGCCAGTCAGACAGTAAAGAGGTCTCACTGCAAAACTCTATGAACCTACTCAAGTTCCATGCTGTAGAAAGCATGCTTCTTAAAAAAGAGTTACGATGAATCTTATATATACACATAATATATATATATATATATATATATATATACATATATACATAATGTACTGTATCCTGTAGATGCTACATCCTTTAACAAATGATGCAGTTAATGAAGCTTGACGTGTATTTATTTTGTGATGGTCCCTCATGGCTGTAGCCCTACTGGACTTGAGTTGGGCTCTGATTGTTGCACTGGTAGCTGCTTTCTTCTCTGAATTCCAGAGGAATGACATGTTTTCTTGCCATTTCTTGTGTTTGTTGTGTTCTTCTGTGCCGAGACAACCCAAATATAACCATAGATCATGACCAGTAAACGGTTCTACTCTTAACAATAAGGTGGCCTCTATTACTGCAGCAAGGATCTCCTGTAATTAGTGCTTCGTAGGCTAGACCAGGGAGCAAGATGAGACTGGGTAAGAGAGCCAAGCAAGTACATGCTGCGGTGGTGGAGAAAGGGGACAGATCAATGGAGATAGCCTGTAGGAACAGTGCTACAGAGTGCTACAACTCTGGCTTGCTCCTCATTAGCATTAGCATGTATCCTCGGCATCAGCATGTCGTGCACTTATATGCTAACGGCACTGCACTCCTGCTGGCTGCCCGGGGGCGCACCACAGGCGCTTCCAGTCAGGAGGAGCCAGAGCAGGGGAAAGAGGAGATGAAGCAATCCCAGCAGAGTAAATGCAGGGGACAACTAAAAGGATGAGAGCCAATGGGAAAAAAACGTAAGATGCGTCAGTGTACTTTCACTGCAATAGTAAGTGGATGGAATGGGTAGAATAGTGTGTGAGACTGCAACGAAAGAGAAAGATGTTTAGGAAATGGGAAATGCAGTCAAAATGTAGCATTCACGTTTGATTCGACTGAGAGAAGGTGTTTATATTGCTTTCTTAAATATCCCTGACCTGCAGTGTAAAATACCATTGTGAATAGTAAACAGAGGGACTTCTTTAGGCTTTCTAAAATAGAATGTAATGAGAACAGGCTGAGCTGAACCCTGAGCCAATATCCCTCACGCAATCTCCTCTCACAATGACATGGCTACTCAACAGACTCTTTAACTTACCTTTAGGATTGGTCTTTCATACTGGGTTCATTTCATCTATGTGACAAAGATTTAATTTGACAAAGGGAGGAAATGTATTCTTGAATTGTTTATCTGACTCGCATACTTTGCTTGTAAAAAGGGCTTTACAAAGACATTTGATTTGATCTACCCAAGTTTGGCTTCTTATAAGTTGATTACTAATAACTATTTCCATAAACTCTGTGGTAGAAGGATAGAAGAAGGGATCGGAGATGGAGAGAGAGGGGGTTGTGAAGATGTGAACAAAGCGAGGTCATCCAGAACTTGCAGATGAATGAAGAGAAGAATGTTCCAGATCATTCTGTTCTGCTACTACTCACCCCAACAGTATAGCTTCCCTCTGTCAACTCTCTCACACATATCTTAAAAGCCAAGCTGATAACATCTCGTAATCAATGACATATAAGTGTGATGATTTGAACAGATGGTTTTTGGCCTGAGATTGAATTCAAAAGTACGACCAGGGGCTTAATGCTTGATTAAACAGGTCCTGTGTATCTTTGCTGTGGGTGTGGTTAATCAGACTGTGCCTCCAGATTCACTGTTCATGTTCCATGAGAAGCAATCCAACAACATAAACACACAGGATGATGTGGCCCAACTTCTTTTTCTGCTGTACTTCAAACTTGATCAAAGTCTTATCAAATGAGCTGTGTGGTCTTTGTAATGAGGGCGAGATGGGAGATTCTGCCAAACACAATCGAGCCAAACACAACCTCACTTCTCTCTGAACACTCTAGAGCAAGTCTATCCTCCCCTTCCCTTCTCGTTACACCCAGAACGTACCAGTAAGACCAGGTTAGGACTCCTGTCTTCTCCAGTCAGCCAAACAGAGAGTGAGAGTGGGAGTGCTGATCTGTCAAAACATGGCCCCTGTCCTCATCCGTAGGCCACATTCCTGAGTAATTGAGCGGATGATTAGTCTAACAATCACCAACACAATGCCAGCTGTCTGAATGTGAACCTGCATAAATACAGACATCGGGCTCGTACGGCTAGACGGAGAGAGGCATATGGCAGTCATAAGCTAGCCTCGGTCCTCCTCCACGCCCCCCCCATCCTCCACTCTGCACACTCCCCGTCCGTACGCCAGCTCCTCTCCCTACTAGCAGGGTAATTGGAGCTAATTTTCCCTCATCATGCGAAGCACAGGAGATGAAACACTAGATCCTGGGTGTGTTTAAGTATTAGGGGTGTGTGAGAGTATTAGGTGTGTGTGTGCGTGTGTGTGTGTGTGTGCGTGAGAGCGTGGATGTGCGCAAGCGGGAGTGTGTTGGGGGGTATTTGTGGAGGGAGCCTGGCTTTTGACACAGCCTCTTTCTGTCAACGCCAGTATCTAATGAAGAAGGCCGGGGTTGTTACAAGACACGTGTCCCCCGATTAACCTTATTGGAGGGTCAGTTGCTTTTAGGTGTCACCTGATCGCTCATTAACGAGCAGCCGAGGACACCCACCGAGCTCATGAGAGATAATGGATGTGCCCATATAATCATAAAACCCTATTATTTAGACTGCCAGAAAAGATTGAAAGTGTCCCAATTCATGGTATGTCCTTTCTTTCACACCCCCATTTAAATGTCTCTTACAGACGGTTTGGATGGATGGTAAACTTCCACGACATGTACTGTAATCACCCATCTCACTGAAACCACAGCAGACCAAACCCCCATTCACCTCTCCAGCACCTCTCCTCACAGATTTGGAATCTCCAACACTGTGCCATGAGAGACACATGTCACGTCAGCATGTTTAATGATGCACAATATAAAGCGTGTCATTCCCTGTTTCAACCACAGCCATGCTGTTTACATGAACAGCAGCCCATGGCATGGGGCTCTGAAACGACGCTTGCATGCATGTGGTCTGTTGGAACTAGCAGCTGACAGGGATGTACAATTAAAGTCAAATACACAGTGAAACCACAGGCTCGGATCAACAATGATGAGTGTTTACAATCTGCAGTAAGAATATCCCCCCTCTACACCTGCCCACACACAGCCTGGAATGAGGGCACATACCTCTCTCTCTCTTGCTCGCTCTCTCTCTGCCTCTCTCACACTCGTGTAGTCTTACTCCTATTTTCCCTAACCCTACCTCTCTCTTTTCCTGTTCCTCAGATGACACTGTCTCACACACACAAACATTCACTCTCGCTGGTTCTCTTTCTCTACCTTTCTCACACAATGACAGTCTAACTGTCTCTCTCTCTCACACACACACACACACACACACTCTCTGTCTCTCTTTTTGCCTCTCGTACACTTACAGTCTTTCTCTTTCTTTCTCTCTCTCTCTCTCTATCTCTCATCTCTCTCTCTCTCTCTCTCTCTCTCTCTCTCTCTCTCTCTCTCTCTCTCTCTCTGTCTCTCTCTCTCTCACACACACACACACACACACACACACACTCCCTCACTCTCTCGCTCTCTGCCACTTTCACACACATAGTCACTATCTCTTTCCCAACCTCTCGCTCTTTATATCTCTCAGAAAACACTGTCTATCTCTTACACACGCACAATCTTACTTGCTCTTTCTTGCTGTCTTTCCTAAAAAGTTCCACTCCCCCCTCCCTCTCTCTCTCTCTCTTTCATCTTCATTCTATGTCTATATCTCACTTAAATTCTCCCTTGTCTTAATAGATAGAGTGTAATAAAGCTTTAATGATGCCATCAAATGTTCATATGGGCACTGTGTGGGATTACTGTGGAAGGGGTGCTGGAGCCATGTTGTTGCTCAGGGGCATAAAGGAAATGTAATAGATGTTAGTCTTTCCATGTGCTACATTTCCCTGGTAGTCCCTGGTTTTCAATTTCAAACGTGTTGTCAATTGTAGCCCTGGTACCAGGACCAAGCTATAGTGTATACTGTAGTTTAAAAGCCACAGTATGACACAATGTAAAGTGTTAACTAAAGTCCCTGACCCGACGTGGCTGTTTGTGAACAACATGAATGCATTAAACTCCTGGCAAACAGGGGGAAGTGGTGAAGGAATAACGCTCTATCGTCCACCATCCCTCCCTGCAGCCCCCTAAACATTTCTAAATCTCAATTTGAAACCATTCAAACATTCTATTGAGACTGCAATGTGTCATAATATTTTCAAATCTGAAGTGCCAATGTGACAGGCATGAGCAGCATCTGCTACTGACAACATCATGTCAAGAACTAATGGATTACGGAGAAAGATAATGGATTTCAGAGAAAATCTTTCCATCAGAGCCAAAAATTCCAGTGGTAATTACCATTGAGAAAGTTGGAAGAATTGTTGTGTGTGTGTGTGGGAGTCGAGATGACATTAGGTGTAAGGTCTACACGGTGTCATTACCCAACAATCACCGCATCTGACATTTGTCGGATATTCGGTGGATCTCATGCCACCTCATTTTCTAAGATAGAAAAACAACAAAAAAACAACATCCATTCGGACACAGAAAGCCTTCTTCTGTGCCATAAATAATGGATGCTTGTCAACACACAGCCGACACATTTGGTCATGCGCATCCGTTTGTTTCCAAGAGCAATCTACAGCACTGTGACTGAAGACAAGATACAATACCATGTGAGATGAATCCTGGAAATGGGGTTGGATTTTAAAGAGGAGGTTTTGCATTCATTCACAAAAAGACAGACCGACAGAGAAGTCAGCCAGTGGACTCTCTCTCCCTCCTTCCCTCCCTCGCCAGACCCGGGTAACGTGCCAGGAACCACACAGCCCGATGCATAGCTCACATTCCTCAGCTCTCTAATAGCAGATTAGTGGGCAGCCAACACCTGTTTCCCCTGCTCACCCTCAAACCCAGGCTGTGGAGGCAGACTGCAGGCCTTCACTTCACTTTGCTCTGCTTCTCTGGAAGCATTCAGCCCCGTCCAGCACACTGTTCCAGACAACTCCTATCTGGAGGACAGGACTACGGATGCGTGTGTGTTTGTGTGTGTGCCCGCGTCCTATTCCTCTTCCCCTCCCGGAGATCCTGTGGTCTCTCTCCCAGAGAAGAATCCGACTAAACACACACACACACACACACCTCCCCTCACACACTGCCTTTGTTATTTAATTGAGTTAGAACAGAGCTGAGGGTTCATAGAGGAAGTCATCTGTCAGTAGCCTGTCATGTTTCCAATTACACTCAACCAGTGAGCCTTCACGTCCACGACACATTTGCTGTTTAATAATGAAGCACAAAACATTGCACGGGTGACGGATGAGTGTGTTTGCACTGATTTTGTGCACCTTTGGTGGCAAAGTGAAAGGTTGAATCTTACTCTCACACGCACACATGCACCCCTAAACGAGTGACTGCCTGTGACAAGTGACATGGTGACTTCCCCTGTGACACCTGCCAGTCATTCCTGTCCCTCTGCCCTCCAACCCTACCTGCTGCCACTGCCCCTAAGTGCCCATACCAGGGATTCCAGCCTCGCAGAGGGACATTCCTTAAGCACTGACCCCTGCATTTCAGTGTGTCCAAAAAAAGGGGGATGGATGAGAAATCCCAAGGGACAAAAGATTAAAGATGCTATTGCCACCAAAAAGGACTCAATATTCCTATCATATCATACGGTCGTCTTCTTGGTCATTTGTGATTGCTGTTTAAATGTGTTAAATTGGTCCATATACACGTCTGGTCCACCTTGGTCCACTGTGACCTATCCGCATCAGTGTCTGCTGCAAATCCTACAGTTCCTTGTCTTAATTGTTAGATTGTTAAGTGTATTCAGGTGGGCAAGCCACATCCATTAATTGACAACATCTGTTTGTTGGTAATAAAAAGTAGTTAAACTGTTTGGAAAGGAACCACAGAAAAGGACACACTGAGTGCTTTGTATGGACACAAAAAACTACAGTTTTACTTGAGCCTAGCTGTTTTCTTTTTTTCAGACCTCTTACAGTGTCGACTGGCTTTGTCCCAGAGAGCAAATGACGCTTTAGCGAACGAGGAGTCACGGATCAAAGTATGGAGCAGGCTGTGTGTTTGTGTCTGAGAGAGAGGGAGAGTGTTTGTGTGTGTCCTGTGCCGGTCAGGCGTGAGCGAGACCCAGCCTGTGTGATCCTGACAGCGGAGAGTGTAATCTGAGGGATAACGTGCTCTTTATCCTGCTGATCCTCTCCGTCCTCAGGCGCTGACAGGATGACATGCATCACTCCAGAGGGGAACTCAGACTAATTGGCAGCTAATTCCCTACTCCCCTCAGATCCCCTACTGGCCAGGCTTTTGTCCTGCTGTCCAGCCAGACTCCCTGCAGCCCCTGACCTCCCTCTGGGAGGCCCCAGCAGGGCCTCTTGTCCAGGCCTCGGCCTGCCCACTGGGCCCTGTCACTGAAACCTGGGACTGGAGTTGGGAGCTTCCCCCCCTGCCGGGCACGTCTCTCCCTGGGTGACAGGATAGCCAGCCCTAAATCAGCCAGGCCGGCCCCCTTTGTCACATGCCTTACTCACACACCACACACACTCAACACCGGCAAATATTGCAAATACAGTGAAAGATTACCAGCCGTGTTTTTACAGAAGTACACTTTCACCCTTTAACTTGGGCATGAAAACACGCAGACAAACGCAGACAAACGCAGACAAACGCAGACAAACGAACCCACCCCAATCGACACCCCTGTACTTCTCTCCCTTCTGTGATAGTGATTGACAGGCGCTGTCAGAGGGCCATGTGACGTGTGTGAGTCCTTCCCTCCTGTCTTGTTCTCCTTCCCATGAAGCCTTTGTGCTGTGGGTGCAGGTGGCAGGAGCAGTCAGGAGCATGTCACACAGACAGGAAGAGTAGAACACACATACATACACACACACACACACATACGCATACATTCTCTCACACACAAACACACTCTCTTTTGCACACTATGTAAACACACGGACAGACACACACATACTTCCTCTCTCACTCATGCTCTCTCTCTCTCTCTCTCCTCTCTCTCTCTCTCTCACACACACACGCACGCACACACACACACACACACACACACACACTTCCAGATCCCCATGAGGCATTAACAGTCACATCCTCCAGGAAGTGGGGTCTCTCGTCAACTCCTCCCTCCGTCAGGTGTTCCTATTTGGGGTCCATATCGGGAATGCATGCCTCCTCTAGTTCTCTGCTTCCCAGCATCTACCAGGAGAGGCGTCAGGAGAAAGAAAAAGCCAAAGGAAGCCTTTGGTGTAATATCCTCCCTGTGGATAAAAAAAAGAGAGGGGGGGGTGCAGAAGGAATTTGAAGAGCTATATGCAATCAAAGAAGTGCAAATGCATGGAAGTTTGGAGTGTGCTGTGTGTGTGTGTGTCTATGTGAGTAGAGGCAGCGTTTGTGGAATGTGTGTTTGATAAAGGCCCTTGGCGGCTCTCCGCTGCTCTCATCGTGCCACAATGGTGTCTTTGACAGGCGGGAGAACAGGGGCATTGTGGGGCGTGAGGGGTGACACCACACAGTGTTGTGAATGTCTGGCATAGCTGGCATTCTCTGCTCTGTGCCCTCCTCAAGGCTCCGGGCTTATCAGGGATTCCTCTCCATTCCCTGCCCACACGGCCCATTGTGTGTCGGAGGATGGCCGCTAACACACAGGAGGATGCAAATGAGACCGGGGTAAAGAATAGGCCTCTTTGAGGAACGGCTCTCTAAAGTTGACCGATTAGGGTTGAAAACTTTGATTTGGCTGGAAAGTCTTGCGGGCTGTCGGGGCTGTTGGGGCTCGTGCAAGCCGACCGCTCTCCTGTCAGGGCTTCAGCATTTATTTGGTTTCACTGAGAATGCAGTGCTGCACACAGAGACACGCAGTAGGGAACTGGACCAGATAGTCAAATCAGACTTTGTGGGAAATGATAGAGCAATAACCTTATGACCATTCCATTTTTCTCCAAATGAAATCCTATCAACATCCTCAATTGCGTGATGTCCTGAATGAGGCTTGACCTCAGTGTTACGGAACCACCGAAAGGACGAGAGACACAGAGAGAAGGTCAAGAGAGTAACCTGGAGGAACAGATGGGGCACGCCGCTGAATGAACAGTACATACACTCATCCATGCCATAGCGGTAATGAACACTGTGGGTTCAAGGATGGTCTTTTATTCATGGAGGGCCAGGATCAGATGGGGAGCAGGGGCTTCTGGGAGTTGGCCTGTTTGCTCTGGCGGTGACACGTCATCGGAGAAAAGCTCATTGTTGTCGTTCTGATGCCAAAGGAAATCGTCCATCTCCCTCCGCTACTTGGAGAGAGTCCTTCACTGATTGGTTTCATTTTTGTTCGGGGGGAAGCTGAGGAGGAGGAGGAGGACGAGGAGGAGAGGAGTAGAGGAGGAGGAGGAGGAAGAGAAGAAGCGAGAGAGAGGAAGCGAGAGGGCGGAAGGGAGGGGAGGAAAAGAAGGAGAACGAGGCTTCTCCTCTCTTTCATATTCCCTTTATGATCATCTTCATCTCTTTCTTTTCTCCGTTCTCCCTCCTCTTCTTCCACGTCTCGTCATCTGTGTTCCCCATCAATGTGGTACAGAAACTAATTTATGAGGAGAAAACATGATTCTCTGAACTGTCCCAGCCCTGGCCCTTCACTTGCCAGGGTGCTGCCTCCTTTTCTGTCACATACGCCTATTCGATCAGAGGCCTGCCCAACCCAAACTGGTCTGGTACCCAGATGGTTGTACCCCCAATCTCTTTCCCCTCTCTTTCAATCTCTCGTTCGCTCTCTGTCTTTCTCTTTCTCTCTCTTGGTCGATTTATCTTTTGGACACTCTCGAACCATGTGCACACATGCGCGCACATACTGTACGTACACGCAAAAAGCACACATGCAAACAGGCAGCTGTTGCTGTGCCCGTCCGTTGCCAGGTTGCTTGTGTTTGATGTGCGCAGCTGTAACCTGAGGGTCTGCCATTGCTTAACATGTTTACATCTCCTAAAACGGGCTAATAGACACTTGGCAACAACAGGAGTGCTAGGCTCACTTCAAAGACTGCAGCTGAACCAGCCCTCATCTGTCCTCCATAGGCAATGGGATAGGAAAATAATGCACAGCCATCATCTCAAATGAAGATGAAGTCATAAAATATCCTCATTGAAGTATATTCATAAACTGTTATTGTGAGCACCTGTTTCACAATCCCATTGGAAGAGCCCCTACTTCTCTCTCAGCCAAGTAACAATTCCCCATGTCTGTCATCATCTATTTCGATGTCTGATGGTCTCCCACTTGTTTCCACATCACCACTTCCCCCTCCTTTAATGGGATGTTGGTCCCAAGAGGCAATAAAAATGGGGAAGTGAAATCTGATGCCAGGCTGCATGTTTCTACCTGTGTTCGGGATGCTGTGTTGGGTGGGATACGTTTGATCCTTCTAGTTCCCCTTTGGGGACCAATAACGTTTTATCGTATGCATTCACATTATTATTTTCATTAACTTGTCGAAACACAAATGATCGACCATTACTGTACCTCGAAATACACACATACACACACGCACACACACACTCATGGACAATTAACTTGTAGGGTCTCCCAAGGTAGTACTGGGGTAGAGTCAAGCCCATTTCGTTGGACACAGCACTATCACTGTGGAAATTACATTAACGAAAGGAATTAGCCTCTCCAATTCCACACATACGCCTGGGAACTTCATGTAATGTGCATGTGTGTGCATGCATGTGTGTGTACGGTGAGTGTGTGCGTGTGGGTGTTGATTTGCAGGAACACTTGTGAAGTGCTACATGTTGCAAGCACTCATAAAGGGAGGGGGGACAAGGGTGAAGAGAGGGAGACTCCATGCTGTGATCCCAAATGCCACCAACTCCAGACAAGTGAAGCCCAAAGAAGAAGTGCAAACTCAGTGTAACTGTTTGCTTGTTTGCTTGTTTATGTACCTCTGTGCCAATGTGTGTCTGTGCGCGTGTTTGAGTATGCCATATGAATGTACTCTCTAGCCCAGAGGCGCTACAGTAAAGAAGTCTGGCGCTCGGTACCTCCTTCTCCCTGTCCCTGAGAACAAGGCCAATCAGCTATCAGTTATTCCCAAACACAAGCCTGGCTCAGAGCCTCATACAAATTCCACAACCTCCAGACAACTTGGACCGTATTTTCAGGGTAACGGTATTGGATGGCCAACATGACATTCCCAAAAAAGGCTGTTTGGCCCCAGACTAACCAGAGTGCTCCACATGACTCAACCGTATAGGAATTAGAACCCAGAAAGGGTCAGAGAAAGCCTCCGCAAGCCACCACAACCGCACCGACATTTCTCTCTCTCTCTCTCTCTTTCTCTCTCTCTCACACACACACAGACACACACTGTACACTGCCAACAACAAACAGTTGTTTTACCAAAATGCTACAACTCTATCGTGTTGTGTTACTGGATAGTTGTGGCACAAATGGAAAGTGTACATGCACACACTTATAAACACGTTACCAGGGGAGAGAGGGAAAAGCTGCTAAAAAGCTTCTACCACGTGCCCTGCAGTGGGAGTTTAAGTAAGGGACTCGAAGCACACATTTAAAGGGTGTCATATCAGTAAAGACAGGGGCCAATTCAGCCAGAGAGACGATCTGCAAAGAGACTTTGACGCAACTGAAATTATTTGTTCAAAGGCGGGCCAATCGGCTGACTCCCTCTTAACTCAGCTCTGACAGAGGTCTCGTGTGGGCAATTATCATTGGCAGAGCATACATCACTACAGGTCAGGGTTCACTCTGGTTTCATACAGTACCCCGTTCTGAAGGAACATTCAGTCCAGACCGAGATCCACTCTCTCCATTGCACCACTCGTCATTTCGTATCTGTTTATTGGGAAAGTCCAATGTTTCTACAGTCTCAACAAAGTGAGAGAGATCAATATAGAGAGAAAGTAGAGAAAGTGAGAGATAGAGAACAACTAGGAGAGAAACAGAGAGAGAGATTCAGCCTGATGACACAACAGATCCCTTTTGTTGCCTTGCTCTTTCACCACCAGCAGAAGCGTCTATTACTGCTCATTCATTCTCACTGACAAATTCATGAAAACTATGAATGAAATTCAATAATGACCAATTATGATGAACATAAGAGGAGAGGAGAGACTCCCTGGCTCAAAGACAACAGCAGCACCTGTCTTTCACATGACGGTCATTAGAAGTGCTGTAAAACTGGAGCAAGCAGCAGAAACTGATTCCTACAGCAGAAGTTATTAAGACAAGAGTTGAATGAGTTCCAGACAGAGCGGTCCTTGATTTATGCCAACAATATAATGGGTGCTGAAAAAGCACAAAGGGAATACCACAGGGCAGAGTAATTGGACCATGGCATTATCCTATGCTGCCCAGAGTTATATTCTGCCAGATTATATGGACATGGTTTAAAGTTGTGTCCAAAAAATCCAATCAGTATCAAAGTGTAAAATGATCATGCAGTGTAAAGAGCTAATCTAAAAGTCTGATTAGAAGCCGTGGTCATTGAATAATTCAAGCAATATAAGACATTTCTACAAAAACTCAGTTTTAAACAGTTTAAACATTGATTAGCTTTACTTTACCCAGAGGTCCCTTAGGGCTTATACAGTGGGTTAGCGGTAAACATTAAAATATTCATGCATCAATTAAATCTGCTTAAATTAATATCATAAATACAGCCTGACAGAGCTATTAGGCCACTTAAACAGCAATATTATTATGCAAGTAAATCCTGTCTAAATCTGCTTATAGTTCGGTTTTTTAGAGCAGTTTGTTTGAATGAATTTAGAGGTGTGGCACACACACACTCGCTATAGTGGGCGACCTGGGCTGATGTAACAGACTGCTCTGCCCAGGGATGCCCCTCTCTGTCTGGGTCTGAGCAGTCTAATTGTGTTGGGTGTCCCTGATCCAGGCCTTCCTCTCACAGCCCCTATTAGCATATATAATACATCTCTGAAGACACACAAACCTACACCAATTGAAAAGCAATCAGTTTTATAGAATAGCGCTGCAATCGTGGTCTTAAAGTAATTGAGTCCCTGACTGTCTGTGTTTGTGTGGGTGCCCGGGATGTGTACTGTGTGTGTGTGTGTGTGTGTGTGTGTGTGTGTGTGTGTGTGTGTCGTGATTGCTTTGTATCTCAAGACAGAAGATAATTGGTTCAGCAGATCGTACTGAGATGTTCGTAATTGAGGGATTTGATGTTTATTGTCTTTGTAGAGTTGTGTCCCCGGGCAGACTGAATGGATGGTCTGTGTCAGAAACAGACGGAATAGACACTAACTGTCTATCATTCTGAGGATCACACACACACATCCACATGTATACACACACTCACACACACACAAACACACACGCACACAATTAAGCAGGATGTGCTATTAAGAGTCACAGTTATCTTGCTGTTAAGAGATAAGATTGTCTAATTTCAAAAACAGTGCTTATGCCAAACCATGAGGATAATGCCAGTGCCTTGTTCCTCCCTTAGAGGATGAGTGAGACGAAAGAAGCTGCTGGTGAGAGACGGCAGAAAGGAAATATAAGTTACCGGGAGTTTGTGTTCTCGTGTTGATTATTTTCATGGTTACTTCAGTAAATGTGGCTCCATCTTTCTCTCTATTGCTTCTCTTTTCTACAGTCCACACACACACTCTCACCTTGTTTGCTCGTGTTTGGCTGCGTGGCCCAACACTGTCCTCCTCTGGCGAGATCCACTAGAACACTAGATACACTTTTTCAGACATAGCCTATTTTACACTAATTTTAACAAATGAAATAGATCTAATAGAGATTAGAATGAGTACCACAATTAGATTCAATTGATGTGTGACCCCAGGGAGAATGAGATTGGTTGGGAATGGTTTCTAATGGCCTTGCTAATTACCCTGACACGGACTTCATCAATCTTCCTCTCTAGAAAAATAAACCCTACAGCTCCGAGCTCACTTTATACCTCACAGAAGGACATAGGGCATCCATACTGTATAATCTAGGCAAATGGTCAGTTCAATAGTGGTTGTGGATATTTGAATCCTAATTTAAAGGGGTTTAGCAAACATTTATCAGTTTTTAAGAAGTACAGGAAAACCGAGCTGTAGAGCTAAATAGTCTGTCAAAACAAAAACAAAACTAAAACAGGATTATTGTGGTCATAGATACTATTTTCAATGTTATTCTACCTCTCTAAAGAAGAGCTGGTTTTGCAGGTCAGGTTGGGGTTTGATAATGTACAGATCAAATCAAATACTACCACCTACTGGGGGAGTTTGTGTAGTACACTGACTGAATTAATGGGAGAGATTAGATCCATCATTCCCGTTTCGTAGGCTATTTTTCCGTGGCTCATTTCTCACGGACGGGAAACAAAACTCAAATTACTATACATTTGGTCTCATTTGTTAACTCTCCCCCTCAAGCGAGATGTTTAAATTAGAATTATGCATAGCCAGTCAGTCAAAGTCAAGCCTTAACAAAAAAGCGCGCACACCACACAAATCTCCGCCCCCATCCCCGTCATACTAGTTCAGTTCAAACTCAGCTAGCCTACCCTAAATAATTGTTAGCCTGGTATCACAGGACGCTAGTACAGCACTGCACAGTGCAAACCCACACACACGTACACACATCAGTTCTGATATGTTTGATTGTTAGCTGGTTAGTAACATAGCAAGCAGTTACGCAAATCTGATGCAAAGATGAGCAATACATCTTCTGAGACCGACGTGGACTTCACAATAGAGAAGTTAAAGAGGAAATACTTGGGGCGAAGGGATCTGGTACAGTAACGTTATACTAGCTGGCTAACTCTCGTCGTACAGTAGTTACTAGTGTTAACTAGCTAAGTTACATATAACTAGTACGTAGCTAGCCTACTGTAACTAACTACTAGACTAGTTGGCGAGAGCTAACAAGTTTGTATAGGCTACAGTAGCAGTCGTAGCTAGCGCTGCTTGTCAACTAGCTAGCTTGACATAACCGTGGTTGCTAAGGAAACACATGCTCTAGTTTGGCATAATAAAACAACAGACTACAGTAACTAGCTATTAATGGTCACACATGCAATAGGTTGCTATCTAAAGCTAGTGAATTTATATCTAACTTGTCCTCCCATCCTTATAGCTTTCATCAGACAATGGAACTGGGGTTACAATCTGTCATGGTGAGAACATTGTGTTTCATTTGTTTTGTCATGGCAATTTGATCACAACTTATTCAGCTGTCAAGTGTGTCTTCATTGCCGAGACATGTGCTGTATGTTTTAAAGAACCTCCTCCATCGACGGTGACATCCCCCTCCAAAGTCAAAAGCCCCCACAGAGGACTGAGAGGGTACAAAACAGCTCTAAGAGAACTGTTCAAAGCTGTCACCCTCACACCCCTGCCCGAAAGGTTGGTCTGACCATGACTTACCCCTATTGAGCCTCGTCCCTAGTACTAGATCTATAGGTAAACCCACATTGACACATGTCTTGTTTAAGATGTACCCATTTCTGCCTTACAAAGATAAGGCTTTAAGTGTTCCTATTTGCAAGTATACATTGTAATGTCGGCAACTGTTTTTGTGAAATGGTCTTTTCTCTGGTTATCACAGGCTGGACAGGGATGGTGTTATGAGTAGCAGTGATGAGGACCTCAGCATGGACTACAAAACCTGCCCCCTCCTGGACACCCTGGTGCATTACACAGAGACAGGTGTGCATTTCCTCCAACAATGCCTGGTAGAGGCGGCACCGTATTCATTATTCCAAAGAGGACCACCCCATCTATACACAGCATATCGAAAAGACATGCGTTCTAATCCTGGGTTGATAAAATGTGCGATGACTTATTGTTATGACTTGGAACATGGCTTAACCCGCTGTGTTTGCTGTGATTCCAGATGTGACCCTCCCCTCCAGCCTAGCCAGTAGCCTGGGCTCCAGGGAGACCGAGCCTGTGCTTGGGATGGCCAGAGAGGAGCAGGGAAGAGGGCTAAGGGAGCAACAGCCACAGTCCTACCCTCTCCTCTCCTCCACCCCTGATATGGGACAGGTGTGCCAAGAGATGCTGGTCATCTATCAACAGTTGAGAGTGAGTGAGGAAGAACTGGACTGGGCTCAAATCACATCGATTTTTCCAGTAGATGTATGAAATGATTTGCTTAGGGAGGAGTTTATCGTGTGTGTGTGTGTAGGCTGAGAGGGAGAGCCAGCAGCAGTGGCAGAGAGAGCTCCAGGAGAGAGAGGACCGACTGCTCCAGAAGGAGCTCGCTCTCAGCAGGCTGCGAGGGGTGGAGGAGGAGGTACACGCACACATCCTGGAAGTACAAGAGGCAAGAGGAACACGCACACCTTCCCCCCCCCAGCTCTTATCCGTACATTTCCCGGTCGTGGTCCATCTTTTGTTTCTTTGTGGCTGTGAGAAGGCTGCTTCACTCTGCTGGTCAGGATAGACCTGCGGGGGATAACAGGGGTGGTGATGTGTGATCGGGATCTGTTTGGCCCCCGTTCAGAAACACCAGCGTGAGGTGAGTGCACTGCAGGAGCTGCTCAGGGAGAGGACCAAGGAGAACAGGAGGCTCAAGTCCAGCTTCGACACCATCAAGGAGCTCAACGACACCATGAAGAAACAGGCAAGGGCCTCACGGTTCACCGGTTCCATCATTATAGTGTAGTGTTATTCGAATGCCAATGACTTTGCATGCGGTCGTTTTCTCTGTTTTAACCTTCCCACTATGTGATAGTCGTATAAGCAGTTATATAGTGATGAGCTTCAAGATATCGTGTTATCGGGTTTTATGTGAGTAAGGTGTAGAAACGCAGACGGACCACGGGGTGGCAGTCATTTCTCAGCTGGATGTGAGGAAATAATTCTGTGTGTGTGTGTGTGTGTGTGTGTGTGTGTGTGTGTGTGTGTGTAGCTGAATGAGCTCTGCGAGCACAACAAGAGGCTGGAGGGCCAGTCCAGGAAGGTGCAGGCCCGGCTGGAGAACCTACAGGTACAACTGGCCCCACTGGCCTCCCCCCGGTGGGCTTTAGGTGTGGAGTCTCGACGGCTAAGTAACCGCCTGTTAGCCCCCAGTGTTTTGGAATACTGAAACCCGCCACTCGTTCTGCGTTCTCCAGAGGAAGCACGACTACTCCCTGGCCCAGAGAGGTCGAGAGAACGTCAGCGTGAAGGCGGCGGAGACCAGCGCTGCCAAACAAGAGAAGTCAGCCAGCTCATCTAAAACAAAGAAGGTATAAATACGTTACCGACAACTCGGTATGTCCTCGACACAGTCCTCGACCAATTACGTCTGTTCTTTCTTGGACGGAATCGCCGGTCTTAAATGAGGAGATTGGAAACAGCTGTGCCGAGACACTTTCACCTACCCAGTCATGGTTTGGTCAGAGGTTGAGGACCTCATGCTAAAGACGGTATTTGATCTCTTCCCTCAGGGCTGTATAGGTCCCGCCCCTGTCAGGCTCCTGGCTCTGCTATTGGACTGGGTTGTTGATGGACAGGCCTTTCCCCCAGCATCTGGAGACAGAGAGGCGGTCCTAGACCTCCCTCTGGTTGTCTCGCTCCACGAGAGGTGCTCCAAGGTAATAGAGAGAGAGAGGGAGAGAGGGAGGGAGGGAGGATCATTGTGTGTCAGGGTGCTGTTTAGCATGTACATCACTGTTGTGTGTTGCCCTCTACTGTAAGGAGTTTGTGTTGTTAGTGTGTGTTGTTGATGCTGTTGTTGTCTTGTTGTCGAGGTGTTGCCTCTGTTGGTAGAGCAGCTTCAGCTGACCTCAGGGTCAGATCCTTCCCTCGTCCTGCCCCTCCTGCGCTTTACCTACCAGGCCCTCCGCCAGCTGGACAACACCACACAGGTACACACAGATACTACACAACACCACACAGATACTACACAACACCACACAGATACTACACAACACCACACAGGTACACACAGATACTACACAACACCACACAGGTACACACAGATACTACACGACACCACACAGATACTACACAACACCACACAGGTACACACAGATACTACACAACACCACACAGATACTACACAACACCACACAGATACTACACAACACCACACAGGTACACACAGATACTACACAACACCACACAGGTACACACAGATACTACACGACACCACACAGATACTACACAACACCACACAGGTATACACAACACCACACGTGTACACACAGATACTACACAACACCACACAGGTACACACAGATACTACACAACACCACACATGTACACGCAGATACTACACAACACCACACATGTACACACAGATACTACACAACACCACACAGATACTACACAACACCACACAGGTACACACAGATACCTACACAACACCACACAGGTACACACAGATACCTACACAACACCACACAGGTACACACAGATACTACACAACACCACACAGGTACACTAACACGCAGATACTACACAACACCACACAGGTACACACAGATACCTACACAACACCCCACAGGTACACACACACCCTGTAAAACACAGGTACACCCTGTGCCAAAATCCCAGTTGTTTCCAACAGGAGTTAGTGAGACTGTGGCGGGTGGACCTGGGACGGTCTCTAGAGGGTCTGAGGGCATGCTGCCCTGGAACAAAATGTTGTACGTTTTAAAGTTAAATGCCTCAATCTGGTGCACTTTGAGAGCGAAAATAAGAAGTTAGAACTATGAAGAACTCTTGTAAACAATGTTGTGCTCTTGTAAACAATGTTATGCTCTCCTAGTAAACAATTTAATCGTAAACACATTGGTTGTACAGATATGAATGGTGATGACATGGCAAAAAAAGTCACACTCGCACAATATGTTAAACGCAGTTCACAAATGGTCAAAACACAAAATTGAGTAGAGGATATATTTGAACCGTCAAAGAAATGAAGCAATGGTGGTAACAGGTTTATTTTTTAGAGGAAAGCAATATATACTGGAGTACAAAAAGCCTAACGTTACATGATGGGCCGGCCAACTTGTTCCTGACGCTGGAAATAGTTATGTTTTTAGAGCCGCTGGTAAAAACTTTTAATAATTAGGTAACGTTAGCTAGCCATTTGATATAATGTTACATACATTATACACAGTTGTTCATGACAAGCAGCCAGATATATCTGTTGACATAAGCAGAGAGACTGATAGTCTCAGTTTAGGTTGTAACTAGAGTGATTTGCTGTTCAAAATACAATATTACTATAAGATATCTTTTATGTTACTATAATTAAGTGTAGAAATACTTTCTGTCAATTCAATGAAACTGTGGCATGCCACCACAGTGTAGATCATTAATGGAAAACACACCCTGTACCACACCTACACAACATCACATAGGTACACACACACACACAGCTACCCTGTACCACACCTACACAACATCACATA
The DNA here is from genome assembly GCA_903064625.1 of Mallotus villosus. Classification (NCBI taxonomy): domain Eukaryota; kingdom Metazoa; phylum Chordata; class Actinopteri; order Osmeriformes; family Salangidae; genus Mallotus; species Mallotus villosus. The sequence goes on along the minus strand of CAEFZP010001948.1, from coordinate 36,507 downwards.
GGTACACACACACACAGGTACCCTGTACCACACCTACACAACATCACATAGGTACACACACACACAGGTACCCTGTACCACACCTACACAACATCACATAGGTACACACACACAGCTACCCTGTACCACACCTACACAACACGGCACTACCACAACTGCAGCACCACAAACGCACAGAGAGGATTCCCCGCCACCCTGTTTGTGGAAGGCGTCCACACAAGCGTCCCACGCCCACACCCTCCTCCAGCTGCACCGCGAGCCGCCACATAGCCACAGACCCCCCCACAGACCCCCCCACAGACCCCCCTACGCAACATGACGAGCTGTCGTGCTACAGCAAGGCCAAACACTAAACAGCATGTTAAAGGCTCTTTGATGTCCGCCATCCTATGGAGTTTTCCTTCAAACGCTATTAACCGGAGTGCCCCCAAGGTTCCGTGACCGTTCTGGATGGCGGGGGGGGGGATAGCAGAACAGGCTGTCCTTGCGGCTTGGGAGCAGCCACTCCGCCGACAGTACAGGAACAGCTGTGTCAAATGGCCCCCTCCGCCTCCATCTCCTTCCTCTTCTTCCACTCCTGCTTTGGATTACGACAGCGAGAGCTCAACAGTCAACAAGAGCAGCCGGCACAGATGTGTCAGCCTGCCCGGAGTGCGTGTGCGTGCGTGCGTGTCCAGGGGTCAGGTGGACTCTCCTTGCCCCTAGACCCCCCCCTCCTACGCAGCACCACAGCATCCCTGCCGGTGCGTCCGTCACGCCTCGGCGGGCCCCGGCCCTGGCCTCGCATGTTTGTTTGTCAGGGCACGTCCACCACGGCTTTCTGACGAGCTTGATGTCTCAACCGGAATCACATGTCCTATTACTGCAACATGTGGGTTTGCTCTTCTAAAGCCGCCCGTCCCCCTGGCGGGCCAGAGCGCTTCAACGCTGTGTGTGTGTGTGTTTCCGTCCGTGCTCCGCCAGCCCGGCCGAGAACACACACACGAACACACACACTGGGGAGGTTTCAGTGTGTGTGTGTGTGAAAAGAGAGACACAGAACGGGATACGTAGGGGAGGGAGATCATGTGTGGCTCAGAGACACTGGAACTGTATTCGAGAAGACTGTTATGGTTTGTAATGTCACATGGAGAATGTCTCTCTGTGCGTGTGTGTTCCCCATGGCGCCTTCCTGACTGTGTGTGTGTGTCTGCAGCCCGTGACTCTGTGTTCCACTCTGCGGCGTTTGGGAGAGGAGGTGTCCCGACCCCCAGCCCTGCAGCCTACCGGCCCCCAGGACCTCAACCGGGCCCTCAGGCCCAGGGGCCCCACACGGACCACCCCCCTCTACAGGAGCCCCTGCCCCCACACCCGCCTCCTCTCCGCCCTCATCGTTCTCCGAACCGTCACTCAGGGTACGGAGCCGCGCTTCTGCGAACCGCCCAGCAGGGGGCGGCGTTCGTCCTGCGGGTCGACTTAGGGTCCATCGAGTGTCACAGAGTTAACGACAGTCCTGTGTTTTATCTCTGCCCTGACGCTGCCGAGCTCGAGAGAGAGAGCCATGGTGTGATGTCATCGAATCTAGTCGGTATCATGGCCCACCGTCTGCCTGGGACTGTTCCACCACGTCCACGCAGCCCTCTGTTGTCTCTGTCAGCTTGGCACGAGCCCGTCCCGCTGATTGACGCGTAACTTGAGGTCGGGGAGTGAGATATTTCATTTTTCTACTCCAGGATCATATTTAATAGTTACCATATTCAACTGGTAGCTCAATCCAAAAGGCTTACGGAACCCTAAACCTGGAGAAAGGACGAGAAGCAGATAGAAAACCAAAACGGCCAGCCTCAAACTGTCTGTTTTTCTTCTCGGCATATTGCATACATTGAAGTCTGGTTTGAACCGACCAGACAGAACGAGTCTGGGTCATATAGAACAGATTCATTCATTCATTCATTCATGCAGCTTGGCAGGTCAAAGGTCAGTGAGGGCTTAGAACGGGAGGACAGGGAGGAGGTCGAAGGGGAAATGAGGCAAAGTGATTTAGGGAGGGAGGAGAGAATCGATGATAGAGATGGGATCCCAGAAGTGTGTGTTTTGGGTGGGGCGATTTCAGAGCATGGTCAGGTAACCATGGCGAGATCATGAGATTGTAGCACGGAGACAGAGAGAGAGAGAGGGGGCCTTTGGACAACAGGAGGAGCGAAACCTTCATGGACGACGGCGGGTGAAATCGCTGGAGGCGGTGACGAATGGCGCGTTTCACCACCGCGACAGCATGCTGTCGCGGGGCGTTCGCCTACGGATTCCGCATGGGTGTGTGTGTCTGTGATATCCATCTCCTCTCTCCCTCTCTCTCCCTCTCTCTCTATCCCTCCCTCTCTCTCTCTCTCTCTCTCTCTCTCTCTCTCTCTCTCTCTCTCTCTCTCTCTCTCTCTCTCTCCCCTCCCTCCCCCCCCCGTAGCGGACGTGCTGGCCCAGGCTCTGGACAGCCTCCACGGGGAGCTGGCGTGCGAGGAGAGCCGCGGTCTGTTCCTGCACCACGCGGGCCTGCCTGTCCTGCTGACCCTGCTGAGGGGGGGCCGCGGGGGGCCGCACGCCCCCGTAGACATCCTGCTCCAGCTCGCCTCGCCGTCCCGTAAGTACCAGGACAGGACGGGGGGGGGCTGGCTGGCCTCCTCCCCCGCTCTTGTCAAAGCCCCCGGACGAAGCGGGTGACGCTGTCCATGAGCGGGATAAATGAAAGGGCGGATAAATGACACACGGCGGCGCCGCGCTCCAGCGCTCACTGTAAAGAGAGAGTCTCGGGGTGTCATGAGGCCGGGAGTGTGCCTGTGCGTGCTGACACAGTGCAGAGCACGTATTAGTGGTGCCGTGAGGGGGCTGTAATGTAGCTGGGGAGCAGAGACGGGGGCAGTTTTACTAGGGGAGGGGGGGTGGGGGGTAATGAGGGTAGACTTTAGAGAGGGGGTGGGGGCGGGGTTCACACCTGAAGGGGACCAGTAGGCTTCCCCCCGTCCGTCTGTCTGTCTCTGGATATTTTCTGTCTATGTTCTCACACAGACTCTGTTCCTTAGATGGCAGCTCCCCCCCAAGGTCCCACAAACCCTCAGCTGACTACGTCTAGACCTTCCAGCTACTGTAGCTGTCCCGTGACCCTCAGGCCCCGAGCTAGCTTTCACCCTCCCCATATCCGCCAGCCTCTACTCAGCTCTGCTGTTAAAACTTACTGTACAATTCCCCCATGCTGTTCACACCTGAAGGTCACCTGTAAACATACCCAGGTCGCACCCCACCCCCTCGCTAGACCTGGCTACTGTCAGTGTCCACCCCCCAGCTGCCCCCCGTCTAAGCCTCCAGCGACGGTAGCTAACCCCCGGGTCTGGTTCCAGCAGGCCTTTGTCATGCTGTTCACACCTGAAGGTCACTAACCAAACCCAACCTGCTGGTTTGACTTATAGCGGCCCCGCCAGTCTGCCCCCTGCCACAATATGACTTTCATTGTCGTAATCCTCTCCATGTGTCCGTTCCTCCATAAAGAGAACACCACCCCTGTCCTCCTAAATCACTTGGACATGGACCACTCTGTCCTAACCCGCGCCGTTTGAAGTTCCCCTCCGCCCATGAACTCGTCGTACCTGTGTGAAGACGCCGGGAAGCAGATGTAGTATGTGTGTGTGTGTGTGTGTGTGTGTGTGAGGGAGAGAGAGAGACTCTGCACTCTTTGCCCTCACCATGTTGTTCTCATATTCCCCTCAGAGCCAGCTACACCTCTAGATCCAGGGCCTGGCCCCCTGGCCTGGTCCCCCTGGCCTGGCCCCTCTGGCCTGGTCCCCCTAGCCTGGTCCCCCTGGCCTGGTCCCCCTGGCATGGTCCCCCTGGCCTGGTCCTCCTGGCCTGGCCCCCCTGGCCTGCTCTGGCCTGGTCCCCCTGGCCTGGTCCTCCTGGCCTGGCCCCCCTAGGCCTGGCCCCCCTAGGCCTGGCCCCCTGGCCTGGTCCCCCTGGTCTGGTCCCCCTGGCCTGGTCCTCCTGGCCTGGCCCCCTGGCCTGGTCCCCCTGTCCTGGCCCCCCTGGCCTGGTCCCCCTGGCCTGGCCCCCCTGGCCTGGTCCCCCTGTCCTGGCCCCCCTGGCCTGGTCCCCCTGGCCTGGCCCCCCTGGCCTGGTCCCCCTGGCCTGGTCCCCCTGGCCTGGTCCCCCTGGCCTGGTCCCCCTGGCCTGGTCCCCCTGGCCTGGCCCCCCTGGCCTGGTCCCCCTGGCCTGGTCCTCCTGGCCTGGTCCCCCTGGCCTGGTCCTCCTGGCATGGCCCCCTTGGCCTGGCCCCCTGGCCTGGCCCCCCTGGCCTGGTCCTCCTGGCCTGGTCCTCCTGGCATGGCCCCCTTGGCCTGGCTAACCTCTCAGCCCCCTAAGGCTGGCCATGGGCAGACTGTGAATGTCCCGAGCCTCACTGTCCTCCATCGCTCCATCATTAACAGCGGCTCTCCCCCCAGTGTTGGAGAGCCCCTCCTGGACCGGAGCCAGGCTGCTACAGTAGCCGCCGCAGGACCATATTGGCTCGTCACACACAATTACACCGCTAATTACACTCATTCCCCAGGTTGTTCCCTCGAAATGTGCCGAGTCTGTTCTCAATCAACATACCTTACCTGGGTTACAATGCACAGCGTGTGTGTCAGCTGTAGGGCTCGCGTCCCCTCCGCCGGATCCCGAAGATCGGGCTGTCGCAGCGTCTCGTCAGACACGCGACTCGGCCGAGACCCCTCCGCTGTGAATTTCCATTGAGTAACTCGTCTCGAGGCTGACGATTGATGGACGAGTTGGAAGGGCCGATGCAAAACAAACGGGCGCTCTAACTGGAAGCGGACCGGGGTTCGGTCGCCGGCATAAGGTCTGCGTTTGCTGTTGTTGACAGAGTCGGGAGAGATCAGCAGCTTTCTTCCATCTGCTGACAGTCGCCCTCTGCTCCGGTGTTTAATCTCCGTGAATGTTTACGTCCTCCCGGAAAGAAGGAAGGCTAGGGAAATAACTCTGCCAAACATGGACCCTGTCTTGAAAGGCGATCACTTAGTGGTATATTCATGGCCAGACTCTGTCCACTGTGCTCCACACACTGTTAATCTAGGGTGTGTGTGTGTGGGGGTGTTTGTTTGTGTGTGTGTGTCAAATCAAATCAGAATATCTGACGTGCGACAAAGATTCCACAATGCAGATAATCCTAACTGGTAACATTCGAGAGCGAGAAAACGATTTAACACGGTGAAAACAACAGCGGCCCCATTACGACATCCTCGCCACCGCAATGACGACGACGTCGAGATGAAGCAACACGACACAAAACGAAACGAGGTGTAAAAAATCAAATGACACAAAGAGTGTGTGTGTGTGTGTGTTGCGCTGGTAGGGTTCCTGAGTCGGTTCCTGGAGGCGTGCAGCAGCGAGGACTTCTTCCGCACGGCCGCGCTGCTTCTCAGGAGCTCTCGTCTAGGGCTCCCCCTGCTGGAGAAACTGTCCATCCTGCTGCAGAAGCTCTCCAGCCTCAGGTGAGAAACCCCCCAGTGTACCTGCACCCAAACAACGCTCAGGTCCGACACGCGCTAACACCGTCCACTAGACTCATCCACTAGACTTAGCACGTGGCTAACACCGATGGCCAAATCCATAGGACTGCGTTAGCACGTGGCGGAGACTGGCTCGTAGCTTTCGCCGACAGGTTTGAGGAGGAGGAACTCTCCCAGCTTCCTGGCTCCAGCTGGACTGCTAGCCTTCATTAGGAGAGATAAGACCACAGGCCGGGGATAGAGACCGAGGGAAATACTCACCCTGTCATCAACCCCCGTTCTGTGTACGTGTGTGTGTGTGTGTGTGTTCAATTGGCAGTCCATATGTGTGTTGTGTGGGGGCTGAACTGGAGTCTGTAATTCCGTGATGTACTTTAAAGGACATCCTTAGAGAAGGGAGCATTATGCTGAATGGTGAGTCTATTTTCCACTCATTTGGCAACGGCGTTATAAGATCATTGTTTTCGGGAAGAGAAACTTGTCCCTAGGAACAACAGTGTCTTTGATTGGGTCACGTATTGGCCATTGTGAAATCCTATTATTGAGAACACATTCTCCAAAACAACAAATCACTAATGCGGGGAAATGCTCTCGGATGTAGCAATCGGAGGGCTGGGGGTGGTGCCACCATATGTCACAAGACTTAACACACCTCTGTTAAGTCCCAGAGCTCCGTCTGATGATGTCACTTCCTGTGGTCTGTGGTCTCCCCAGGAAGAACAAGCGTCTGTTCGAGCTCTGCTCCCTCCACCTCCTGCTGAAGGAGATGCTAAGGACTACAGACCCCACACACACCTTCCTCTGCCTCAACCTCAACTCCATCCTGCTCAACCTCAAGTGACCGTGCACGCGTCACACACACATCCTGCTCCGGCAGAACCACCGCCGTGCTTACGGCTATGAGCTCTGAACCGTAATCCGGACGGCGTCAGAAACTCTCGACGACGACTCATAAAAAGGCGTCTCCGTTTGCAGTTGTCTACGTGTGTTTGTCGACGGTAACTTTGTGAGTCGTTCGTCAAGGATTTGTTTGTAGCTTTGTTTGTTTTTTTCATGTTGCGCCACTCAAAATGGTGCGGTGACACTAATCATGTTTGTCAAAGGCTGTAATGTTCGTCTCATGTGCTCTGAGGGCCGAATGGTTTTTGCCGTCGGGCTTTTTAACAGCAATAAACAAAGAAACCGCAGAGAGACAGTGGAGCGTGCGTTCAAGGTGAAAAGCGTATGTTTCGTGTGTACGTAAGTCTGTCAAAGGGAAGCCGGACATTTAGCCTTGTGTGATGTCATGCAGATCTGGGGCTGCTGTTGTGGAAGGCTGGAAGGGGGAATAGCAACCTGACAGCCATGTGGTAGCTGATCTCTCCCAGGGGCTGTGTGACCCTGCCCCTCGACCACAGCACCTTCCCACACACACACACACACACACACACACACACACACACACACACACGGACCCAGACACCTGCCCACTGCTCCCAAATGGAACTCAATCACTTCCAAGAGGACTTTTAGGCTTGTGTGTTACACCTTGACATTCCCGCTTTAACCGAGAACCATATTGGAAATACAGAGTACACAGTTTCTCACTTGACTTTCCTTTAGGCAGTACCTTTAAACACACACCAGACAGCGAGTTCTGTCCCCACACTGTTAGAAAGGCACTTTGTAAACAGTCCAGGTGTCATCCTGGGCTGGTGGGATGAGTTTGCTGAAGGGGCTGTAGGGGGAGAGAGGTGTGTGAGAGAGCCAGGCAGGGAGCAGGGGGGAGGTTCAGACTTTAGCCTGTTCTGTCTGTCTGCTCGGGAACGGGAATCCCCCTCGTCTGAGCTCGGAGGAGATCATAATTAGCTGTCAGTCTGGATGTGATGATGATGAGTCGAATCAGGCAGCACCCAGCGCAAGGGACGTTCCATGCAGTCCGAGAGGTGAGTATATCTCACACACACACGCACACACACACACACACACACACACACACACACACACACACACACACACACACACACGGCTGACGGGGAGTAGAACTGACAGTTCCGAGCAGTCGCCCTTCTCTCCTGACATATCCTCTGGTGAAGGTGTGTCTTGACAGAGACCGCAAACGTCCTGATGGATAAGCCAGGACATCTCTTCTGCCCCGCGGCACACTGCTCACCTCCCCATGATCTACCCGTGCTCTTAGGCTCCAGTTCTGTCCTGGCCTCATCCATCTTCCCTGTAGGAAGAGAGGAGCACAGCTTCTGGTCTCAACGGTGTGCCTGGAAGAGACAGAGAGGTACCCGGGTGCAGCCGTGGTAGGGTTCGTACCAACGGTGAGAGTCTATTCATCATGAGGATTGACTGATGCTCCCATCCCGATCTAGGCCCAATTCCCCTCTAACCCCCCGGTGCCGTCCGATCCCACAGCAGAGCCCTCGAGAGAAAAGGCCTGAAAGGACTTGAAACCTCAACTGTCATCGTCTGATTTATTTACTTTCATTACTTCAATTACCCAGGCCGGGTCCACAGCGGGCAGTGCTCTGTGTTCCGTACACACACTCGTACCCCGCTAAGCTTCAGACACGGAGCTGCGGTCTCCGTGGTTTATGCCGGGGCTTTGTCAACGGAGCGAATCTCAGTGGAAACTCCGTTTAAGAGTACCTCTCCTCCAATCTGGCAAGTAAACCTCATTAAAATGTTATTTGCGTTTTCTAAAGAAAAAAAAAGGGGGTAGGGCGAGGAGAAACATTAGCGGCTATGCTTCGCCAGAATCTAAGGTCGGTCAATCACGTTTGACGTCGTAGACCACCGAATGTATATTATGTCCACCGGGCTGAGTATATGAATATAGCACTTGTGTAATGCAATAAATGCACGAGGCAGCAGTTAATCATATACCTAACTGGTATGGAGGCTTCGTAAGTGAAAACATCTGTCTGGATCTAAGCTTGTTGAGAGCTTTCGCTCGAACTGTAATGAAGTCGCCCCACTATATCCCCGTCGTGATTTGCGATGCTCCATTTCGACCCAGCCTCAGGAAGGTAACCGTGAACAGATTCCCCCCCATGTCCCGGAGCCACGTGTGCTACCGATAGACCACAAAACCATAATACGACTACCATTTAAATCAAACAGCATTACAGTTTTTTTGGTCATGATTCCGCTCCCCGGCTACAGATTCATCCCAGCGACCTCTGATTGCAGCTCCATGTCCCAAAGCCCCTGGACTAGTAACAGGCCTCCTTCGCCGAGTGTGGCACAGAATACATCCTTTCGTTTCGTCCTTGAGTTGGTTGAAAAACATTTCGCCCATTCCAGTTTGAATCGGTGCCCTTCCCGTTCTCCTTTTTCCATGTCCCGTTATGTGCGTCTTTCTGATTCCTCCTTTGAAAGGAAAGCGTACGCTGCTTCCCGTGTTTGTCTGCATGATGGAAGACAGCCACAGAGGTGGATGTGTTGCGACCTGATCTGCTGTTACTCCGGCGGGATTTCACTATGTCAATAGTCCTATTCACACTCACATGAGTTCAATATGTTGCTGTAATGGAGGGCCACAAAACTGATGATTAAATATACTAATAATATTCACTAAATATACTTGCAAGGTGAAGGGGCCCACAATCGACCAATGACAGGTAGTGTCCAGGTTAACATTCCCTTCTTGGGCTACTAGTGAGTGGTTACCGATGGCCCCTTCCTATAGGCTATTTGCAGACGAGGGGACTGACAGGGGCGAGTATTAGCTGGCTGGCATGCCGGAGAGCATTAGCAGCAGTAGCTAGCTGGCGATGCAGCATGTGAGCTTTAATTACACTGTCGGCTCGCTTTAACTCACAGTTCGAATGGCATTCCCTGCCTCAGGGAGTCCATCACTCTCTCTCTCTCTTTGTCTCTGTGTGCTCACACCAAGCCAAGCAGTGAACGCTCAACAAAATGGACCCTCAGGTGCCTGTCACACACACACATGCACTCACGTGCACGCACACACACGCCACACACAGCGGCTTTTAAGTGCGAGGATTACGTGGAGCTTGGGCTGCGTTTGAAACCCGATGAGAAGAGCGCTGCCCGCCATCACCGAATCTGACAGTTCTTTTCTCCAGCAGGCCGTAAGATCCACAGCCAGGAGAGAAGACTGAAGCTAATCATTTATCTAAACCAATCGGAGCCCCACAGTACACATAGCCTACACATGACCAGAGCTGCCGCTGAGGTGGCTGATGTCGCCTCAATAGCTGATGTCATACTGAAAATATATAGGTGCTTAGAGATAATGTAAGTGGAACTCCTATCAATGCTCTGTAAGCATATCCACCTTCTACAAAGAGACCCAGTTCCCAGCTCTTTTCACCCCGATTCTTCCCCATTGACAGAACGGTGATCTTCCAAGGCTCAGGTTACATCGTTATGCTTTCAAAACATCAACGGAGCATGACGGATAGTAGCAGAACACTAGACCCACTGTTCACAAACGCTCTCAGCGATCTGGGGCTCGGACTGATGTGGGTGTCGGAGTGGAGTTCATACAAAGAAACGGAAAATGAAGGAAACGATACTTTCACAATGTATTGATATTTTTTTTATTTATAAATGCGTATGTACAATAATAAGTTATATATACACTGACATTTGGTTCCGAAAAACTTTGCTTCCATTGTTTAGTCAATTCTACTCTTGTACAATGTGTTTCTGAGGTAAATAAAGAAAGTCTGTACAGACTCTCATCCTGTCTCAACTTATCTTCTATAGCTGTGTTTACTTTGTGTGTGAGGAGACAAAAAAACAACAAAAAAGCTGTTATCAATACATGCTAAATGATGAACATTATACATGCACATGTATTCATTTATTCATTTACACTACCGGAGTCCAGCCCCTTTACAAACTGTGTTCGTGAAAATCCATCAGAGAAAAACATGACACGGTATTGTCTTGAACTGTGCATGTTGAACCCTTGATGGAAAACAGTCATAAATCATTAATTCCACCCAGAGGAGCAAAAGCATACAGCTGACAATCCAAAAGCTTTCGAAAATAAATCTAAACCAAGGTCAGCAGGCCTTGTTTGTCCATTTTGCTTGTATCCTAAAGCTTATCAGCTAAACAGTCCTGGAAATGCAAACGTTTGCATTTCTTACCTCCCATCTCCTCTCTTTCCCTCCCCTATCCTCTCCTCGAGTCTCCTCCTAGCTCACCATAGGGTCTTTGAGGAAGGAGTCCTCTCCTCGAGTCTCCTGGAAGCTCACCATAAGGTCCCTGAAGCAGGAGTCCTCCACGTTCCAAACCGGCCTCTTTTTATGGTTTTTCCACTGGGCTTTGGTGGTTAACTGGCTGTAATGGTTAATTGGGTGCTGGAAATCACAGGCACTTTGCACCAGGCCTGTAAACCACAACACTTCAGCCTATTAGAGGCGAGACCGCCACACGACAGCTAATCAGGGGCTGGCGGCAGCGCCTGCCCGCAGCGTGGGGGCGGGGGCGGGGTGGTCTGGTGGAATGGAGCAGCAGAGTGGTTTCAGAGGTCTGGAGATTGTGTACGTCTGAAGTTGGGTCTGTTTAGGCAAGCCATGAGGCCAAGACAGGGCTAACGGCTGAGTGATGTGTCCACTTGTTGTTGTCACTGACTCACCCGCCCCTCCTGACTTCAAACAGAGTTCTGGAAATGTATGAGACGGTTATAAAAGGTTTTCACTTTTTGCTCCCAGCGCAATGTCCGTTCACGAGTCCTGCGTCCACGCTCTGGATAAGAGCGTCTGCTAAAAATGCCTAAATGTCCACTATGAACAATAGAAGTACTCCAAATTGAAGGGAGAGAGACGGAACAATGACTAAATATAACCTCAGGGATCCGGTTCATATCCTATTTTCTCCTCCTCACCCCAGGCCGACAGTGATACCGGGGAGGTTGCCTGACATTCTTCATGTGAATGGGTTTGTGTGTGTGTGTGTGTGTATTTAAGTGCATTCATGTCTGGATGCGTGCGAGCGTGCCTGTGCACTGGAAAGGTAAAGCGTGTGTACATGCCCATCGCCCCCCCCACCCCCCTCCGTCCCCCTGTCCCTCCCCATCCGTCACACACTGGCACAGCGAGAGGACAGGGCGGGGCCGCTGACGTGCACGGCCCCTCCCTCGGTGCCGCCCAGCACGTCGGAGCACAGGGACTCCACGGCGTCCAGCCTCTCGATCTGCACCAGGCGGGTCAGCAGGTCGGGGATGCTGTAGCCCGCCGTGCTCACCCTCTCGAACAGCTGCAGCCCGTCGCTCATGCCCCCGATCTCGTCCCTCTTCAGGCCGAAGCTCTCGGCCAGGTGCCTCCACGTCTTCACCACGGCCGCCTCGCTGCTGTAGGAGGAGCTCAGCATGCGGCTGGCCTTCTCCAGGCAGTCGAACGGCAGCTCGGTGGGGCTCAGTCCTGGAGGAGGAGGAAGAGGGGAGGGAGGGAAGAGGGGGTTAGAGTCATGGAAAACCATCCGAGCAATGTGGATTCACGAGGAACACTGTGTACAAGGGTGCTGGCCACCCTGCTAGCGGTGCTCGAGTCCAAGTAGTCAGAAGCTCTCACCGTCTGCTACGCTGCAGGCTTTGGCATACAAGTCCAGGATCTTTTTCCTTCGACTCTGAATCTGTAGGCAGAGAGAGAGGGACGGGGGGAGACAAGGGACAGTTTAGCCAGTCCATAAGAGTCTGTTACATTATTATCTTGCTCTCTTGCTCATGGCCTCTGATAAACCTGAAACGATTTGTCCGAGGTCATTATGAGGATACGACACAAAGTGATGCATTTTGGCAGTCGAAGTCGAAGGGCACTCACCCCCGTCGCCTTGTTGTTGTTGTTGTTGTTGATGATGTTGGCGTTGCTAACGCTGGTGGAGTTGCTGATGTGGTTGGCCACAGTCCCATTAGGGTGCTTGTCCCTGTTGAGCAGGCCCAGGGAGAGCATGCAGAGGTCGGGCTTGTTGCCCAGGTTGAGGAGACAGAGGCTGGGGTTGGGCTCGGCCGCCCCCTGCCTCTCCAGCGCCGCCTCCTCGTCGCTGTCGATGCTTCGGCTCAACAGCTGCTCGTTCTCCGACGAGGCGTCGTTCTCACTGGACAGAAGGACACACGTTGGACTTTAGACAACAAGCAGACCACAAGGGGGGAGTGGAAGACAAGGCCCTGGGATAGGAAGATGAAGATGCTGTGTTTCCTGTGGCTGGTTAAACGTGCAGCTCCTTCTGCAGCATGTTATTGACCTGAGTGCTAAACTGCCTTTCAGATTCCCCCTCTCCTCTCATCTCATTTCCACTCTCCTCATTCTCATCCTCCTCCTGCTCCTCTTTTCTCTTATCTTCTCTCTTCTCTCTCCCGGACTTTCTCCCAAAAGCACCTTGTTGACAAAGGCCCTCAGAGAAGCGCACACAAAGGTATTGTTTCAGAGGCTTATGCAAACGCACGTACACACACACACACACGCGCGCAGACACACACACGTACACACACACACACACACAGAGGAGATGCTTACACACAGGCATTGTTTTTGCAGACATCCAACACCCACTCTGGCAGCGGGTCTAGTGAGATGGCACATCCTCTGTCATGTAGCTGGCCACACTCTACACTCACACTGAGGGGCAGACTGTGTACATGTGTGTGTGTGTGTGTGTGTGTAAGACTGTGCGTACGCGAGCATTGAGTGTGTGCGCGCGTTTTAAATGAATAAATGTGTTAATACAATGCAGTTAACCAAGACAGATCCGCCCTCGTTATTCGTGGTTGCCTGTGTCTATAAATCCATCTGGATGTCTACCTGTCCTGAAGAGTGTGTGTGTGTGCGTGTGTTTGTGTGTGCGTGTGTGCCCCTGAGTGTACAGGATCTCTTCTGCTTGCCTGTCACGGTGAATAACGCTTCATTGTCTGATAAGGAAGTGAAGAGGCAGACAAGAGAGGGGAGATTGAGACAGAATCTCCTCAGGCAAAGACACCACCAGACAGAGAGGAGAGAGAGGAGAGAGTTTAGGGCAAGAAACTGCCATCCTCCATGTCATCCTCTGAGAAATCCTTTCACCGGGCGGTTTGACTGGGCTGAGGTGAAAAACAACTTTTTGCATCCCTCCCTCCTTCCTTCCCTCCCCTCTCTCACCCTCTCCGTCTTACCCTCCACCACCCATCCCTCCTTCCCTCCCTCTTTCTCTCACCCTCTCCCTCTTACCCTCCACCACCCACCACCCATGCCAGGCTCCAGGGCTCATCTGTGCTCAGCTACCTCACCTTCCAAAGCCACATAATGACTCGGCTTTTGAAAAATCCTCAAGTGAACTTGTTTTTCCATGCCAGTACACACACACACACACACACACACACAGAGACACACTCTCCACACGTACACACAAACACGTACACACACACACACGTACACTAACACAGAGACTCAGCCAGTAGGCTAGCAGCACTACTCCGCTGCAGTAACTTGTCCTGTGGTGGCTGAATTACGGGCAGATCCCAGAAACCAGATAAAAGCTTCTCTCTGTCTCTGGGGCCCACTGTCAAGCCCCCCCCCCACACACACACACACACACAATACTGTACACACAATACTAATCCTGTCCTGTTTACAACATACACGCATTGTAGACCAAATCCAGTTATGTGACGTTCTTTCACGAAACTCTTCAACGTATAGTGGGATTGTTGGTTTGCGTGTGTTACGTGTCTTTTGTTAATACATCATATCATCTCTTACCTTTTGACCGGTTTCGGAGGCAGAGCTTTCAGCTTGTCGAATTCATCCTTTTCAGCGTAAATGACGACGCTCTCTGGAAGAGTGACAGAAAGGAAGAGAGATAGTTTGATCTTTGTACAGTCACATGGGGTACACACATATTCCAGCGCACTGACCATCCATTAGACAAAGATGCTCGTCCAGTTAAAATGTCCTTCCACGACACTAAACTTTTACTGTACCAGTGCTAAAAGAAAGATAGGAAAGTCAAAGTTCTCTCCCTCAGGACACATTGATTCTGCGCGTGCATCTCAGAGGGACCGTGTGTGTGTGTGTTCATGACCTGACTGACAGAGTGTGTTGGCACTGCCAGCTTGTTTGTCTGACACTGATTAGAAGGACGCTCCCATTGCTCCGAGCCCTACCGGTGCTGTCACTCAAACACACACACACACACACACACACCTACTTAATGAAGCCCTCGCTTCATGTATACCTGTTTAACAATGCCACACACAAACAAACACGTACGCACATTAATTCTCATAAAGTGTCTAATCACGCTCACGGACGTAAGTCAGGAATACTGACATTCAAACACAAACTCGTGTAGACATTGTATGTAAACACAATAATCATTCAAAAATATTTTCACCCTTACGCTAAAACCTTCCAGAACCGGACTTAAACGTGGCTTTATTTCGTGTAGGAGAACACAGAAGACAAAGATATCAGCTGCATGACCGCCCTGTTCTTCAGCCATGCATCTAGCATCAAGTCAGTCAGTAAGTTGCCGTTAAACAGAACAGTATTGTGATGTGAGAGTGGCATGCTTGTGGCCTAAAGCTACCACCACAGCCTTAGCTAAACATTCCATCCACCTAGGCTCACTACCCAGGCGGAATGCACATCACAGGACCGTCAACCATACACACACACACACACACACACACACATACAGGATTGTCAAGCCCACCACAAACATCCCGTTAAGTGAAATCCAGCAAGTATGGAAATGTCTCTTCATGCTAGTCTGAGGAACTAGACTCTAGTCATAGCCCCAGGACGTAGTCTATACAACGCAGCCCACACAATGCAGCCCACACAACGCAGCCCACACAACGCAGCCCACACAACGCAGCCCACACAACGCAGCCCACACGACACAGCCCATACTACACAGCCCATACTAGACACTAGTCATAGTCCCAGGACGTAGTCTATACAACTCATCCCACACAACGCAGCCCACACAAACCAGCCCATACGACACAGCCCACACTACACAGCCCACACAACGCAGCCCATACTACACAGTCCATACTACACAGCCCATACGACACAGCCCATACGACACAGCCCACACAACGCAGCCCATACGATACAGCCCATACGACACAGTCCACACGACGCAGCCCATACGACACAGCCCACGCAACGCAGCCCATACTACACAGCCCATACGACACAGCCCATACTACACAGCCCATACTACACAGCGTCTTTATTCGGTCTCACCTGGGACGTCTTTCTTGTCCTCCGATTTGTTGGTCTGCGCCTCTACGGCCTTCACCCCCTGCCCTGAGCAGCAGGCTGGAAACACACACACACCATGAGTCACACGCACAGCAAAACTGGGAGAGGTTTCAAGAATTCTTCAACCAGCAAGGTGTCGCTTCGTGTGGGTGTCATGAGTGTGTATCTCACCCTGGCCACTGGGCTTGGCTTTCAGAATGTAGAACATGATGATGAGGACGATGGCAATGGCCATGATGAAGATGGTCGACATGGCGATGATGAGAGCGGTCGCTAGGTGACCCTGCCCCGTCGGATCTAAGGGACATGCAGCCGATCAGTGCCTGTGTGTATGCGCGTGTGTGAGAATGTGTGTGTGTGTGTAGGGTGTGTACCTTTCACAGGGTGGGGCAACATGGTGGTGCTGCTGCTGTCGGTGGGGGCGCGGCCTGATGACACAGAGGTGGTGCGCATGCCTGCAAAACAACACACAGCTTGCTTAGACTGGCTGGTCAGCAAGGCTACTCATATGAACAATCAAGACACACGGTCAATACTGAACTCCTCCTCCATTTACGGCCGTGACCTAGAAGCTTAGAGTTTGGGTTCCAATCCCAAGTTCTGGCGTTTCTCAACCGAGTCTGATCATCTGTCATAAATCACTGAGGAAGGCTGGTTTAACCTTTCATCACCCTGCATCACCCCTCCTCGAACACCCCCAGTCTTTAGCAGCTGTGGTCAGAGAAACCTGGTGCCCCTGAGAACACAGCATCGTGGGCCTGTTTGACTGCTGCACAGCTGTTTGTAATGGAGCTAAAAGCCCATAAATCAGCATTTTCATCAAATCAAATCATTCCTTTCGTACAGGCCTCTCGCATCAGCAAAGGCAATGTACCAATTTGGTTCTGTGGTCCCACACATACACACACAGACACGCCCTCCAGCATCCCTGCGGTCACACATACACCAGTTCTCTGCTTGTTTGTTTGCTTTCTCTGGTTAGAATAGGACCAGATCCCGCTATCCTGTTTAGCCGAGGGTAATTTCACATCTCAATCATGATTGAAATGCGCTCCGACGCTGCAGAGCTACTTGCAGGCTACCACGCTCGACGACACGGCCCCGTTTGCATCCCCGCTGAGGTTCCGACACGCGCACGCAGTCGTTCTGGACATCTTCCGACAGCCTTCTTCCAGTAGGCATGAGTGTTTGCTCTCGAGCAGATACAGTGTCGTTTCTCTGCATTCAAACCTGCCCTGTGTTTGGAGTTGCAGACGGCCCTTGACAGATGCTCCACAGTCATGCAGAGGTATGCTGGGGGATGGAGAGGACCTCAGAGCGTGGGAGGGGGGACTGGGAGGGCAGAGGCAAGCCTAAAGGATGTTCCATAAGAGTCGTCACTGGTGCACCGTGTTTGAGATGGTTGACTGGCTGCCAACGGGTAGCACTCTGGCTACAAGCAGACACACGTTAATGATCTTTCTCATACCCTCCAAACTTTTAATTATCACACTGAGACTCCCTGGGGAGCTTGAAGGGAGCACTCCAGGAGAGAGAGAGACAGAGAGAGAGAGAGAGAGAGAGAGAGAGACAGAGGGAGAGAGAGAGAGAGAGAGGGAGAGTTATTCGCAGATCTTGGCGAGTGCTGGCCTGTCTTCAACCCAACTCCTTTTTTGGTTTGGGGTTTTTTTCCAAGGCCTCATTGAAAGCGTTTAATTAAAACGTACTTTTGCATGTCTTCACACTCTCTTTCTCTCGATTGGTGACTCGCTCTCCCTTCCTGCCTCCCTCTCTCTCTGCCTGACAGAAACAATTCGTGGACTGTTGAAAGGGGATGAGTGTGTTGGTACACACTCACAGCCCCCCCCCTTCCTCGTGGGCCCGACTCTTGTTTTCACATTTCAAAACACGGTCATTAAAAATGACACAATAACCATCCAGTAGATGTCCGGATGCTGAAACCATCTGCCGCTTCGCTGCCGGTCCATGAGCGATGGACGATAAAACTAATTCCCAGGTCGCGTATCACAAGAGTGGCAGTTTGAGAGCCTCTCAATCTGGCTTTGCTCCGCTGGCTCATATTAACGGATGCCTCTCCGAAAGACAGGGAGGACATGTGAGGACTCACAACCAGAGCTGAACTCAGACCCAGGGACTCAGTAGGGAGCCCGGAAATAATGAAATATATTCATTCAGCGGACGCCTTTATCCAAAGCGACGTATGGAGGGAGGGGGTGGGGGTGCGGGGGTGGATCTGTGGTCAAAGCCTCTATATCATCTCTGTTTCTGACAGGCAGAATCCACACTGCCCTCATCATCGTCCCCCTCAAGCCCTAACCCTGCAGCGGGAGCCTCGACGAACCCAGACCTCAGGCGGTCTCCGTCTCCACGGCGACCTGCTGGGAGTCTCTGAGGGACTCTGCTCCATCTCACTGAGAAGCCACTCTCCATTTCACCCCGTGAATGTTGCAGATGGGAGATCTAGGTCTGTCGGACGTAGCTAACAGTTGGAGGGAGCCTTACACTCTTTGGTGTTGTGCGGGGCGTTCTGGCAGGAGTGACACACCTTCCCATACAGGTTCCTGGGCCGGATCTCCTGGATGTAGTACCTGAGACACAAAGACATGGGAACATTTAGGGAACCAAACAGCAGTGTCCAGAGAGGCCTCAAGACCCTGACATGGTGTCAACAGTATTTCGCAGCCTCACAATCTCTGAGGAAACTGGGAGGACAGCTTCAACCTTAGCCGAAGCCCTCGAGCCAATTCCCCTCAGAACCCTAAAGCCTTTTAGCATAGCAGTAAGCTACCGTAGCGGGGGCGTGATTACTTCATTCCTGTCATCTTAGTGCCAAATGTTTTCTTCTATCCTCCCTATCGCAACACATGTACTGAACACCAATCCCCCTCTGTTCTAGCAGAGTCATCCACTGATGTCTGTCTGCTCCTCAGCCGGAATCCAAGTAGCTGAGGTAAAAAGGTTACATTTGAATAAACTTTATTGATCCCCAGAGGGCAGCAGCAGGCTGACTGTTAGAGGAAGGGAGACGCTTCTGAGCAGGCCTCCCACGCCTCCAAGCTACAACTTCTCTCATTGATCTTTCTCCCCGCACAGGAAACTAGAAGAGTGATCGCCTCTGAATGCTTGGCAATATGTAGGCCTCTTTTCACTGTTAGGCATGTGTGGACAAACGCACACACACACACAAATACACAGCGGAAAAATGCTAGAAAAATAGACAGAGCAGAGATGGAGGGAGATGAAGAGGAGGATTTATTCTGAATTCAATTTTCAAAGATAATTCAATCTGCACATGTTTTGCTACAGACCAGATTTGAAGCTAAACATACAGTCGATACGACAGCTCCGATTCTCCCTTTTTAATACAGTATGACCACACACAATATTTAATATAATCCCCTTTAAGAAGTGCCTGGTTAAGTATGAGGCTAAACACTATTATAAAAGAACCATGAATCAGCAGTCAGCTTGCTGTATGAAGCATGAGCAGCTGAAGGAGTATATCAAAGTCAGACAGTAATGCTGTTAAAAAGCCCTAGTTTGTATGTTGACATTAAAGTGAATTGGAAGCAGACCCTGTATAAGGGGTGGGCACAGGGAAAAGAGTTCTCTCATATGGTGGGCCTGTACCACATCACCACAAAGAGGGGAACGGGGGGGGAGGGGGGCAGGGATGAGAGGCAGTAGAGAGACAGATGGAGGAAGATAGAGTGAAAAAGACAGAAGGGAGGGAGGAAAGAAGGAAGAGAGGGAAAGAGGGAGGGAGGGAAAGGGCGAGGGAAAGGGGGAGGGGGAGAGGGAGGGAGGGGGTGGATCAGAGACAGAAGTCAGACACTCAGGTCACCTGTTGACTGTTCCAGGGGGAGGATGGCAGCTGTGTAATTGAAGTGTGTAGCGTGGCCAATCCAAGGATAGGTTGATGTGAGACAGTGGCAGGAGTGTGTGTGTGTGTGTGTGTGTGTGTGTGTGTGTATGTGTGTGGTTGTGTGTTATTGAGAGGGAGTATATTTGGGTGGTCCGATCCCATCAATGGCTCTAGTGTGTGTTTGTGTGTCTGTACGACCTATCATTGATGAGCACACTCCTCTAACACTTAAAACAGAAAATACATGAATCTCTATTTGTAAAATGTATACGCTTACATGCATAAGCTTCAGAAAGAGTTGTTGTCTATTGACAATAGTTGTGTGTGTGTGTGTGTTCCATACCCAGACAAGCAGGCTCCACACTCGGCATCACTGTCAGGTGTTCCAGGTAGGAGCACGGTGGCTCGGTAGAGAGCGTGACAGTCTTTGTGGCGTCGGCAGATTTCATACTTCCCTTTGGAGTACTTCCCCGCTGGACACACCACGCACGCAAAGTCCTCGTCCTTACTGCCGTAGCCACAGTTCTGCAACGACACACACAGACACACACACACACACACAGATATACGCTGAGTCTCCGGGTCTCTCAAAGACACAGGTCGCCTCTTACGGAGCTTCTTGCCTCGCCGACATGTCACGTGCGTTCATTTGATCTCATGGTTGTCCGAGCACATTTGATCGATGTGGTGCTGTTCTGGGTGGGAAGCAGCATCCACACACATACACACGTATGGATCTCAGAGGGACTTGTGTGGCCAATCAGATTTCTTAGATGTCAATTTTTTTGGGTCTCATACCAGCATGTCACATTGACCAAGGTTACAAGGGAAAACAGATGGCCACACACGTTTGTGTGTGTGTGTGTGTCTGTTTTTGTCTGGGACTGTTTAAGATGACCTCTTCATAACAATTTCCTCTTTGCCTCCTCATGTTCTGAACATAGTAGGGAATCGCACAACAAAGCTTGCACAAACACACTCCCATACAAACACACACACACTCACACACACACTCACACGCACACTCACTCACACACACACACACACACACACACACACACACACACACACACACACGCAGGTCTTTCATCTGTTTTTATTAAAACCATCCTCTGATGCCAAACCACCCTGTGTCTTATTGAGTTCTTATTGAAATCTAATATAGCTCAGCTTTTCAACTCTATTTTCCCATTCTAGATGTACCCATTATGATTTTCAGATTTAAACAGCATTAACTTATCAGTACAGCTCTGTCACGACATATCAGACCGCCGTTAGATCTCGTATGATGAGCCTGACTTTGGTTTTGTCCTCGTTCACATGGAGCATTTCCAGACGGGCCCGATCAAATCCAGTTTCTCTAAAAGCATTGTTGTCCTGTCTCCCTGGGGCTGAGGTACATCAACTTATCTGTGCTGTATGAGTCAGCTGGACGGCCAGCTCTGCTCAGGACAGGTCACATGACAGGAAGAGGACAGGGGAGGTGTGGAGAAGGAGAGGGGGGGAAGAAGTGTCTGAATCTGTCTTCATTTCAGACTCCATTGGGTCACGTAGAGATGGGAAATGTGATTGAAAGATTATTATTCTCATTCTTTAAGAGTGTGTGTTTTGAGGGTTGGGGGGACACTTTACTGAGGTGGAAATTATCCACTGTGATTAGTGGTGAATTCAGACACAAACACACACACGCACGCACGCACACACACACACGCACAGGGAAAGCACACAGCTGAATTACAGGCTAACCCAGCGCGAGATCACAGACCTGGTCTTAAGAGCTTTCTCACTGATTCTGTCTCTCATCTCAGTGATTGAAGTTGCTTTTCTTCCCTCCTAACACAAACAGCCAAATTGCTCTTATACTTTTCAAGGGCATCTATTATTGTCATTTTCGCAAATGGATAAATGGAGTTGAATAGCTACAATTTGAATTTACTGGTGTAAACGTCAAGAGTTAGTTATTGACACATGCTTGATCTAACCTTACAGGAGTATTTAGATCTTTTGCAGTCAGTTGCAGAGTTTGTCATTTTGAGAATAGCATTGCCTCTTATGGTGATAAAACTGCAGTAATGTGTTATAGTTTTTTTGCAGTTAGCTAGAGCTGCTCTTTGTCGGTGTCCATCTGAATGACTGCCTGTCTGATGGACTGTCTGACTGATTGTCTGATTGACTGTCTGATGGACTCTCTGACTGACTGTCTGACTGTCCAACTTACTGACTGACTCCACTGATAATCTGAGTGACAAACTGTGAAAATTGTTCATTACCATGTCTTAATCAAGTCTGACGGAAGGCTGCCAGCAGTGTGTGTGTGTGTGTATGTGTGTGTGTGTGTGTGTGTGTGTACAGACAAGTATTCTCTGCGTGGGTGGTCTTATCAGTCAGATGAAAAGGGGGTCGGGGTCAGGGGTTCACAAGCAACCTGTAAGCAACTCGGGACATGATCCGTCTTTGCCCACGGGTGTGTCTTGTATACTCACATGCGTGCACATGTTTGTGTGTGAGTCTGTGTGGGATGTATGTGTGTGTGCGAGTGTGTGTGTGATGTGTGTGATGTGACGTGTGTGTGATGTATGTGTGATGTGTGTGTGTGTATGTGATGTCTGTGTGTGATGTGACGTGTGTGTGATGATGTGTGTTTGATGTGTGTGTGAGTGTGTGTGATGTGTGTGATGTGTGTGTGATGTGTGTGATGTGTGTGTGATGTGTGTGTGTGTGATGTGTGTGTGATGTGTGTGTGTGTGTGTGCGGGGCTCACCATGTGGGGCTCCTGGCCTGGCTGACATTGAGGACAGGCGTGGCAGCTGTTGCTGGTCTGGTTGTAGAACTCAAACTCCCCACAGCCAGCGTACTCTGCTGTCAGGGGGGGCACACAGCACACCTGTGGAGGGTGGAGAGAGAGAGGGAGGGAGGGGGGGAAGGGAGGGAGGGTTAAACAGACAGACACTCAAAGACGTATAGGGTCGTATATCCAGATATGCATTGATCCCAAAACCACAGTGTGGCTCTCATCTCTTCACGTCCCAAGATCAACTATGACGATGGTTCCTTATAGTAATGTCTGGCTGCCTCCTTAAAACAATTCAGCAGACAATACATCTCATTGTTACAGGAACTGCTGGCGTGACGTCACTATCACAACCACCACTGAGACCGCAGAACAGACCAAATAATCTGTATCCACCAGAGCGAGGGATATCATAGCGGTGTACTTAACTAGGGGCAGACATTTGATTACTGTTTAAACAGGCATTTGGATGATTTATGAGAATGCCTTAGCATGCTTGTGTTTTGTGTGTGTGTGTGTGTGCTTATTTTGGATGTGTGTGTGTTTATCTATACGTGTGTCTATTTGTGAGGAAGACCAGGTAGGACACACACATACACAAAGACTCTGAGTGTCTGACTCTCTTTTTCTCTATCTCTCTGTCTCAAACAGACACACACTCTTTAGTTCTGGGATCCCCAAAACCCAGCATCACACACACACACACGCACACACACACGCACACACACACACACACGTGCGCACACACACACACAGTGAGGATCTGAAGATCAAACAAGCAACCACACACATAAAGAGACGTAAATTGAATCCAGTTTCCGTTTGAAAGCAACTCCCTGCAACAACAACCACAGGAGCAGCTGTGGCAAGATACATCTGAACATGGGGGTGCCGTGGTGCCAAGGCCAGGGGAGACCAGACCGCAGGATGCTTTTGGTCATTGGTCATGACCAGTGGAGAACCACATGACCAAACATCTGACCTCATCTCCTCTCAACTCAGTGAATTAAATGTTGTTTACCGTCCACCGACTGCTACTTTTCCACACCTATCCACTGCCTGCCTGTCTGTCTGTATTATAATCTATTTATTCATCTCTGTATGTGTAATTGGTCACTTCTAAGGGGTGTTTAAACGATATCAATTGATTTAGCCTCTCAGAAAGTTGACTCCTGGGAGACCAGCGAAAGGGTTTCAACATCAAAACAAGCAGAGAGAGAGAGAGATAAAGAGAGAGAGAGAGAGAGAGAGAAAGAGAGGGAGAGAGAGGGTAGGTTTGGGTGGTTTGTTGAGCAACTTGTTGGCAGTAAGGAGCTAAAGTCTGGCAGTACCTGTGCCAGTAGGCTTGTGTGAGTGTTGTGTCTCTCAGGCTGTTCACCTGGTGAGGGGGTGGGGGCCAGGGGAGGGGGGAGGGGCGGCAAGGTGGACTCACCAGCAGGGACAGGAAGAGGTATTCCATCTGACTTCCTCTCTGAATCATCTTCACTCGTTCCTCCTGGAGTAAGAGACACACAAAGAGAGAGAGAGAGAGAGAGAGAGAGAGAGAGAGAGAGAGAGAGAGAGAGACAGAGAGATACAGAGAGAGAGAGACAGTGAGACAGAGAGAAGGAATGATGACATGATTAAAGGCTCGTCACGATCAGATCAGGCTAGTGACGACCCTGCAGAGGAAGCAGTGTTTGTAGACTGTGTGCGGTCAGTCCTGCGGTGTCGAGTACAAGGCGTCATTCCTCACAGGGGCTGGGGGACAAAATGTCTGGTTCGCGAAACAGAATGTGAGTGGTTGGATGAGATGAGGCGACGGTGCAAGCTTCGCCTCTATCTCTTTTGGTTCGTCAATGCGGAACGAGTGAGTGTGAAGGCGGAGGAGGGGAGCCTCGATGGCCGACAGGAGCGAGCACCATGACCCGCCTTCTCAGCCCGCACTCTGACTCTCTGGTGGGTTATGGGTAAACAGTTATTGGAGGGTTCTTCTGTGTTTGTGTTAGCCAATGCACTATTGTCACATTTCAGGAAGCCTCCTGCCAGGAGTAGTTTCTGTAGTTCGAGCACTCCCGGGTATTCTATATCTACACTCCTGACAGAATAATGTCAATAGAAACATTCTAAAATGTTTGCAACACTATATGTAGTGTAGCAGTGTTTGTGTGTGTGCGCTGTGTGTGTGTGTGTGTGTGTGTGTGTGTGTGGGCGCTGTGTGTGTTTGTTGCCAGGCCTAGCCCTGTGCCTTATCTCTACCTACAGGAGACAGTCTTTTATTGGCCCTCTCCCAGCGCTATAAAAACAGTGAGCTCTTATTTCTCTCCGTAAAGGATAAATGAGTGTGTGTGTGTGTGTGTGCGCATGCATAAATAGTGTCGTCACTGTAATTGAAAGGAGATGCGTTGGCGAGGGAAAACTCCCTCAGCAACACCAATTAAACCTGGTCTAAACAGGAACAACCAATCACTTCCATCCATTATGTGGGCTTCAGTACTATTTTCGCAAATACAATAATCCTTTCTCCTCAGAGATCAAAAAGGATTTGTCATATGCCTCCGCCTCACAGACACACACACATACACACACGCACATACACACACACAAACACAAACACACACACACTGACTAATGACTCTGCTCGTTATTGGAGCTTATATGGACGTAAACAAACACAGATTTTTACCGGAGACTAATTGACTGCAGCATGCGTTCTTTCTCACCTGCGGCGTGAAGGTGTGTGTGCGAGCGCGTGTGTGTGTGTATGTTGCCATGGTGTAGAAGTAGGGAGTGTGCAGCCAATAAATTCTGTGGTATCTGGCTCCTGATGTATCTCCGGAGATACAGACAAGGATTAGACTATAAACCGTTGCCTTGTTGTCCTGAATGTTTACTTGCATCAGCCTCAAGTGTCTTCAACCAAACACAGACACACAAATACACGCAAACCGCCTTCAAGACCGGGAAGCGGAACACAGAGGACCCAATCCGAGTGAAGGAACGACCTGTCCTCGTTTTGTGCCGCCCGGGCTGTATTCTGACTCGATTAGTAATGTCTAGTAACCGTCAGTTCATGCCATCTCTCAGTAGAGCACTGCCACGTTCCTGCCTGCCTCTGGGAGGTCTTCTTCTCTCTCTGCCTGACAGCTTTACGACTGGAGATAAAACCCCAAGCACGGGGCCAGGCATCTTAGATGCCCTCCAAATGACGAGTATTAGTCATGCTATCACTCTATCACCATAGGCAAGCTGCTCTTCCTGAACCCGGGTCATCATGAACTATTACATATGTCAGAAGGTTGGTGCTGGCGTACCTCGGAAACCACCGGCCTGCTATGATGAGACGCATCTCATCCATGATCATGTGACCCGTGCATATGAATACTGGCCCAGCCAATCGGAGCTACTCTGTCGCACAGACATGTTGAGCCTAGCTGAGGATCTAAGAGTCCTGCCTCACAGCCGTACGTCTAGTCAACATCTAAGCATTTCTGTCATTCGAAATCATATTCACAGCAAATATGTGCATTTGAATTGTAACCAGGACAAACACCGTCGCCTACCCAACTGAGAGAGCGCGCACACGTGCACGCACACAAGCAGGTACACTGTAATTATTGTTATCAAGAAAATTTCTCCAGGAGTCTCTTTGACAGATAATTGCAGCATATGCAAGAAACAACAGGTTGCGAGGGTGAGACAGAGACAGCAAGAGAGAGACAGCTAGAGAGAGAGAGAGAGAGAGAGAGAAGAGAGAAGAGAAGAGAGAAGAGAAGCAGTAGAAACAGAGAGAGCAAGAGAGGGCAAGAAAGATATACCAACGGAGAGAGAGAGAGAGAGAGAGAGAGAGAAGAGAGAGGAGGGGGGTGGACAGAAAGGGGAAGAGGAGAAAAAAACAAGGGAGAGAGACAGAAAAAGAGTGTTATCAGTGTTTCAGAGTTCTCATCATGTTGCCCTCCTCAGCGTACAAAGTGCTGCGTGTGACAGGTAAAGATGCAGACACCACGTTGCTGTTTCGGAGATCTCTACCCAGTGGGATGCTACTGTACGTGAGCCGTGAACATGGTTTAGGATCACATACAGGAGAGGCCCATGTTATACGGGTCCCTCTGACACCCAAACCCCTTGGAGAGTCCGATGGCATATCACCCTCATCTTCTCCACCCTCAAACTCCCCTACACACACACACACAGACACACACACTTACACAATTATAGAGAAAGGAGGACGGTGCTCTTGTTCCGTTTTTCTCCCTGAAGCAGCGTGGTGTTGTCGAAATCTTTTCAGGTCACGGTGACCCAGCCATGATAATCTACAATAAAACAAATACTTTTTTGATAACATCTGATTAACATCAGACATGCTATCAGTCATTGGGCTCCATCAGATTGCTAGTGTTTTGTGGGGGTGGGGGTGGGAGGCAGCGCGGTGGTGGTTCTATGAGGGGAGGGTGGGGCTGTGGAACACATTTATCATGGCTCCACCCGCCCACTCCCGTTCTGGTATACGCTTCCAGTGTTCCACATCGCCGTGGTAACCTGAGTGAAAAAATAACACATTCTGATGTCGCCCGAAAAGGGTCGCGTCCCTTTCCTTTTGATCCTGCTTAATTACAGTCTTAACACACACACAAACACACATATCTGGCATCTGAACAAATGAGCTTAATTGTGCGAATCCTTTTGGAGCAAAACCACAACCGGTTTGTGTGTGTGTGTGTTTGTGCGTCTGTGTGTGTGTCTGTGTGTGTGTGTGTGTGTAAGAAAGGGTGTTCAGGAGACCAAGTGGCGCTGCTGGGCTTTCAGGATAAAAAGAAGTACATTTAACTTTTTGTTTTGAAAAAAAAGCTTGTCTTTTTATCAGGAAGTGAAGCGTCTGCCAAGCAGCTATACACCCCCGAGGCCACTCATTATCAGACTAAACGAATGCACACACCCCCAACACACACACACTCTTCACACACGCGCGCACGCACACACATCAGACTGCTTTCATCACTCTCCAACCGAGCACCTCGCTGGCCCCACAGACCCCCACCCCACAACGCTGGACAGGAATGCACCTCCATATTTGAAAAGTCGGTCTGTCTCTCTCCTTCTCTCTCTCCCTCTATTCACACATCCCTTGCTCTCCGCTCACACTTTTGCCACGCTCTTTCTATTGATCAACCTCTTGCTCTTTTTCACTCTCACCGTCTCTCTCTCACTGTCTCCCACTTTTTCTCCGTCTCATACAGAATGTGTCTATTCTCTCTCCCTCTTCCCCACCCCCCACCCTCCACCCCATCCCTCTCTCCCTGTCAGGACTTGTAAGTGTTGAAAGTCGACCGCAGACTCTCAGCCCGAGGGTATTAATCTTCTAACGACCACATAATCTCAGATAAATACCCTCAGTGTCATTATCTCTGTCATTAACAGACCTGACAGAGCCAGACCCCAGGCACCGCTCTCTCTCACACACACACACACACACACACACACACACACACCACACACACACACACACACCACACACACGTGCACACACTGACACAGTAAGGAACAGGGGTCAGTGCTCCTCTTACATCTCTTCCTCCTCGTTCTGGGAGTCTCTGATCTTGCACGTGCTCTGTGGTCGCTTTGTCCAGCGTTCTACAGTTTCAAACTTCCTGTGTGGCCTGCAACCGTCTGCCTCCAGTCTAAAGGGTATCAATTATCACCTGAATGACTAGGAGCTGCCCTGTATCCTATAACTGCCATAACACTTAAACGTGTATTACTCTAATAACATACATAGAGTGCATAGCACAAAAGAGGGCTCCTCACCGATACAGTTTATCATAGTTTACAGCTACAGTGATGTAAAGCTGGGAGGCTCTGGTTGATCGTGATCTAATGAGCTGATTTCATAGCATTAACTAGAGTCATTATTGGGCTATTTAATCCTGTCAGTGTCAGGTTCAGGGCCTGATTTATGGGAAGTCCCCCCCATATAAACCAATCATCTACGCACAAATACACACACGCACACACACAAACACACGCAAAGTAGAACGGGAGAGACGAGCCAGGGAAACAACGAGCCTCTTCAGTTTTGCAGTGATCGAGACGGTTTGCATCCTCCCTGACGGATGGTTCATCTACCTCTCCTTCTCTCCATCCTGAACTAGCTCCCTCCCTCTCCTTCTCTCCCTCTCTCTCTCTCTCTCTCTCTCTCTCTCAATCCTCACCTCTCTCTCCCTCTCTTTCATCCTCTCTCCATCCCCACATGTCTCTCTCTCTCCGTCTTCAAAGGTCTCTAACTCTATTTTTCTGTCTCTCACTTCTCGCTCTCTTTCTCTCCAACAGTGGTTGACAGCCAATAAGACATCTTTGACCTTTGAGAGAATTCTCAAAAATGTGCAATCCCCAACAGGCCACTGTGACTCTGGTGTGCCCCCACGGTGATGACAGCTGGTTTCCGTCAGCTCAGGGACGATAGGGAAAGGACTCTTGACCATGAATGTTTAACCCCGTACTGGATATTTAATGTGGGAGCCGATGACGATTCGCTGTCAGATTAGGAAACAGCTCCTCAAACGGTCCAATCAGGGAGGAAGTGCAGCCAAAAAACAAACAAAACCCTTTTCCTGGGTTCTTTCCCAGTGTTTTATTTTGATGACAATTAAACAAACAGCTTAATGAAGTGGAGTTCTGTAATCTCTGCTGCAGCTTGCTCTGGAGGATGTCTGTTTTCCATTCCCTGATCACCCCCCGACCCCCCCCCCATCCTTCTATACTCTCCCCTGCCCGTATCCCACCCTCCTCAGTCACACTAGATCCACCCACCCCCTACCCACACATCCACACACAAACATACTACACATCAATGCTTAACAAACTGGTATACATGTTCTGTATGTATTTATACATATGTATATATTCCCTTGATTTAGCAGGGCCAAACATGAGAGAAGGACAGAGCGAAAAGCACTGTTGTAGCTCCTAACACACTCACATGCGCACATACAAACACACACCCGACCACCGCTTCCAACCCATAAACAACTCCGAAACATAATCAATGTTATACTGGGAGCGTTTATTTCTCAAAAAGCCAATTATTTCTATTCTTCACTGCACAGACCTGGACCAAATCCTGCTAGATCTCAAACACATGTCTGATAGAGAGAGAGAGACAGAGAGAGACACAGAGAGAGAGAGAGAGACAGAGACAGAGAGAAAGAGAGAGAGAGAGAGAGAGAGAGAGAGAGAGAGAGAGAGAGATAGAGAGATAGAGAGAGAGAGAGCAGAGCTAGAGAGAGAGAGAGTAGCAG
Source organism: Mallotus villosus (assembly GCA_903064625.1). Classification (NCBI taxonomy): domain Eukaryota; kingdom Metazoa; phylum Chordata; class Actinopteri; order Osmeriformes; family Salangidae; genus Mallotus; species Mallotus villosus. The sequence goes on along the minus strand of CAEFZP010001948.1, from coordinate 6,832 downwards.
AGAGAGAGAGAGAATACGAAAGAGTACAGAGGGAAAGTTAACCAGACTGTGTTCAGTATTCTCATCAGAACACGACTTTAAAACCTGCCGTTTCTGGTCAAGAAACAAACAACCAATGACAACAGAAAAAACGGATTTGCCAACAGTCAGATCATAAACGGATTTGCCAACAGTCAGATCATACTGTTCAATGAATTGTTATCAGGGGTGAAATCAACGATAGCAGTAACTCTTTCACACCTCTAACTCCACTTGGGGCAGTTAAGACAAATCTCTACCTTTTAGAACACCCCAATAAGTGTTCCTGCTTTGTCAGGCCACTTAGCGTCAGTACAGACTAGATGGGTAGAATCTTACTGTTGGTGTTTTCCTGTTTGATCTGTCCTGCTCTAAGCCAGGGGGATATAGCCATTGTCAAAGGCCTGAGATGGAGATGTGAGCAGCTCAGAACTTCCAACTAGATCCAGGACCTGGAGCCACGAGCACAGGAGATACCCCTGTCCTAATCTCCCTCAGGAGCATCAACACCCTGCGAGTATGGGGCTCTCGGAGTCAGGAAGTCTGGAGGATTCCAGATCCTATTTGTGTGGGCTGTATGCTTAGCGGAGTGTGCGTGCGTGTGTGTTTGTGTGGGTGTGTGTTTGTTCATCTCACTTCATCTTTTGATTGCTTTAATTACAGACTTACTGTCAGTTCTCCTCTCAGAGAGCAGCAAAAACAAACTCTTAGAGCACATGAAAAGATGTCCTATACACACACACACACACACACACACACACAGAGACACACACACACACAGACACACGTACAGACACCATACACCTCCAGCTCTAGTCAGTGGTCTCTTTGATTCCCTGCCTGGCGCTGATCTGTCTTTCATCGTCTCCTCCGCCTTATCCCTCGTTCTTCCTTCACCTCCACTGGTGCAGAAAGGCGCTCCCTCCCTCCCTCCTTCCCTCCGTCTCCCTGTCTTTCCCTTCAGCACATTAATGCTGTAGGTGGGCAGGGTCATTTACTGACACTCTGCTCCTCGTGGGAACAAATCATTTAGTCTGAGCCTCCTCCCTTTGTCTATCAAATTTGATTTGATACTCTCCACACTCCTGTTTGGATGATGGCATAAAGTCTGTTGTAGATATCTCTCAAATGAATGCTATGCAATTACTTTCAGCTATAGAAGAACAGCCAATATGTATTCAAAGCAAATCGTTTAGATTAAATGGATGAATACATTAATTACTTTAATATACTCCAGCTGCATACATTTGTCAGAGAAAGTCCACGAGATAATGAGCTCACTTCAAAAACCGTCATCATTAGCACTATAGCCTATGGAATAAGGTTTATCTGGAGTTTCTGGATATTGAGCTTTTCCTGTTATCCCTTTAATCCTTCAGACGCCATATTCAATCATTTGAAGATGACATGCACTTTTTCCCACTTTCTTTGCTCTCTTTATCCTTTCTACCTGAAACATGAAAGAGTCAGAGGTGCAGATGAGGGGCTGCGGCGCTGGAGAAAGAAGAGGATATAGAAGGATAGAGTTCCACCCAGAGAGGTGCAGCAGTAGTTCAAAGAAGCAAGACTTCTGAGGAGCGGCAGGACCCAGCATGTTTCGGCCGGGCTGAGCTGCTAGACTGCGGGCAGGACTTCCCCCGAGGCCCGTGGATCGGGACAGTCAGGCGGCACCATAAAAACAATTATGCGCGCAGGGACACAGTGAGCAAATCACACATACCGGGTACAAAGACACACGATTCAAGCCTTCTCTTTGTCAGAGCTGGAACCATGCTGCAAACTATTAACCTAAACGGACGTTTAGAGAGAAAACTATGCACTCTAAACCCATGCACTAATTTCCTATTATAGGTAACAGGCATGATCACATGCAACTATGGTCTACTGATGTCAAGCCAATTGAGCGTAATGATTAGGGTCAAAATAGTTGTTACCCCTCCAAAGCAAATGTGTGAAAAAAACGTTACAACGAAACCGTAGCCTATACCCATTCTATCTTTCTATTGAAACATCAAAGATCAGATTGATATTATTTTGGTACTTTTTGGCTTTGCAACAAATGCAAGCAACAATGTAAAATACGCTTATTGTAAAGGCTAAAATTACAGACTATACTCTATATGTCTGTAACATAACCGGTCCAGGAATTCCCTAAATCTTGCTGCAATGCCTCTTAGCATTCCTGAAAGCAGAGGCGCCTTACCTGCGAGTAGAGAGTCGGGGCAGGGCGGGAGGCTGCGGGTACGTCTCCAAGCAATAGCGGACCGGGCAGCGCTGATGTCGCTCTGTTGCGGACTGCGATAACTTTATCAGTCTTTATCGAGAACTTGGACAGGCATCACCAATAAGTATCCGGCTGTAAACAAATCCTCAATCTCAAAGTCTCTCTCCGCCGTGGATGTAGAGAGGTAGAGTTGCTCCTCCCTAAAAAGAAAAAAGTAAGAAGTTTCCTCCGCCCCAAAAGAGAGATCTAAATTAACCTTATTCAGGTAGGTGCGAAGGGCCTCTAAACTACAACTCTAGTCTGCCATCTAGCGGTATAATGGACATAGTATAATTCCTTTTGAGAATGTACATCTTTTCCGCAATAAGCATTACAAAGAGTGCCTAGATCCCACATTCAACTACAGTAGGCTATACCACACTTGGAATTTTAATAATCTGAGGATAGGAAGTGGATTGAGGTTGGGGTAAACAGGATTAAAGGGATATTTCATAGACTTGGCCTAGCCTATCTAAGCATCGTAATTCATCTGCACGTGATTGATCTACAGTAGACAGCGTGTTTTTCATGTGTCTTGTTGTTTGTGCGGTTCAAATGTTTATCGTGCGAGCGGAGAGCAGGTGTTTTCTTCTGGGTCTGGCGCCAGTCATTTGGATCGGACCAAGCCGAGGACTTGATCCCTCGCTTCTCTCTAGCTTCTCTCTTTCTCTTGTTCTCCTTCTCCACGCATCCGCAGGAAAGAGCAGATAAAAGACGTGCTTTGAGGGCTCCTGGAAGTCCTGTAATTACCCCCCCCCCTCTCTCTCTCTGTCTCTCTCTCTCTTTCTCCCCCGTCTCTAAGAGTCCAGTGGTCCTCAGATCCAGCTGACAGAAACACAAATCAGCTTCCTGACTGGGGGAGACGGGAGCACAGGAAAACACCTATCGGGTTACAACACCACAGTACCTTAGCCAGGACAAACAAACAGCACCGTCAATCTTTCAATATAGCCTACAGTCAGGACCCACATCAAATCTTTTCTATGTCCGCTGTGGAACTACAGATCTGTTATCCCCTTCATTTTGGGATCATTAAAATAGTGATTCTCTTTGATCCAACAAAACAAACAGCCATAATGCTGTCGATGAATACATGAAGCGCAGGTAGATTGTGTGTGCTTCCTGTGTCCTGAGCATCGAGTAGGAAACCAACACAAACTTCACATCCTAGATGGAGGAGAGATGACCTCTAAGTGCTCCGTACAACACAGACACACATACAGACACACACCACACACACACACACACACACACACACACACACACGTCCTCTAACAACTCCTCAACAGAGGAGCAAAGAGCTGGTTACCATGGTGACTGCAGTGTCAGCTAACCTACTTTCCATGAATGAAGGCCATTGGTTGATCTGGGAGGTGCGTGGTGTCGGAATAGGTACACAAACTGAACATTGAGATAGTTCCATCACAGCATCAATGTCAGTCTGTCTTTCTTCAGTCATTGCTAATTACTGTCTATTAGAAAAAAAAACACTAAAACACGTCAAGAAAATAGCTACAAAATGAACATTGGCTGTTTTAGTCATTTTTAGCTGCTGCCACAATGTGCGTCATTCACAGATCTGTGATGAATTGCATCAGTGAGCATTTTGATGCAGTCATCCTAATGCAGAGGTAACAGGCAGGCTTGCCAAGTAAAAAAACAAGAGGCAGAGTAGGAGGAGAGAGAGAGAGATAGGTGGAGATAGAGAGAGAGAGAGAGTGTGTGTGAGAGAGAGGTGGAGACAGATAGAGAGATCAGTCACCCCCTCTCGGGCTACGTCTTCTTCCAGGCCGACAAAAACAAAGAATGTGTCTCTGTCACACACACACTCAGACACACACAGACACACACAGACACACACAAAGACACACACACACACACACACACACACACAGACACACTCCCTCTTCACCCTGACACAAGCCTCAAGGCCTACCTCTCTTCTTCTCTTCGTGGGTGGCAACACGCTGCCCTTCCCCCTTCTAGACAGAATGACAAATCAGTAGGCCTGTGCTTTACCACACAAACACACACACACACACACACACACACACAATCACAGCATTCAAAAATGCACAAACACACACAGACACACACACACACACACAACCACAGACACAATCACAGACACAGACACACAATCACAGCACAAATTCACAAACACACACAGACACACACAGACACACACACACACACACAATCACAGCATTCACAAATGCACAAACACACAGACACACACACAGACACACACACACACAGACACACACACGTTCTCATTCCTCCTAATCTCTCAGCACCCCCCAGGCCGTGGCAGAAGCCTCCGTTGGGGGAGCCTCGCCGTGAGAACTGGGGCAGGTCCGGACAAGACAGGTGAAGTCATCTTGGCATGTCCTGCACAGCTGAGAGACATCACCAGCCCCAAACACACACATGCAGGTCTCCCCGACAGCAGCACTAACACCGCTGTCTGCCAGGAGTTATGGAATGTGTCTGTTTTGTGCAAAAGCCCAAACAGGAATGTGTCTTCGGTTCTGTGGAGCAAGAGCTGAGAGAGTTGTAGTCTGCATTTAAATAGTCTATTTAGTTTCTTGTCATTTTGATGGAACAGGCCTTAAGCTGTTTTGAAATGAGGAAAAGGCCCACGAATGCGAATCCTATGCATGGACAGGCATCCAAAGTCTTACCATATTTCTTACTTACAGTAAGTTAATTGGCTCAATTCACAGTTTCCCCGGAAGGGGACGCTAGATACCACTATTTAGCCCGTCGGCGCACAATGTTATCTAGACTAGTTGAAATGTTTTTCGGTTGCTTTCAGACAGTATTTCATGATTTGAGTTGATATTTCGACCGCGTACATCTACTGTGATTGTATCTAGAGACAGATTCCCCTAGTTAATGTAAGCTTGCGTCATATTCCAGGGCTGAATGCGCAAAACCATTGTTAATGTCATGTAATTCACACTTCTGTTTCTCATTTAGCGATGTGGGTTTGTAGCCTACTATGTTTATGTTGAGTAGGGCCTATGCAGGTGCGTTGATTGATGGTGCTGTTTGACAGACGGGGATATCTCGCCATTGCATGAGAAGGATAATCACCATGATATAAACCAATCTGTCGTCATGCTCTGCAGGTGTTCTTCTGCACGGTAAATTTAGAACAAACGTTGTTCATCATTAGAGCTCTCCCTCTGCGCTCTGTGTTAATATCACCGCTGTATTCACACATCTAGTTGTGGTTCAGTTATCGGTAGGATCCGTAGGCGTTTATTACCGTGAGAATAACAGGTAATTGTAGGCGGCAGAGTGGGACGGTTGCTCGAGAGTCGGTGCATGTCGGCGTAAGATCGAGCAGCGAGCGAGCGCGCGAGCGCGTCGCGCGTGACGCGAGCGCGCGCGCGAAAGAGACAGCGCGCGCGAGCGGAGCGTCGAGCGAGCGCGACGAGCGAGCGAGCGCGCGCGCGAGCAGCGCGCGCGAGAGCGCGAGCGCGAGAGCGTCGCGAGCGAGAGCGCGCGCGAGCGCGAGCGAGAGAGCGCGCGCGCTATCTCGATCGCGTCTAGGATGCTCTCTCTCTCTCTCTAGCACACACACACACACACACACACACATCGTTACTTCCCGCTCCACGAAGTTGTGAGCGCGCTGCGAGCTCGTGCGCGGATGATGAGAGCGTGATCTCACTGCATTCTGCACAGCGCGCGAGGGCAGAGTGACAGAGAGCTACTAGCGCTGGGGGCTCCGGTTGGGAGTCCGCAGCCTCGCTTAATGTAGCTGCTGCAGTATGTGTCATCCGATACGTAACACATACAAAGTCGATTAGACCCCACAGTTACCTATATCAACCCATAAACGTTATTCGTTGAAGCTGGGACAGAGTCGTCTCTGTGGATTTACTAGATGCTCGGCCTCGTGTCTGGAGCGATTGGACACTACCGCCAAGGTGCTGCCCGCAACATACGTTCTCTGCCGTCGCTCGCCTCGAGAACATCGTGAGCTCCAGGAACGCAGCTGACGCGGTGTACAGGCAGTGTCGTATCTAGTGGACTGTGGATGTGGACGAACTCCATGCCAACATCTTGCATGGTCGGCTGCGGACGGATCAAACCAGCGGCACGGAACGGGCAGCAGTCCCTACCCGGTGGGTTCTCATGGATACGCAGCCGGGAATCTCCGCTTCTTCTCCAGCAGCGCGATAATAAGAAGCCTGCCCATTGCCACAGAAACTCGCAGTGAAGTGTGTGTCTCTTTTAAAAAAATGTGTCCATCTGAATCTGTTTTTGGTTTCTTACTTGGGGAACCGTTGTTCTACTGTGAGTGACATGAACGAGGGTTTGGGTTTGGTGCTTTGGTGTAGTGCTGCATTATCTTCACGAATCTCCTGAGAGATCTCGAAAGATTGGTTTTATGCCTGGGGACAGAAGAGAGCGCTGGAGGTATCACCTGTGCTGGTCGCATTGCTACACAGCTTAAGCGAGGTGCACGCTATCAGTCTGTCGCGTTCAGGTAGCCTTCCCATTTACAGCGGGTGGTGGTTTACATAACGTTGAGGT
>CAEFZP010001947.1:0-21924 GCA_903064625.1 Mallotus villosus | reverse complement strand
GCATGTTGTGAGCGAGCTTTAAAGAGGAGGAAGAGGTTTTATAACCTGTATTAAGAGTGTCTTGGCGTGTGAGGGGAATCCTGTAGACGAATGGACCAATAAGCAGCGAAGAGGCAGGATGTCGCTGGGCACAGTACTTTACAGTCCTTCACAGTCAGGGTTGGGTGTTTGTGGAGTAGAAACGGTTAAGCAGGAGTTCCTTTCAGGAAGACGTTACAGAGTTCCTTTCGTAGGGCTGGAGACACACACACACACACACACACACACACAAAGAAGGGAGCACAATACAACAACATGACTGGTGACTGTCTGACTGTTCTCTCTGTTGTAGAGCCGGGTTACTGTGTTTGTCTGTTCACTGTTTCTTGGCATGAGGGGTGTGTATAGGTGTGTAGGTGTGTGTGAGGGTAGGTGGTTGTGTGCGTGTGTGTAGGTGTGTGTAGGTGTGTGTGAGTGTAGGTGTGGGTCTAGGTGTGAGTGTATGTGTGGTGTGTAGGTGTGTGTTTCTTGTGTGTGTAGAGGTGTTTTGATGGCAAGGATGTAGATCTCCCGTACAGCTTCCTCCTACTTCATGGTCCCAACCTTTGACTCGCACACCAAGCTGAACCCCCCCATCCCAACCTCCTTGCTACCCCCTCCACACTCACCCTCCCTCCTGTGTGTTTGGGAAGTGTTGTGTGCCTGTACAGACTGCTAGCCAGCCATCAGTCCTAGCTGGAGGGACCAGATGGCTGGCGTGTAAACACTCAACAATATAAACAACAACCTAGTCAACAGTGTAACACAACAAGACCATTTTTAAATAAGTCACAGTTCTCCACAAAAATACTTCTTTAGGGAGTTGTTCAGAGAGGTTTTTCTTCTGTTTCAGTTCAACTGTCCTCTCTAGCTCCGAATCTCTTTCTCTCTTCCTCTCTCTCTTTTTCACAATCTCCTCTCTCTATTTTCTTCATTTCTCCCTCCATCCTTCTCCCTCCCTTTCGAGAGAGGGTGACAGCAGTGAAAGGAATGGAGGAAGTTGGAAGGAAGATAAGATCTCCCCCCTCCCCTCTTATCCAAGCTCTGTGACCGTGTGTTAATCACTAACACTCTGACGGCTCGCCCCGGCCAGCCTGGCTCCTGGCGTCCAGGGGTCAGAGGTGAAAGGTCAGGGGTCAGGGGTCAGGGGTCAACGGGAGATAAGATAAGTGGAGGCCGCTGTTGGACCTCAGGAACAATAGCTGCTCAGTTCTTGGCAGGAGGACTAGCGTAGCGTAGCGTAGTCAAATACAGGACAGACATAGGAGGACTAGCGTAGCGTAGCGTAGCGTAGCGTAGCGTAGCGTAGCGTAGCGTAGTCAAATACAGAACAGACATAGCAGGACTAGCGTAGCATAGCATAGTCAAATACAGAACAGACATAGGAGGACTAGCGTAGCGTAGCGTAGCGTAGTCAAATACAGAACAGACACAGCAGGACTAGTGTAGCATAGCATAGTCAAATACAGAACAGACACAGCAGGACTAGCGTAGCATAGCATAGTCAAATACAGAACAGACACAGCAGGACTAGCGTAGCATAGCATAGTCAAATACAGAACAGACATAGGAGGACTAGCGTAGCATAGCATAGTCAAATACAGAACAGACATAGGAGGACTAGCGTAGCGTAGCATAGTCAAATACAGAACAGACATAGGAGGACTAGCGTAGCGTAGCATAACAGAATAGTGTGTAATGCAGTGAACAGCACAGTATTGTGAGAAGTTCAGAGTGATAATGGGTTCATTGAGCAGACACTAAAGGAGGCGACGACCTCTGGATCTCCAGTTTAATGTTCGATCACTGAGCTCCACCCAAAAGCATAGAATAGTACGCTACAGTGTATATCATTGTATAGTGTAACATAGTATGTAGGAGCGTAGGACAGCACAGGACAAGTAGAATACAGCAGACTACTGTCCAAGAAGGAAACTAAATACTGTAACAACTACGGTGTTTAATATCGATTTGTTTGTAAGATTTGAGAGTATAAGACCCTGACTCTAGGCCCAGCCTTACGTAATAACAAACACAGCTGCTCTGTTCAGCTCTAATGTCCACAGACGTGATGATTTAGTAGTGCGGCGTCCAGCTCGTGCAGAACAGGCCTCGCTGTAACGGCGTCCCCGCAGCCGTCCCGCTGTGTCCCTCCATCTGCAGCGGGAGCTGTCGCTACCATCGCAGAGAGAGAGACTCGTATAATGAACCATTACTTTTAACTGCAGTGTTTGGTTCGAGGTAATTAGATTTGCGAGGTGAGTCAATGATGTAGTCGGGTTGTGTTTGTGTGTATGTGTGTGTCCGTGTGTGTCCGCGTGTGTGTAAGTGTGTGTGTCTTTGTGTGTGTGTGTGTTGCCCCAGGCTTATATCTAGGACCACCAGAGATGTTTCAGTGAAGGGAGTTTCTGTTGATTTAAAACCAGAGACTGAACTCTGAACTCTGACCTCTATGACCTCTCTGACTCTCAAAACAGGAAACGGAAATGCTCCACCAGGAAATTGATTTATACTTTAGCTATAACCTCCAAGATGATAAAGGGGAGGGGAGGAGTGGAGTGGAGTAGAGAGAGGAGAGGGGGGGGGGAGGAGGACAGAAGGAACACTAACTGTGCATAAGAGGAGTGATTCAAGTGAGAAAATATAGAAAAGGAGAGAGAGAGAGAGAGAGGAGAGAGAGAGAGAGCACAGTCAGTGTGAAGGGCCCACAGTGCCTAGACAACACAAAGCTTTGTAATTAGATTCAGCCTGTCTACTCTCCAGACCTGCTAGCCTGCCCTGATTGCAATCAGCCAGAGTGCTGGACAAATTAGATTACAAGAAGAAGAATCAAGTCCCTGTGTGGGGTCCATTTCTTCTTTTATTTCTCTCATCTCATTGTTATCGTGTGAATAGATGAATAGATGGTGTATATAAGTAAACAAGCGGATGAGGAAGGAGGTTTGTGTGTGGTGTGTGAGGTGTGTGAGGTGGTGTGTGAGGTGTGTGAGTGTGTGGTGTGTGAGGTGTGAGGTGGTGTGTGAGGTGTGTGAGGTGTGTGAGGGTGTGTGAGGTGTGTGAGGTGGTGGTGTGAGGTGTGTGAGGTGTGGTGTGTGAGTTGTGGTGTGTGGTGGTGTGTGAGGTGTGTGGATGTGTGTGAGGGTGTGGTGGTGTGTGACGTGGTGTGTGAGGTGGTGTGTGTGGTGTGTGTGTGTGTGTGTGGGTGATGTGTGAGTGTGTGTGGTGTTGTGTGGGTGTGTGCGGTGTTGAGGTGTGTGAGGTGGTGTGTGAGGTGTGTGTGGTGTGTGTGTGGTGTGTGTAGCGTGTGGTTGGTGTGTGTGTGGTGTGTGTTGTGTTCGTGTGTTTGGTGTGTGTGTGGTGGTGTGTGTGATGTTGTGTGGTGTTTTGTGTGTGTGTGAGGTGTTGTTGCGGTTGTGCGGTGTGTGCAGGTGTGTGCGTTGTGTTGGTGTTTGACGGTGTGTGATGGTGTGTGCGGTGTGTGCTGTTTGTGCGGTGTTTGCGGTTTGTGTGTGCGTTGTGTTTTGTGGTGTGTGTGTGGTTTGTGTGGTGTGTTTGTGTGGTGTGGTGTTGTGTGTTGGTGTGTGTGTGTGTGTTTGTGCGTGTGTGCGGTGTGTGCGGTGTGTGCTGGTGTGTGAGGTGTGTGTGTGTGGGGTGTGTGAGGTGTGTGAGGTGTGTGAGGTGTCTGGCTGAAGGTGGGGGAGAGGAGAAAGGAAGTATCTTTACTGGAGCTACTCTGTAGAACATCTCTGATGTGGGTTTAGTGGTTCAGTTTGTTTATTAGACGTATTTTGTCGCTGGTCTAGAGTTCTGTGATAGGACAAGTAAACCTTAGGAAAGGTGCTCGTCCTGCCTCACCCAGAGCTCTGCTCCTCCGGCCTCACCCAGAGCTGTGCTCCTCCTGTCCTCCTGCCTCACCCAGAGCTGTGCTCGTCCTGCCTCACCCAGAGCTGTGCTCGTCCTGCCTCACCCAGAGCTGTGCTCCTTCTGTCCTCCTGCCTCACCCAGAGCTGTGCTCGTCCTGCCTCACCCAGAGCTGTGCTCGTCCTGCCTCACCCAGAGCTGTGCTCCTCCTGCCTCACCCAGAGCTGTGCTCGTCCTGCCTCACACAGAGCTGCCTCACAGGTCCCACACCTCCACTCAGACTGGAGCTGAACAGGCCAGTAGCCTCCCTGCCTCAGCTCGTCTCTCCCATTACTGGCACATACCCCAAACAGATGTACGCATTAAGGCAGATTAAGACCAAGAGAGACAGAGGGATGGTGATGTACTGTGTTTGTTGGTGTGCGTGTGTGTGTGTGTGTGTGTGTATGTGTGCACGTATGTGTGTGTGAGGATAGGAAATTGAAAAATAGATTGAAACACCAGGGTATAAGTGGGAGATATAGTGAGAGAGATAAGATAACTTACAGCAGAGAGAGAGAGAGAGTAAGGGAGGGAGAGAGAGAAAGAGGGGGGGAGAGGTGAAGAGCTAGAGAGCGAGAGAGAGAGGGGAGAGAATACGACAGAGGGGGAGTAGAGAGAGATACAGAGATATAGGGGTAGGGGTGAACCCCTGAGAGGATTAACTCCTCTAAGTGTCACATTCCACACCCCCACACACCCATCACCACACCATCACACATCACACCCACCCACACGCACCACACCCCCACCCCACCCACCCCCACCCACCCACCCACCCCGCACCCCACCACACCCACCACACCACACCCACCCCCCCACCACCACACCACCCCAACACCACACACACACACACCCACACCACACACACACACAACACAACCACACCACCCACACACCACACCCACCACACACACACACACACTACACCATACACACGCCACACCACACACACACATAGATGAGCAGGTACTCTACTTCAGTCTCCGATGTCCTGATTGGCTGACAGTCACACGATGGTTTCAGAACTTACATCACATCCTGTTACTGTCCACTGATATAGACTTTACATTACGTAACTGTGTGTGGGAGGTGAACAAGTCTCCTGTGTGTGTGCATGTTTGTGTTTACAGATGTTGGGTGTGTGTGTGTGTGTGTGTGTGTGTGTGTGTGTGTGTGTGTGGTGTGCGTGTGTGTGGTGTGTGTGTGTGTGTGTGTGCCCACCACAGCTTGTGCCATGCAGGGAATTACGTGTTTACCTCATTAATGGCTTGTGGCTTGAGGGGGGACAATATGCTTGGTAACACACACACACACACACACACACACACACAGACACACACACACACATAAAAACATTTCCTTCTAGATATCTCCAGAACAGCAGCAGTTCGCCAATGTGGAGATGCTCGAGGGCAGAGAGAGAGAGAGGGAGAGGGAGAGGGAGAGGGAGAGAGAGAGGGAGAGGGAGATGAGAGAGGGAGAGGGAGAGGGAGAGGGAGAGGGAGAGGGAGAGGGAGAGGGAGGAGGGAGAGGGAGAGGGAGAGAGAAGAGAGAGAGACGAGAGAGAGATGGGAAGAGAGAGAGAAAGAGAGAGAGAGAGAGAGAGAGAGAGAGGGGGGAAAAAGAGGGGAGAGGAGAGAGAGGAGAGAGGGAGGGGTGAGAGGGAGGGAAGAGAGAGCAACTGTTTAAGGTTTCTGTTGAACATCCTGTCACTGTGTGCTCCTTACCTGGGTTCATCAACTACTGACTCGTCCACTTGAAGAGCCTGAACATGAATTGTCTGGATGTTCAGAGAGTTGAAACAGATTCACTGAGTCAGCTCCGCTTAACCTGAACACCGCAGCCACCCCAGTGTGTGTGTGTTGGGGGGTGTGTGTGTGTGTGTGTGTGTGTGTGTGTGTGTGTGTGTGTGCAGCAGCCACCCCAGTAGACTGTGTGTGTGTGTGTGTGTGTGCGCCAGCCACCAAAGTTAACTATTCCTGTTTATACAGCTCTAATCAATACTGCCGTGTGGTGTGTGGGTGTGTGTGTGTGTGTGTGTGTGGTGTGTGGGGTGTGGGTGTGGTGGTGTGTGTGTGTGTGTGGTGGTGTGGTGTGTGTGTGTGTGTGGTGGGTGTGTGTGTGTGTGTGGTGTGTGTGGTGTGTGTAGTGTGTGGGCTGTGGTGTGTGTGTGTGTGGTGGGTGGTAGTATTCAGGTCTGAAACAGGTATGTTCTTCTCTCTTAGTCCTGCTTAGATTAAAAAAGACAAAGTACCACAAACGGGGACATCCATGCAAGGCAGCCCCACAACACACTCCACGCACAAGACACACCACACACACGATACACACACACACACAGACACACACACACACCACGAGACACACAACACACACACTATACACACATCACACAAGAGATCACACACACACACACTCAACACACACACACACTAGACACACACACACACTATAAACACACACACACTATGACACACACACACACGCACACACCACACACACAGACACACACAGACACACTCAGACACACACAATCCCCACCCACACACACACACACAGACACACACAGACACACAGTACACACACAGACACACACAGACACAACACACAGTCACACACACAGACACACACAGACACACACAGACGACACACAACATCACACACACACACAGACACACACAGACATCACACACTACCCCCACACACACACACACAGACACACACAGACACACACACCCCCCACACACACACTTCACCCACACACACACTCTCACACACACACTCCCCCCACACACACACTCCACCAACACACACGCAACACACACACTCCCCACACACACACACGCAACACACACACTCCAAACACATTACACGCACACACACACACTCCCCCACACACACACGCCACAACACACACTCCCCACACACCACACGCCACACACATACTCCCCCACACACACGCAACACACACACTTCCCAACACACACACACACACACAGTGGCAGCCTCAGATCCGCCTCAGAGCCATCAGTGTGTTAAGGAGCGTGAAGATGATTTACATGGACTAAGAGGTCTGTTGCTCAATAGCAGCCATGAGTCACATCCAGCACCAGACACGAGCATGTGCAGCGTTAAGACAATAGAGGCTCAAACTCAGAGGCTCAAACTCTGCTCTGGGCTCTCATGTTGCAGATGCTGCGCAGCAGAGACACCCCCACCCCAGGTGGCTGCGGGAGCTTATCGTCCCGTGGGGGGGCCAGGGGGCCCCAGCGGGGGGGCGGGGGCTTCAGAAGGGGTCTGGGGCTTCTATGCCTTGGTGCACAAGATAAGATGTGTGTGTTTGAGAGAGATCAATCATCTATCAATCAATAAGGGCGTGACAACTCTAGTTTACAGACGATAAACGGATCAGACAAGAAGAGACTCTTTCTCTAACTTGGTTTGTTTTGACATGTCTTTCAACTTAGAGGAGATGTGAGTGTGTGGTGTGTGTGTGTGTGTGGGTGTGGGAGGTGAGGTGTGTGTGTGTGGTGGGAGGTATATGTGTGTGTGGTGTGTGTGTGTGTGTGTGTGGTGTGTGTGTGGGTGTGTGGAGGTATACTGTGTGTGTGTGTGTGTGTGTGTGGGTGTGTGTGTGTGGAGGTATCTGTGTGTGTGGTGTGTGTGTGTGTGTGTGTGTGTGGTGTGTGTGTGTGTGTGAGTGTGTGTGTGTGTGAGTGTGTGGTGTGTGTGTGAGTGTGTGTGTGGGTGTGTGTGTGGTGTGTGTGTGTGTGTGTGTGTGTGGGTGTGTGTGTGTGGAGGTATCTGTGTGTGTGGAGGTATCGTGTGTGTGTGTGTAGGTGTCGTGTGTGTGCGAGGGCTGCAGAGTGTCTCCAGGACAGAGGGGGGGTGTCTGTGTGAGGTGTGACTGCCTAGCGGGGTCGTCTCACACTGGACACACACACACACACACACGGACACCACACACACACACACACACGCACGCACATACACACATATAACCACACACACCACACACACATATTCCCCTCATCTCCGTACACCAGCGTTGTCATAAAAGATGGGTTATCGCCCTCACAGGAACAGAGTAACCAAGGCAACCAGACTGTCCTCACGGCTGGTCCGCATCAAGACTGACACTTCCCAGAATCCTTAGAACAGGAAGCTGGTCGTCACAGAGCTGCCAACTATGTGCCTAAACACTACAAAAACAAAACACTGATGATTAAAACTGAAGATACTAGTGTGTGTGGTGGTGGTGTGTGGTGGTGTGTGTGAGTGTGTGTGTGGGTGGTGGTGTGTGTGGTGTGTGTGGTGTGTGTGTGTGTGGTGTGTGTGGTGTATGTGTGTGTGGTGTGTGTGTGGGTGTGGGTGGTGTGTGTGGTGGTGTGTGTGGTGTGTGTGCGTGGTGTGGTGTGTGCGTGGTGTGTGTGTGTGGTGTGTGTGGTGTGTGCGTGGTGTGTGTGTGTGGTGTGTGCGTGGTGTGTGTGTGGAGTGTGTGTGTGTGTGAACATCATAACCTCACCTTCCTGTTCCTTGTGGCCGCGTGGAGAACGTGTAGTTGTGGTAGCTGGGCATTACCGTGACGGCGTTACCGTGACGGCGTTACCGTGACGGGCTGAGGCGTTTGTTTGGTCTTGTTGTGAGTCAGTAACAGAGGGGGGGGCCGAGGACGACGTTTCCCCAGGATCAGAGAGCCATCGGGGGGCCTCTCCAACACCACTTACACCAGCTGGGGCCAACACACAAACACACAAACACACAAACATCTTTCTCCACTCCGGAAACTGACCTATTTCACAGTGAACAGAAGCCGGATCAGGAGCGCTCGCTTCCCCAGCGGAGAGAAGGAGAGGAGGACGGAACAGACAAGAAAAGACAATCTTGTGAAAGGATGGGAGAGAGAAAGAGAGAGTGGCAGAGGGAGAGAGACATAGAGAGAGACAGAGGAGAGATGAGAGAGAGAGACAGAGGACAGAGAGAGAGAGAGACGAGTAGAGAGAGAGAGACGAGAGGAGAGAGAGAGGAGAGAGAGAGAGGACAGAGGAGCAGAGGAGAGAGAGACGAGCAGAGAGACAGAGACAGAGATCAGAGAGAGGCGGATGCCAAGAGGGAAGACAGATGAGACTGGACACGTTCTAGTCGTGTTGGACAGTCAGCGAAGCAGCTGCGAGTTTAGAGCGAAGTGCAGAGAGGCGATGACGCAGCGAAGAGAAAGGGACGAGCGGAGAAGAGGCGACAGAGCTAGGAGAAACGATGCACGAGCAAGAGAAGAAGACAAGAGAACAGAAACGAGAACGTAGCAAAAAAGAGAACGAGAAGACGAAGCAGAACAAGAGAAGAAGAAGAACGATAGAGACGACGAGAAGAAGATAGGAATGAAAGAACAAAGAGAAAGAGAGAAGAAGACAGAAGACAGAAGCAAGACAGAGCAGACAGAAGAAGAAGACACGAGAGAAGCGAGAGCGACAAAAAGAGAAGAGACGACGAAGACAGAAGAAGAATGCAGCAAAGACGAAGCAGAAGCAGAAGACGAGAAGACGAAGAGAGAAGAAGAGACGACGAGAAAAAAGAGACAGAGAAGAAGAAGCAGACGCAAGAAGACGAGGCACAGAAAAGCAGCAAGAAGAAGGAGAAGCAGAATACAGAAGCGCAGCGCGCGCGCGAGAGCAGCAGCATGGAAGCAGCGAAAAACGAGCAGGAGCCCCGCGACGCAGAAGACGCGCACATCTCTCATCCTAATGCAGCCCCACCTCTCTCCCCACCATCGCTCCACCCTCTCCCGGCTCCCTCTCTCCCTTCGGCCGTCTTATGACAGGCTGCATGGTGGTACTGCTGTGAACCATCGTGAGTTCATGTTTAAAGGTGCAATGCAAAACATCATGATCCGCTGGTTTTATGTTCTTCTCTGCAACCTGCCCTTAAGAGCAGACACCTGATCCCACAATGCAACAGGAGGTGTGAACTACAGCATAGGGGCCCTCGGGTCGAGAGTGTGGTGTGAGAGACTGATGAAAATCATGTCATTAGTGGTGTGTGTTGACATGGGTGCGGATGGGGGTGGGGTTCGTTGACCAGTGTGATGAGCGTTGTGATGATGGGTGGGGGTGGTGTGCTTCTAGGACACATGCACCGCATGTTCCGAGACTGTCGTTAGTTTGTCACGGTCATGCAAGTCGGTCTGCTGTGTTGTCTTGACTGACGAGGGGGGGGGGGGTTGGGGGGGGGGTTTGGGGGGTTGTGAAGGGTAGGAGAGAGTCGTAGAGGTTGGGGGGTGTGGGTTGGGGGGGGGGGGGGGGGGGGTGGGGGTTGGGTTGGTGGGGGGGGTGGGTTGGTGGGGGGGTGTGTGGTTTTTGAGGTGATGGAGGGATGGATGAGGAGTGGGGGAGGGCAGGAGGTGGATGGGAGGGGGAGAGAGTGAGAGGTGAGGGGGGTTGGAGGAGGGGGGGGGAGGATGGGGGGCGGGGTGGTATGCGTGAGGGAGGAGGGGGTGTGGCGATGTGGAGTGCGTTGAGGGTGGGGAGCTTGAGGAGGGGTGAGGGAGTGATGTTGAGACTAGGAGATAGAGGGGTGAGGAGGAGGAGAGGGGAGGGGGAGGATGAGGATGAGGGGGAGAGTGGTGGGAGGTGTGACGGGTGGGTGATGAGGAGGAGGGAGGGACGAGAGGAGAGGAAAGTGGGGAGGAGGAGAGGGGGAGAGGATGGAGAGGAGAGGGGGGAGAGGAGAGGAGAGAGGGAGAGATGGAGATGGAGAGGAGAGGAGAGGGGTGGGAGGAGGAGAGAGGGAGGAGGAGATGAGGAGAGGAGAGTTGTGAGGAGGAGAGGGGGAGAGGGAGAGGAGAGGGGTGAGGAGGAGAGGAGAGGGGAGGGAGGGGAGGGAGGAGAGAGGGGTGAGGAGGAGAGGGGGGAGAGGGGAGAGAGTAGAGAGGAGAAGGGTGAGAGAGAGAGGAGGGGAGAGGGGGAAGA
The DNA here is from genome assembly GCA_903064625.1 of Mallotus villosus. Lineage (NCBI taxonomy): Eukaryota > Metazoa > Chordata > Actinopteri > Osmeriformes > Salangidae > Mallotus > Mallotus villosus. Next base: position 11,038 of record CAEFZP010001947.1, on the reverse strand, counting down.
GTAGAGGAGGGAGAGGGGAGAGAGTATGAGGAGGGGAAGAGGGGAGAGAGTAGACATCAGTACTGCAGAGGAACACCCTTTCATCAGATCAGACGAGTCAGGAAACAGATCTCTGAGAAGCTGTCCCGGTATCCTGGAGCGGCTTCTGGAACGTTCTGACGACTCAGATTGAGAATGTCCGGTTGAGGTGAAGCGAGGATGAATCAGAAGGACAGTGCCTAGAGAACTCCCTCTCCCCCTCTGAATGTAGAGCAGGCCTGTAGCTCGCCCTGCTCCTGGAGAGAGGAGGAGACCTCCAAAACCACATTTACACATCTGTATGCTTTAGGAATCTGTGTGCTTCAATGAGATCATCACCAGGACTCTAACATGGCAAACGTTGCAACGTACACATACCTGCACACAATCTCAATACACCATTTAATGTCAAACTTTAAACAACGGTTTGACCATTTTAATCAAAACACTGAGAGGAGAATGTTTCATGTACACTGTAAGAGTCTGAGCCTTGTCTTGCTTTTTTCGTTCTCGGAATAAAAGCTTGTATTTCTTATCTGAGAGACCATAATCGTACACATTGTAGCTAGGCACCGTAGTCGTGCGAAGAGAAAATACAGTAGGTTTGATTCATCCATTAATATGGAATCAGACTTTCATTTGCCTGGGAGAATACACGCTGATATCTAGATATGTGCTGAACTCAAAATACATGCATCTATATGTGGACATTACATATCCATTTAATAACAATTTATTTCTGACATCACAAATATACAGAAATGGCAAAAACATATTGGAACAGCAGGGTGGTGCGTCAGGGTGTGACGACTGTGAAATGAGAGATGGAGGGAGAGAGAAATGAGGAGAGAGAGATATGAGGAGAGAGACATGAGGAGAGAGAGCATGAGGAGAGAGACATGAGGAGAGACATGAGGAGAGAGACATGAGGGAGAGCGACATGAGGGAGAGAACATGAGGATGAGAGACATGAGGAGAGAGACATGAGGAGAGAGAGATGAGGAGAGACATGAGGAGAGAGACATGAGGGGAGAGACATGAGGGAGAGACATGAGGAGAGAGACATGAGGAGAGAGACATGAGAGAGAGAGACATGAGGGAGAAGAGACATGAGGAGAGAGACATGAGGGAGAGACATGAGGGAGAGACATGAGGGGAGAGAAGAGCATGAGGAGAGACATGAGGAGAGAGACATGAGGAGAGACATGAGGAGAGAGACATGAGGAGAGAGACATAGGAGAGAGACATGAGGAGAGAGACATGAGGAGAGAGACCTGAGGAGAGAGAGACATGAGGAGAGACATGATGGAGAAGAGGAGACATGAGGAGAGAGACATGAGGAGAGAGACATGAGGAGAGAGACATGAGGAGAGAGACATGGGGAGAGAGACATGAGAGAGACATGAGGAGAGAGACATGAGGAGAGAGAGAGCATGAGGGAGAGAGACATGAGGAGAGAAGAGACATGAGGAGAGAGAGACATGAGGAGAGAGAGAGAAGACATGAGGAGAGAGACATGAGGGAGAGAGAGACATGAGGAGAGAGACATGAGGAGAGAGACATGAGGAGAGAGACATGAGGAGCAGAGAGAACATGAGGGAGATGAGAGCATGAGGAGAGAGACATGAGGAGAGAGACATGAGGAGAGAGACATGAGGGAGAGGAGAGACATGAGGAGGAGAGACATGAGGAGAGAGACATGAGGAGAGAGACATGAGGGAGAGAGACATGAGGAGAGAGACATGAGGAGAGAGACATGAGGAGGAGAGGAGAGAGACATGAGGAGAGAGACATGAGGAGAGAGACATGAGAGAGAGGACATGAGGAGAGAGACATGAGGAGAGAGACATGAGGGAGAGAGACATGAGGAGAGAGAGACATGAGGAGAGAGACATGAGGGAGAGAGACATGAGGATGAGAGACATGAGGGAGAGAGAGAGACATGAGGGAGAGAGAGACATGAGGAGAGAGACATGAGGAGAGAGACATGAGGAGAGAGACATGAGGAGAGAGACATGAGGAGAGAGACATGAGGAGAGAGACATGAGGAGAGAGAGACATGAGGAGAGAGACATGAGGAGAGAGACATGAGGAGAGAGACATGAGGAGAGAGACATGAGGAGAGGAGACATGAGGAGAGAGACATGAGGGAGGGAGAGGACATGAGGAGAGAGACATGAGGAGAGAGACATGAGGAGAGAGACATGAGGAGAGAGACAGGGAGAGAGACATGAGGGAGGAGAGAGACATGAGGAGAGAGAATGAGGAGAGAGACATGAGGAGAGAGACATGAGGAGAGAGACATGAGGGAGAGAGACATGAGGGAGAGAGACATGAGGAGAGAGACATGAGGAGAGAGACATGAGGAGAGAGACATGAGGAGAGAGACATGAGGAGAGAGACATGAGGAGAGAGACATGAGGAGAGAGACATGAGGGAGAGAGACATGAGGAGAGAGAGAGACATGAGGAGAGAGACATGAGGAGAGAGACATGAGGAGAGAGACATGAGGGAGAGGAGAGAGACATGAGGAGAGAGACATGAGGGAGAGAGACATGAGGAGAGAGACATGATGGAGAGAGACATGAGGGAGAGAGACATGAGGAGAGAGACATGAGGAGAGAGATGAGGGAGAGACGAGGAGAGAGACATGAGGAGAGAGAGAGAGATGAGGAGAGAGACATGAGGAGAGAGACATGAGGAGAGAGACATGAGGAGAGAGACATGAGGAGAGAGACATGAGGGAGGAGAGAGGACATGAGGGAGAGAGACATGAGGGAGAGGAGGAGACATGAGGAGAGAGACATGAGGAGAGAGACATGAGGGAGAGAGACATGAGGAGAGAGACATGAGGAGAGAGACGCATGAGGAGAGAGAGCATGAGAGAGAGAGACATGACGGAGATGAGGAGAGAGACATGAGTGAGAGAGACATGAGACTGAGAGACATGAGGAGAGAGACATGAGGAGAGAGACATGAGGAGAGAGACATGAGGAGAGAGACATGAGGAGAGAGACATGAGGAGAGAGAGGACATGAGGAGAGAGACATGAGGAGAGAGGAGAGACATGAGGAGAGAGGACATGAGGAGAGAGACAAGGAGGAGAGAGACATGAGGAGAGAGACATGAGGAGAGAGGACATGGAGGAGAGAGAGACATGAGGGAGAGAGAGGAGAGCATGAGGGAGAGAGCTGAGAGAGAAATGAGGAGAGAGACATGAGGAGAGAGACATGAGGAGAGAGACATGAGGAGAGAGACATGAGGAGAGAGACATGGATGAGGAGAGAGACATGAGGTAGAGAGAGACATGAGGAGAGAGAGACATGAGGGAGAGAGACATAGAGAAGAGAGACATGAGGAGGAAGAGAGAACAAAGAGAGAAGAGGAGAAAACACATCGATAATTAGAGTTCAGCGTTGACACGTTGTGCCTGACAACACATGCTGAAGAACTCCAATGATGTGTTGATGATCCACCTCACTCTGACACACACACACACTCTCACACACACACACACACACCACACTCCTCTCCACACACACACACACACACACACTCCTCTCACACCACACCCACACACTCCTCTCACACACACACACACACACACCACCTCCTCTCTCACACACATACATCCTTTTCCCACACACACACAGCACACCCTCTCCCACACCACGGACATCACACACACCCTCCTCTCCCCCCACACACACACACACACACAGTCCTCTCCCACAAACACACCACACACCCACCCTCCTGCTCCCACACACACACACACACACACACACTCCTCCTCCCACACACACACAACACACACACACACCAAACTCACTGTAAAGGTTGGAGCAGCAGGAGAGACTGAACATGATTTCTCTCCGCTGTGCCGGCAGTAGAATCAACACATTTGCAGCGGCGTCCACACTCTTTCAAGGAGGAAATATGAACATTTCTCAAATATAGAATTCTATATCCACCATAGTGTCTCCAGGTCACCCTGTCAACTTACTTTAGGCTTTATGAAGGAAAGGGGGAGTCAGATAGACATGAGTCACACTGAGTGAGTCACACTGAGTGAACGAATCAGTAAACAAGTTAGCAGATAAGTGAGTGAATCCCTACATGAGTGAGTGAATCAACAAACGAGCCAGGCACAGCAGGACATGAAAGTGTAGCATTGATGAAACTTCAAAGCCCAGTCATGTTTTTTAATAATCATACAACAGATTAGCTCAATTACTGTCGACACAGTTGGTAATCATAATTTCACAAGATTGTAGAAGTTTTAACAACCAATCTTGTGATAATTAGTCCGATAATTATTTGGTTTTAAGGAGCGACAGTTAGCTATCGTTTTAGCTGACTTACGTTTTCCGTTGCCACAGGCAACCGGTTGCCGTGGGTCCCGTGAAATTCAAACTTCTGCGTTGTGATGACCTCGACCCTGAGCATGAAGTGTGCCTGTCAGCGACTGGTCCCTATAGGCTCCACAACCTGTCAATCACCAGCCCACCCACTCCCGGCCAATGGTGAAGGCTGACCTGTGTGTGGGTGGGCGTGCTGTGTGTTCTGGCTGCTTGTCTCCAACCCTCTCTCACATCTGTGTACGTTCTGCTTGATCGCCCTCGCGGATCCGCTAGTCCTCGTCTGCCTCGTCCTCTCCCGGTTCTCCGGGGAACCCTCTCGCCTCTCCCGTCCCGGTTCTCTAGGGTCTCTAGACGACGTTCTCTTAGTCGCCTGCCGGTTTTCCGGAGAGCGTTCTAGAAGGAACCCGGGGGTTGACCCTGTCTTGGCTGTGATGTTTGGCGTTCTGGTTCCCCAAGGTTCTCCTGTTCCACGAGGCGGACGGAACGTCAACATCTGCTCACGGGGAAACAGGAGTGATTGACTGAGTGGAGATAACCGGCTACCCAGGTCAAATACCAAGATCATTACTGTGTAGGAGGATAGCCAGATGCTGGCTATGTTCAAGGTTATGTTCAAGGTTAGGATTAAGGTTATGTTCAAGGTTAGGATTAAGGTTATGTTCAAGGTTAGGATTAGGATTAGGGTTACAAAAGAACTGTGAAGTGAAGAAGGCCGTCTCCTCTGAATAGGAGTCCTGACCTGCACACACTCAAGTCTTACCTGGCTGATGTCGAAATCTGAGTCTGTACCACAACAACAACAGTTTTACCCCTCTCTCCCCCCTACACACACACAGTCTAACCACACTCCTCTCCCCCTCACACACACACACACACACCTGTCCCCCTCACACACACACACACACACCCTCCTCTCCCCCTCACCACACACACACACTCCTCTCACACACCACACATCACCACACCACACTCATTGTGAGTGCTGCAGAGACACAGTCCAGCTCATCTTACCTCAGTGGTTGTTGCTCTTAAACAGGAGTGACGACGCTGAAATAATAATCTAGCTGTCGTTTTCACCCTCCTCATCTCCTCCTCATCTCCTCCTCATCTCCCTCCTCCTCCACCTCTTCTCTCTCATATCCTCCTCCTCTCCTCCTCTCCTCTCTCCTCTCTTCCTCCTCTCCACCTCTTCCTCTCTCTCCTCCTCCTCTCCTCCCTCTCCCACCCTCCTCTCCTCCTCTCCTCTTCCCTTTTCCTCTCCTCCTCCTCTCCACCTCTTCCTCTCCTCCTCCTCTCCACCTCCTCCTCTTCTCTCCACCCTCTTCCTCTCCTCCTCCTCTCCACCTCCTCCTCCTCTCCTCCTCCTCTTCCTCCTCCTCTCCTCCTCCTCTCCTCCTCTGTTCCACACACCATCATGGTTTTGGAATAAACAACATATGCTTAGGTGTTCCTCTTTCCTTTTTAGTTTTTTCAGAAATCAATCATGACTGCTGCTGTCCTGAGGCTGTATGTACCAGGGGAGGAGAGGTGGAGAGGAGAGGAGAGTGGGAGGAGATGGGAGCGTGGATGATCTGTATAAGGGTGATGCGGAGTGACATGTAGTCGTGATCTTTTCGTCTTCTTTGTGTGTCTTCTTCTTTCGTCTTCGTTGTTCTTTCTCTTCTTCTTTTGCGGTTGTTTCTTCCTTTTCTCTATGATCTCGTTTCTTACTTCTTCTGTTCTGTTCTGCGTCTTCTCGTCTCGGTTGCGGTTTAGAGAGGCGAGATGGAAATGTGCTTCCTTTTTATTATATTGTTTGTGTGGCTAACATCAAGCACATATGGTGTGTGTGATCTCACCCTCCACCCACGAGAACCTGTCATCTTCTACTGTACATGACAGATGGTGTTGTTACTTCCTGGAGCCCCTTATGCTCGCGAACATGATCGCAGTGACAACAGGGTGTTACCGACGGCAGCCCTCAGCCTCCCTCATCCATCATGAGGGCCGTCATAACTTACTCGCTCATGACACGCTTAGCGTCACCGTTAAGTGGCCATAAGATCGTTTATGTTGGCGACCGAGCGAGTGACTGTGTTTCCACGACAACCTCTTGCGAGCTGGAGATGACAGACAGCTCAACAGGTGTGGGGTTTAGGGAACGTTCCGGGGGAGCTGCTTGTAGACTTTAGCCCTTCTGACGGATTTATGGAGTTGGAAGGTATCTGATCCCACAGACGTGGTTCATGCACTCACACTGAACCTCTCTCCTCTCTCTCTTTCTCTCTCTCTCTCTGTCTCTATCTGTCTCTCAGTCTTTCTCTCTCTCTTGACTATATCCTACATTTAGTCTTTTTGTTTGTGTGTCCCTCCCATCCTACCAGCCATGTTGAGGTTAAAGCTGCAGAATCTCTCCTCTCCTCCTCTCGCTTTCTTTCTCCTTCTAGTTCACTTCATCCCTCTTTTTATCTGTGTCTTCTGTTCTGTATGGAGGATGACACCTTGACTGGGACTGGCAACACACACACACACACACCACACCACACACACACATAAACACGCACCTTCATTTTATCTCTCCATCACACACACACACACACTCTCTCTCACCACTCCTCCCTCCTGTGTCCACATAATTAATCTTCTGATTTCCTGCCTCCTCCGGCTAATGAAATTTAAACACGCTCTCTTCTACACACACACACACACACACACACACACACACACACACACACACACACACACACACACACACACACACACACACACACACCACACAACACACACACACACACAATCACACACACCACACCACACACACACACACCACACACACATAGACACACACATACACACACACACACCACACACACAGAGACAACACACCACAACACACCACCAGAGCGCAATATCAATTGAGGTGAGTTATTTTCTCCTCAGTTAGACCAAATGGTTTTGTGTCGCTGTTTTAAGCTGTATTTGATACTGTATGAGACCCTATTAGAAACTTTGAAACCAAGGAGGATTTGAACCTGTGACCTTTGGCCTAGGGGGCTAGGGGCCACAGGGACAGCCCACGCTGAGGACCAAACCTGCAGGAACAAACCCAGTTCTACTGTGAGGACAGAGCCATTGGGACCACCCTTGCCACCCCACACGGTGAGACTACGAGATAGATGAGAAAGTCGTGGATGACCTTGATTCCTAGATTTGTTGGCTAGGTTTTCATCCTCGTCGTTCTCTGTTTTCTCTTTGGTCGAGCTACTATGCGCGTGTTTCTCATGCTCGAGGGGTGAGGTGAAAACCAGTCCGAGCACTCCCTGTCCCCAAAGGGACTGAGTGTTGCTGTCAGACAGCACCACTTCTCGTCACACTACACACATACGACTCACAGTGACAGCCCTGGCCTGTAGACTGTCAGTCTCTCTCAAGGGCACAGATGAATGAGTGACACAGCACTGCCAGCGGTGACACATGTTCTGTCCCGACACACACCCACACACACAGCACCACAACTACTAAGCTACCGGCACACAGACACACACACCCTACACACACACACAACAAGGCAGACACGAGCACAGATGGTCACATAAGCACAGCACACACATCACGATACACCACCATGCCACGACAGAGTAACGCGACACACGACACGCACGACACGACGCGACACAGCACCGACAGGCGGGACACACACACACACTCACAGCACAAAACACGCATACACACACACATATGCCACACATGTGCACACAGACGCACATACAGATCTCTCACAACAGACATATGTATACACGGCATACGCAGACACGCGTGTATACACAACCACTCAAACACACACACTACACGTGTGACACACATACACTCTCTCTCACACCACAGATGCCACCCTAACACACTTTCTGACACACGAGATAGTGCACCAGGACCCTCTACACACTACCACAACACACACTACACCAGACGCGCACACATGACACACACGGCAAGTCAGCAAATTTTTAGAGCGCATAGTTTAAGATTCCTGTTAGATCGCTGAGCTGGTAATAGCTGAGAGTGTGAGCGCTTGCGTGATATGGTGACGCGTCTAAGGTGTGTCTCCGCCTCTCCTCCATCTCTCCTCCTCATCCTCTCTCCGACTCCCCTGCCGGTCTCTAACTCTCTCTCGTCCTGATGTCTCCTCCTCTCCTCTCCCTACTCCTCTCTCCATTCTTCCTCCTCTTCATCTCTCTCGCTCCTAGATCTCTCTTCCTCTTTCCTCCTCTCTTCATCTTCCTCCTCTCCTCTCTCCCTCTTTCGTTCCCCTCGTCCTCTCTCCTCTCTCAAACCGAGGGAATGTGACTTGGAGTTAATATTACACACACCCAGTCCACAAACTCCCCCTTGTGTTTTAAATAAGGCTCATAATTAGCTGCATGTTAACTGCTCTGCTGACAGCGTCAATCACACGGCGATGTGTGTGGGTCTGACAGCGTCCCAATCACGTCAGTGTGTGGGTGTGACAGCGTCCAATCACGCTGTGTGTGGAAGAAGGGTCCTGAAGTCATGCGACATCTGGCCGGGGATCAGGACCAGTTTATTTGCGTGCCTGAGACCAGAGAATCCGAACTCGTTAGACCAAAGAGAGCTGAAACAGTGACCGCTGTCCTCATCGTACTACCCAAAGTGGTGCATCTCCTGTGAGGGGCCTTGGAGTCCTGATACACACACAAACCCAGGTGCACACACACACACACACAGGACAGGTTACACACAACACACACAGTACCCAGCACAGCACACAGCACACACACCACCAACTACACACACGACACACACAGACAACACACACACACGCCTGCTGGGTCCCTTTATGAGGCGCTAGAGACAGACCCTACTCTGCCTCCACCACGCACGCCGTCGATAAGTGCGTCATGTCACAGCATCAAGGTTAACAAACCAATCAGTAGAAGTCTGAACAGGATGCCAGAGTCGTGTAGAGAGGCCTGACTTCCGTTCCTTCCCATTCCAGGGCGAGACATGACAAGGCGTAATGTCGGCCACCAAAAGGAGCATTAGATTAGAGATGGGGGAGATGGAGACGCCTGGGGCTCCCCTTCTCTCCTGTCTGCTGTGTTTCAACAACAAACTTGTACAAACTGGCTGCGCATGGGTATCATGGATTCAGACCAGCTCCTCGTCTAGGACAGTTCCATTATGACCCTGCTGTGGAGTGTTGGCGTGAGAACGTCAGCGCTAAACGAAGCGCCCGTTTGTGTGGCGCGTCGTGCGATGGAGACTGCTCTCACGTGGCGGAGGGGAGGTGAGCGGAGGGGAGGGAGGAGGGAGGGAGGGAGGAGGAGGAGGAGCGATTGGATTTCCGTTGATTGAGAGATGGAGTGATGTAGGGAACTTTTCGCGTGAGGGAGGAACGAGTTGTGTTTTGACGCCGGGCGGTTTGGGATTCCTACGTAGGTACGTGTTGATGAAGTACCAGTAACATGGTGTCAGGGGTGTGTGTGTAATCTTCTTCTTCTTTCGCAAGTTTGGGTTGGGGCCAACAAGCTTTGTCCAGACAGGTGAGAGTGCGAGTAGAGTGAGGGAAGTTAGGGAGCGAGGGAGCAATGAGAGAGCAGCAGACAGACAGACAGATCAGACAGCGACAGACAGACATACAGGCAGGCAGACAGAGACAGACACAGACAGACAGACAGACAGACAGACAGACAGACAGCACAGGCGGAACACACAGACAGGCAGACACACAGACAGACAGAGCAGACAGACAGACAGACAGACAGAGAAAGACAGAGACAGAAAGACAGACGAACAAGACACAGACAGACAAAGGCCGAAGAGGCAGGACACAGACAGCAGACAGACAGACAGACAGACAAGACAGACGGCAGTCCGGCAACATACAGGCAGGCAGACAGACAGACAGACAGACAGACAGACAGACAGCACAAGACAGGCACAAGGCAGCGACCTACAGGTCAGCAGACAGACAGACAGACCAGACAGACATACAGACGACAACAGACAGACAGTCAGACAGAGACAGCACAGACAGAACAGGCGGGGGGGGACAGGCAGGCAGGACAGAACAGCAGACAGACAGACAGGCAGGCAGTGCAGCAGGCATGCAGACAACAACAGACAGAGACAGACAGGCAGACAGACAGACAGACAGACAGGAGTCAGACAAACAGACATAATACGACAGACAGACAAGACAGACAGGCAGACATACATACAGACAGAACAGGCAGGCATGCAGGAGTCAGACATGCAGTCAGACAGACAGCAGACAAGAAACGACAGACCAGACAAAGGGCAGCAGAACAGACAGACAGACAGACAGACAGACAGACAGACAGACGACGGCAAGGCAGACAGACAGAAGACAAACATAACAGTCAGACAGACAGGCAGACAGACCATACAGACGACAACAGACAGGCAGACAGAACATCCAGACAGACAATACAGCAGTCATACAGGCATACAGGCAGGCAGACGACAAGAGTTCTCTCTGGTTCTCCTCTGGAGACACCAACACAAAACCACTCCAAGCCTTCTCTTCATCAGTCCCAGACATGAAGTGTGGATTTAATCTCCAGTCTCTTAGCTATCATGATCCCCCAGTTCAATTTTTCCGGGATTCCCATCAGGGCAGGGAAGAACCAGAGCCT
>CAEFZP010001946.1:0-82018 GCA_903064625.1 Mallotus villosus | reverse complement strand
CAGCTGATGTGTAAGACACCCCACGCAAACTGTTTGATGTTTCACTTCAGAAGACGTTTTTGTTGCGCCGTGCTGTGGTATACGGAAAAAACCTGGGCTGCATGGAATACTGCTTTTGTAGCACTGGAGTCATGATATTATTGTTGCTGCACAGTGCATGGCAGCTGAGGTGTAGCCTTCTGCACTCTGCCTGGTAAAGAGTATTCAAACCGTTCCTGGCCCAGAAAACACTGTGCACCAAATCATGATGCCATTCTGATCCTTGATTTTCTTTCTAAAGGGGTATTTCCCCGCATGTTGCTTCGGATGAAAGCACCTGCTGAATGGATCCATGTAGATACATGCGTGTCCTCAGTCTCCTAGCGAGCGTGACAGTGTCTCTGTCCCATGTCCAGGTCCAGACAGACCCCCTCTAAAGGAGCCCCTCATCCCGGCTCCAAGTCGGGGCCCTCCCCCCCAGACGACTACATGGACTATATGATCGTAGACCCCCCCAGTCCGCCCTCCGCATGCAGACCTCCCCCATGGACCCCTACGCCTACCACCAGGTACATACCTCCTCTCTCCCCTGGGCGCCTACCACCAGGTACATACCTCCTCTCTCCCCTGGGGAGCCTACCACTAGGTACATACTCCTCTCTCCCCTGGCCTCCTACCACCAGGTACATACCTCCTCTCTCCCCTGGCCTCCTACCACCAGGTACATACCTCCTCTCTCCCCTGGCCTCCTACCACCAGGTACATACCTCCTCTCTCCCCTGGCCTCCTACCACCAGGTACATACCTCCTCTCTCCCCTGGCCTCCTACCACTAAGTACATACTCCTCTCTCCCCTGGCCTCCTACACCAGGTACATACCTCCTCTCTCCCCTGGCCTCCTACCACCAGGTACATACCTCCTCTCTCCCCTGGCCCTCCTACCACCAGGTACATACCTCCTCTCTCCCCTGGCCTCCTACCACCAGGTACATACCTCCTCTCTCCCCTGGCCTCCTACCACAGGTACATACTCCTCTCTCCCTGGCCTCCTACCAACAGGTACATACCTCCTCTCTCCCCTGGCCTCCTACCACCAGGTACATACCTCCTCTCTCCCCTGGCCTCCTACCACCAGGTACATACCTCCTCTCTCCCAGACGCCCACCGCTCGATGGATAGACTCATGTGCTGAATGGTTGGTGAATTATGTTGGCTCTTTGGATGATTGACACGGAGTGTTGTCTATATTACAGCACAGATACCAGGATGACCTTGAGAGATCCCTTCATCCCAATGAGGGAGGGGCTTATCCCCGCCCACCCTCCAGGTCCCAGGCCAATCAGAGGGAAAGGGACCGCCAGGCCCTTCAGGAAGTCATCTCTCTCTACCTGGCCTCCTCCCCTGACCCTGGCCAGTCATCCTACCACCAGCAGGGGGCAGCTGGGCCCTACTACCAGGACTGGAGGTGGATCTACCAGGAGCCTATCTGGAGGACTATTTAGCCCAGGCCGATGCCCAAGCCCAGGTCCAAGCCCAGGCCCAAGCCAGGCTCAAGCCCAAGCCCAGGCCCAAGCCCAAGCTCAGGTCCAAGCTCAGGTCCAAGCTCAGGTCCAAGCCCAGGCCCAGGCCCAAGCCCACGCTGCCTCTGCCAAGCAGCACAGGAAGAAGGTTCCCCAGGATTACAGCTCCCTGTCTGGGCTCGATGGTGAGTAGACACCCCCAGTGGAGACTCTGTCCTGTAGAGATAAGAGAGCTGTACGCTCACTGACAATGTGCTCACCCCTTTGTGTGTGTGTGTGTGTGTTGTGTGTGTGTGCAGACGGCCTGCTCCAGAGGATGTGGGTGGTGCTGGAGAGGTATGGAGTTGACCCCAGAGACCTGAGCCCCCAGCAGCTGTACAGACTGGCCCTGGTTCTGCAACTCCTGCAGGCAGAGGAGCAAGACAAGACAGGTGGACAGGGTCAGGGGTCAGGGGTCAGTGTTGGCTTGAAACTGAGCTGATATCCATGACAAGACTGTTTATTTCTTTTCAGGATCGGGTCCTCTGGAGAAAGACCTGGTCACACTGAAGGAGGTACACTTCACACACACACACATTCACACACACATGGATGCTGACATGCTGTTTCACACATCTTAATGGTCAACTCTTTAACCATGTGTCATCATGTCGTCAGACCCAGGTGGTGAAGACCAGTGACAAAGCGCCCAGCAAGCCGGAGAGCCCCCCAGCCCCCCCAGCTCCCGCCCCCGCTTCCTCTGCCCCGCAGCCAGCAGTGCCCCCCAGCCTCCCCCCGGCCCCCCTGCCCCCCCAGGACCCCCCGGGGACAGGGAAGGACAGACCCTCAGGAGACGCTGTCACCGTCCTGCCACCAGGGGGGGCCGGAGAGGAGTATGGATACATGTGTGAACAACCAGAGGTACGAACCACCCTCTCTCGTCCGGACGCAAGCTCGAGCGCGTCATCGTCGCGAGGAGAGAGCGGAAGAGCGAAGGGAGGAAGAGAGAGGAAAGAGAGAGGAGGAGAGAGCAGAGAGGGAGAGGAGAGGAAGCAGCGACGGGGAGGCGGAGGAGAAACCAAAAGAGAGAGGGAAGGAGGGAAGAGAGAGGAAGAGAGAGGAAGAGAAAAAACGAGGGAGAGGAGAGAGAAAGAGAGAGAGGGAAGAGAAAAAAAGAGGAGAGACGGGAAAGAGGAAAAAAAGAGAGAGAGGAAAACGAGAGAAAAAGAGGAAGAGAATAAAAAGAAGAGAGAGAGGAAGAGGAAAAAAAGAGAGAGAGGAGAGGAAAAAAGAGAGAGGGAAGAGAAAAAAGAGAGAGAGGACGAAAACAGAAGAAGAGGAAAAAACAAAAGAGAGAGGAAAGCGACAAACAAAAGCGAGAGCGCTTCCTTCTACCAAAGTCGATCTCTTACCGATCGGCGTCGAATATTACTACCCTCTAATCTCTCTTTCCTCACTCTCTCTCTCTCCATCTCTCTTCCTCTCCCCCCTCCCCCTTCTCTATCCATGGAGATACATCAGTGTCGGTGCAGATTTTGCTGATATTGTTGATATCGATATTGTTTGTCCATTGATGTTGTTGTTGATGTTGTTGTTGATGATGTTGTTGTTGATGATGTTGTTGTTGATGAAGTTGTTGTTGATGATGCTGTTGCAGTCCTCTGAGTCTGTATGACGGGGTAAAACTTCTGGAGCTTCTGGCTGAGAGGATCCACCTGACCACCAGCAGCTTCATCAACATCAGGTACTACTGCTGCTGTCATTTAGTGTGTGTATACAGGTGTGTGTGTGTACGTGTGTGTGTACGTGGGTGTGTGTGTGTACGTGTGTGTGTATACAGGTGGTGTGTGTACGTGGGTGTGTAGTGTACGTGTATGTGTGTGTGTGTAAGTGTGTGTGTGTACGGTGTGTGTATACAGGTGTGTGTGTGTACGTGTACTTGTGTGTGTGTACGTGTGTACGTGTGTGTGTAATCTGTCTCTGGGTTCCAGTGTTGTAGGTCCGGCCCTGACCTTTCGGATTCGTCAGAACGCTCAGAACTTGAGTGCAGCGGCCGTCGCTGACAAGGCTGGTGAGACGCACACACAAACACACTTACCTGCATTCACACACACACACACACACAAACACACTTACCTGCATTCACACACACACACACACAAACACACTTACCTGCATTCACACACACACACACACACACAACACACACATACCTGCATTCACACAAACACACTTACCTGCATTCACACACACACACACCACACACACACACACACACACACACGTACCTGCATTCACACACACACACACACATACCTGCATTCACACAGACACACCCACCCCACCCACACATATACACACCCCTGTACACTCTGGCACACACACACACACACAGGCTAGGTGTTGATCAGAGCCTGAAGTGTGTGTGTGTCAGCCCCCCTGTTGAGTCTGTAGGTCACTGTCAGGGGCGGCAGACCCCCCTCACCCCCTTCATCCTGCTCTCCTGTCACCATGGTGACGACAGCTCCAAGCCTCCAGCAGAATTTTTTTTATTCATCTGAAGCGTTTTATATGTGTTTCTTTTGTTTCCTCAGTGTCTGAAAAAACCTTCCTGGAGTCAGAGACTAGCCTGAAGATTATCCAGACTGGTGTTGGAGAGGTAACCTCAATACACACGTACACACACAAACACGTACGCACACACACACACTTCTCAGTAGCATTAGCTCCCAGCTGCCTCTGTCTCTTAGGCTTCTGCTAAGGAAGACTTCTCGATCTCTCGTCATGGCGACTGCACATTACACTGAGCATTCTCCTGTTGCCATGGCTGCCCTCCCCCATTGAGCCTTCCAGACACCATGGCAACCTCTTTTATTTTCTCTACCTCTCTTTCCCTCTCTTTCCCTCTCTCCCATCTCTCTCTCTCTCTATCTCTGCTCTCTCATCTCTCTCCCTCTCTACTCTCTCTCTCTCTCTCCCTCTCTCTCTCTCTCTCTCCCTCTCTCTCTCTCTCTCCCTCTCTCTCTCTCTCTCTCTCTATGAGTGGTTTTCTGCAGAGTAATTAACCCAGCTCTACAAGGGGGCTCTTTCTAATTGTTTACATGCCAATGCGTCTGGGTGTGTATTTGTGTGTATGAACATGAGAGCATTGCCAGGGTAATTAGTAGATGGGCATGGTGTTTACATCCTCCTTGTTTACACAAACACATGGGAGAGAGAGATAGGGAGATAGATAGAGAGAGAGAGATAGAGAGAGAGAGGGAGAGAGAGAGAGGAGAGAGAGAGAGAGAGAGAGAGAGAGGGAGGGAGGAGGAGGAGCAGGCAGATAGGGAGAATGGAGGGATGCCGAACAGAACAGTTGAGCTGGCTTCCTAAGCAGACCCCTGTGACCCCCCCCTCTACCCCACCAGAGGAGTGATGTTCGGGGGTTGCCCCAGGCTACGCCGGTGAGTGACAGCTCCAGCAGCGTGGTGTTGACCCTGGTCGCCATGGCGTGCGTGGTAGGAGTCGTGGTGGTGGCGATGGCCGTCGCCTGCCTCAGACACCACACCCAGCATCTGGCCAATGGGAAGCTGGGCCTGGGACCTGAGGGCGGGGCCGAGACACACTTTGACTACCAGGTAGGAGGGGCCAGAACTGGACTGTACTGGGCTTTGATTGGTCAGGATCCCAGACTTACCTGTTGTTGGGTTAACCTCAACCATCTCTCTTATCGCCGTCACTGACTTGTGTGTGTGTGTGCATGTGTGTGGTGTGTGTGTGTGTGTGTGTGTGTGCATGTGTGTGGTGTGTGTGTGTGTACATGTGTGTGGTGTGTGTGTGTGTGTGTGTGTGTGTGTGTGCATGTGTGTGGTGTCTGTGTGTGTGTGTGTGTGTGTGTGGTGTCTGTGTGTGTGCATGTGTGTGGTGTCTGTGTGTCCTCAGGAGTTGTGTCGGCAACACATGGCTGCCAAGTCGTCTGTGGGTCGCGGGGAGACGGGGTCGGTAGCGGGGGTGGGGGCGGGGGGCCGGAGGGGCACGGACACCTCCAGGGTCAGCAGCGTGTCGTCTCAGTTCAGTGACGGCCCCCAGCACAGCCCCTCCTCCCATAGCTCCACCCCCTCCTGGAGCGAGGAGCCCGCCCAGTCCAACATGGACATCTCCACCGGTCACATGATCCTGGTGAGTTGGGTCACGTGACCCCGGGAAACACACCTCCCTCTGCCCCCAGACGATTCCCAACTGTGGCTATGCGAATGTGTCTCGACGGTAGCGAGCGCGTGTCTCCGTTGTGATGAGGCGGTGTCTCCGTGGTAACAGGCGTACATGGAGGACCACTTGAAGAACAAGGACCGCCTGCAGAAGGAGTGGGAGGCCCTGTGCTCCTACCAGGCCGAGCCCAGCGCCATCTCCCTGGCCCACAGCCTGGAGAACATGGACAAGAACCGCAACCATGACTTTGTTCCCTGTGAGTCTCCTCCTCTCTCTCTCTCTCTCTCTCTCTCTCTCTCTCTCTCTCTCTCTCTCTCCTCCTGACTCTGTCCCTTCCTCTCTCCCCCTCCGCCCTTCTCTACTCTCTCTCTACCAGCCTCTCTGTCCATCTTCCCTCTCTCTCTCTCCTCCTCCACCCTGTCTCTTATACCCAGTCTCTCTCTCTCTCTTCCTCTCTTCACCTATGTCTCTTACTTCTGTCCCCCCCACATTCTCTCCCCTAGGGCTCCTATTGGCCCAGCAATGTGCTACAGCATGTGATGTGTTTCCATAGCGAAGGTTGTATGATATCAGTGTCTTAGTGACTGAGATGAGCTGTAGTGTTAAAGTTTTTCTCAGTCCCTTTGGTACATTTCTCAGATCAGAATTGAAGTTCTCAAAGCATTAAGTGCATTTCTCAAAACAATTCGTACAAATAGCAAAACACCATGGATTACCTGCAAAAGCCAGTCTCTTGCCCAAAATCCTTAGTTCATCTCTCAAAAGTAAATATCTGTGTCAATGAACATGTCAGTGCCATCTGAATGACAAGTCCTTGTGTCATTGTGTACGGATAAGACAGTCAAATTGCTTAGTCATGTTGTCAATATAACAGTGTACTCTGGAGGGATGTTCTGATGTAAACTATGGCTAAAGTTTTGATGACAATTATTGTAAATTGTAAGTTACACCTTAGTGTAAGGAGTTTGATTGCAAGAGACAGACAAGATTGACATTTACGCTTTTACTGTTTGTACTGTAATTTGTTGACAGACCATGTCATTGCGATACAGAAAGGAAAAGAAATGTGAACATAGGACAATCTCCTTAGGGAAAACTGTACATGCAGTGCTGTAGGAATTACAGTGCAGTCTTCCTACACCTCCTGACGTTCCTGTCTGTTGGACCACAAATTCTTATCCACATCACAACGAATATCTTCTCTTGCAACCCTCCCAATTCCTTGTCCTTCCATTGTTAGACATTGTAACATTGTGTTGTGCTCTGGCTATATATACTTGCCAGTTGATGGTTCATGAGACTCACGTTTGTTAGAAAAAGTCAGGATTCACCTGGGAGCAATTTACCAATTCAGGACAGATTTAGAAAAAATTCTAATGGAAATGTATAGAATATGCTTGACATATTATGACGACTTGTTCAACCATTTTGCAAGTAAAGACTTATGCTATGAAATAATGCCTAAATGTTGTGGGGGGTGAGACTATTCAACAGAGACCAATTATAATACATTTTGATCAACATGACAAAAGCAATTGATAATGTAGGAAACAGCAGAGAATTGTACATAACCATTTGCATGGATGTACCAAAGCATTTGCAACTTGTTCAAAGAAATGAGAAACTGCTTTTTTGATGTGCACAAGTGACACAATGATGTGAAGATTGAACACATAGTTTTGAGAACTTTAATTCTGATCTGAGAAATGTACCAAAGCGACTGAGAAAAACTGTAACAGTGTAGAATTGACTGTGTTGATCGTGTGTTCCAGACGACCACTCGCGGGTGAAACTGAAGGTGGACCAAAACTCGACGAAAGAGGACTACATCAACGCCAGCACCATCGTAAGGCCTCACACTCACTTAGAAATACTCCCTGTTGCCACGGCAACTGTCGCCACGTCTCCCCACGGTGCCGGCTTTCTGATTGGCTACTTGCCTCTGATGTCATGTGTTGGCAGTGACAGCCCCTCTCTCTCCCCAGATCGACCACGACCCTCGCCTGCCCGCCTACATCGCCACTCAGGGACCGCAGGCTCACACCATCCCGGACTTCTGGCAGGTCAGAGGGCGAGCGTTCAGCACACAGCACACAGCACACAGCACACAGCCTGCAGCACACAGCACACAGCACACAGCACACAGCACACAGCACACAGCCTGCAGCACACAGCACACAGCACACAGCACACAGCCTGCAGCACACAGCACACAGCACACAGCCTGCAGCACACAGCACACAGCACACAGCACACTGCACACAGCCTGCAGCACACAGCACACAGCACACAGCACACAGCCTGCAGCACACAGCACACAGCACACAGCACACAGCCTGCAGCACACAGCACACAGCACACAGCACACAGCACACAGCACACAGCACACAGCACCAGCACACAGCACACAGCACACAGCACACAGCGTGCAGCACACAGCACACAGCACACAGCACACAGCACACAGCGTGCAGCACACAGCACACAGCACACAGCACACAGCACACAGCACACAGCACACAGCACACAGCACACAGCACACAGCACACAGCACACAGCGTGCAGCACACAGCACACAGCACACAGCACACAGCGTGCAGCACACAGCACACAGCACACAGCACACAGCGTGCAGCACACAGCACACAGCACACAGCACACAGCGTGCAGCACACAGCACACAGCACACAGCACACAGCACACAGCACACAGCACGCAGCACACAGCACACAGCACACAGCACACAGCGTGCAGCACACAGCACACAGCACACAGCACACAGCCCACAGCACACAGCACACAGCGTGCAGCACACAGCACACAGCCCACAGCACACAGCACACAGCACACAGCACACAGCACACAACACACAGCACACAGCGTGCAGCACACAGCACACACAGCACACAGCACACAGCGCGCAGCACACAGCACACAGCACACAGCGTGCAGCACACAGCACACAGCACACAGCACACAGCCCACAGCACACAGCACACAGCACACAGCACACAGCACACAGCCCACAGCACACAGCACACAGCACACAGCACACAGCCTGCAGCACACAGCACACAGCACACAGCACACAGCCTGCAGCACACAGCACACAGCACACAGCGTGCAGCACACAGCACACAGCACACAGCACACAGCACACAGCACACAGCACACAGCCCACAGCCCACAGCACACAGCACACAGCACACAGCACACAGCACACAGCACACAGCACACAGCACACAGCACACAGCACACAGCACACAGCACACAGCACACAGCACACAGCCACAGCCCACCACAGCACACAGCACACAGCACACAGCACACAGCCCACAGCCCACAGCACACAGCACACAGCACACAGCACACAGCACACAGCACACAGCACACAGCACACAGCACACAGCACACAGCACACAGCACACAGCCTGCAGCACACAGCACACAGCACACAGCGTGATGATGAGGATGATCAGTAGGATGAGGATGCTGATGAGGATGATAATGTTGATGATGAGGATTAGGATTTTGATGATGAAGAAAATAATGTCGATGATGAAGATGAGGATTAAGATTATGATGATGATGACGACAATTATGATGATGGTGGTGGTGATGTTGATGATAATGGTGGTGATGGTGGTGATGTTGATAATGATGTTGGTGATAATGATGTTGGTGATAATGATGATGCTGTTGATGATAATGGTGGTGATGGTGGTGATGTTGATAATGATGATGGGGTGGTGGTGGTGATGGCAATGGTGGTGATAGTGGTGATAATGGTGGTGATGGTGGTGATGTTGATAATGATGTTGGTGATAATGATGATGGGGTGGTGGTAATGATGGTAATAGATGGTGTTGTTAATGCACGTGTAGATGGTGTGGGAGAATGGCTGTACGGTGATCGTGATGATGACTGCTCTGCTGGAGGATGGAGAGAAACAGTGTGAGCGCTACTGGCCTGACGAAGGATCCTCCCTCTACCACATCTATGAGGTCAGTAACTAACCCCTCACCCCTCCCTCTACCACATCTATGAGGTCAGTAACTAACCCCTCCCTCTACCACATCTATGAGGTCAGTAACTAACCCCTCCCTCTACCACATCTATGAGGTCAGTAACTAACCCCTCCCTCTACCACATCTATGAGGTCAGTAACTAACCCCTCCCTCTACCACATCTATGAGGTCAGTAACTAACCCCTCACCCCTCCCTCTACCACATCTATGAGGTCAGTAACTAACCCCTCACCCCTCCCTCTACCACATCTATGAGGTCAGTAACTAACCCCTCACCCCTCCCTCTACCACATCTATGAGGTCAGTAACTAACCCCTCACCCCTCACCCCTCCCTCTACCACATCTATGAGGTCAGTAACTAACCCCTCCCTCTACCACATCTATGAGGTCAGTACCTAACCCCTCACCCCTCCCTCTACCACATCTATGAGGTCAGTAACTAACCCCTCCCTCTACCACATCTATGAGGTCAGTACCTAACCCCTCACCCCTCCCTCTACCACATCTATGAGGTCAGTAACTAACCCCTCACCCCTCCCTCTACCACATCTATGAGGTCAGTAACTCACCCTAACCCTAACCCCTCACCCCTCCCTCTACCACATCTATGAGGTCAGTAACTAACCCCTCCCTCTACCACATCTATGAGGTCAGTAACTAACCCCTCCCTCTACCACATCTATGAGGTCAGTAACTAACCCCTCCCTCTACCACATCTATGAGGTCAGTAACTAACCCCTCCCTCTACCACATCTATGAGGTCAGTAACTAACCCCTCACCCCTCCCTCTACCACATCTATGAGGTCAGTAACTAACCCCTCACCCCTCCCTCTACCACATCTATGAGGTCAGTAACTAACCCCTCACCCCTCCCTCTACCACATCTATGAGGTCAGTAACTAACCCCTCACCCCTCCCTCTACCACATCTATGAGGTCAGTAACTAACCCCTCCCTCTACCACATCTATGAGGTCAGTACTAACCCCTCACCCCTCCCTCTACCACATCTATGAGGTCAGTAACTAACCCCTCCCTCTACCACATCTATGAGGTCAGTACCTAACCCCTCACCCCTCCCTCTACCACATCTATGAGGTCAGTAACTAACCCCTACCCCTCCCTCTACCACATCTATGAGGTCAGTAACTAACCCCTCCCTCTACCACATCTATGAGGTCAGTAACTAACCCCTCACCCCTCCCTCTACCACATCTATGAGGTCAGTAACTAACCCCTCACCCCTCCCTCTACCACATCTATGAGGTCAGTAACTAACCCCTCACCCCTCCCTCTACCACATCTATGAGGTCAGTAACTAACCCCTCACCCCTCCCTCTACCACATCTATGAGGTCAGTAACTAACCCCTCACCCCTCCCTCTACCACATCTATGAGGTCAGTAACTAACCCCTAACCCCTCCCTCTACCACATCTATGAGGTCAGTAACTAACCCCTCACCCCTCCCTCTACCACATCTATGAGGTCAGTAACTAACCCCTCACCCCTCCCTCTACCACATCTATGAGGTCAGTAACTAACCCCTCACCCCTCCCTCTACCACATCTATGAGGTCAGTAACTAACCCCTCACCCCTCCCTCTACCACATCTATGAGGTCAGTAACTAACCCCTCACCCCTCCCTCTACCACATCTATGAGGTCAGTAACTAACCCCTCACCCCTCCCTCTACCACATCTATGAGGTCAGTAACTAACCCCTCACCCCTCCCTCTACCACATCTATGAGGTCAGTAACTAACCCCTCACCCCTCCCTCTACCACATCTATGAGGTCAGTAACTAACCCCTCACCCCTCCCTCTACCACATCTATGAGGTCAGTAACTAACCCCTCACCCCTCCCTCTACCACATCTATGAGGTCAGTAACTAACCCCTCACCCCTCCCTCTACCACATCTATGAGGTCAGTAACTAACCCCTCACCCCTCCCTCTACCACATCTATGAGGTCAGTAACTAACCCCTCACCCCTCCCTCTACCACATCTATGAGGTCAGTAACTAACCCCTAACCCCTCCCTCTACCACATCTATGAGGTCAGTAACTAACCCCTCACCCCTCCCTCTACCACATCTATGAGGTCAGTAACTAACCCCTCACCCCTCCCTCTACCACATCTATGAGGTCAGTAACTAACCCCTCACCCCTCCCTCTACCACATCTATGAGGTCAGTAACTAACCCCTCACCCCTCCCTCTACCACATCTATGAGGTCAGTAACTAACCCCTCACCCCTCCCTCTACCACATCTATGAGGTCAGTAACTAACCCCTCCCTCTACCACATCTATGAGGTCAGTAACTAACCCCTCACCCCTCCCTCTACCACATCTATGAGGTCAGTAACTAACCCCTCACCCCTCCCTCTACCACATCTATGAGGTCAGTAACTAACCCCTCACCCCTCACCCCTCCCTCTACCCACATCTATGAGGTCAGTAACTAACCCCTCACCCCTCCCTCTACCACATCTATGAGGTCAGTACCTAACCCCTCACCCCTCCCTCTACCACATCTATGAGGTCAGTACCTAACCCCTCACCCCTCCCTCTACCACATCTATGAGGTCAGTAACTAACCCCTCACCCCTCCCTCTACCACATCTATGAGGTCAGTAACTAACCCCTCACCCCTCCCTCTACCACATCTATGAGGTCAGTACCTAACCCCTCACCCCTCCCTCTACCACATCTATGAGGTCAGTACCTAACCCCTCACCCCTCCCTCTACCACATCTATGAGGTCAGTAACTAACCCCTCACCCCTCCCTCTACCACATCTATGAGGTCAGTAACTAACCCCTCACCCCTCCCTCTACCACATCTATGAGGTCAGTAACTAACCCCTCACCCCTCCCTCTACCACATCTATGAGGTCAGTAACTAACCCCTCACCCCTCCCTCTACCACATCTATGAGGTCAGTAACTAACCCCTCACCCCTCCCTCTACCACATCTATGAGGTCAGTAACTAACCCCTCACCCCTCCCTCTACCACATCTATGAGGTCAGTAACTAACCCCTCACCCCTCCTCTACCACATCTATGAGGTCAGTAACTAACCCCTCACCCCTCCCTCTACCACATCTATGAGGTCAGTAACTAACCCCTCACCCCTCCCTCTACCACATCTATGAGGTCAGTAACTAACCCCTCACCCCTCCCTCTACCACATCTATGAGGTCAGTAACTAACCCCTCACCCCTCCCTCTACCACATCTATGAGGTCAGTAACTAACCCCTCACCCCTCCCTCTACCACATCTATGAGGTCAGTAACTAACCCCTCACCCCTCCCTCTACCACATCTATGAGGTCAGTAACTAACCCCTCACCCCTCCCTCTACCACATCTATGAGGTCAGTAACTAACCCCTCACCCCTCCCTCTACCACATCTATGAGGTCAGTAACTAACCCCTCACCCCTACCTCTACCACATCTATGAGGTCAGTAACTAACCCCTCACCCCTCCCTCTACCACATCTATGAGGTCAGTAACTAACCCCTCACCCCTCCCTCTACCACATCTATGAGGTCAGTAACTAACCCCTCACCCCTCACCCCACCCCTCACCCCTCACCCCTAACCCCTCAACCCCTCACACCTCACCCCTCACCCCTCACCTCACCCCTCACCCCTCACCCCTCACCCCTCACCCCTCACCCCTCACCCCTCACCCCTAACCCCTCACCCTCACCCCTCACCCCTCACCCTCACCCCTCACCCCAACCCTCACCCCTAACCCCTCACCTCTAACCCCTAACCCCCTCACCCCTCACCCCTCACCCCTAACCCTAACCACATCTATGAGGTCAGTAACTAACCCCTCACCCCTCACCCCTAACCCTAACCACATCTATGAGGTCAGTAACTAACCCCTCACCCCTCACCCCTAACCCCTCACCCCTCACCCCTCACCCCTCACCCCTAACCCTAACCACATCTATGAGGTCAGTAACTAACCCCTCACCCCTCACCCCTAACCCTAACCACATCTATGAGGTCAGTAACTAACCCCTCACCCCTAACCCCTCACCCCTCACCCCTCACCCCTCACCCCTAACCCTAACCACATCTATGAGGTCAGTAACTAACCCCTAACCCCTCACCCCTAACCCCTAACCACATCTATGAGGTCAGTAACTAACCCCTCACCCCTAACCCCTAACCCCTCACCCCTCACCCCTAACCCCTCACCCCTCACCCCTAACCCCTCACCCCCACCCCTAACCCTAACCACATCTATGAGGTCAGTATAACCCCTAACCCCTAACCCCTCACCCCTCACCCCTAACCCCTAACCCCTAACCCCTAACCCATCTAGAGCACCTAACCCCTAACCCCTAACCCCTAACCCCTAACCCCTAACCCCTACCCTAACCACATCTATGAGGTCAGTAACTAACCCCTCACCCCTAACCCCTAACCCTAACTATACCCTAACTCCCAGCATCTTCTATTCAGCTGTAAACTAGTAATGTCTGACCCTGTCCACACCCTGTCCTTACCAACCATCTGACCCTGTCCACGTCCTTACCAACCCGACAGCCCCTGTCCCTCCTAACCATCCGACCTTGACCTTGTCCCTCAGGTGAACCTGGTGTCGGAGCACATCTGGTGTAAGGACTTCCTGGTGCGTAGTTTCTACCTGAAGAACGTGCAGACCCAGGAGACCAGAACCCTGACCCAGTTCCACCTGCTCAGCTGGCCCGCCAGCGGCATCCCCACCTCCACCCGCCCCCTGCTGGACTTCCGCAGGTACTGCAGGCACACTGACACCCCTGGGGGCACCCTGGTCCTCTCTGTCGCTCATCGCTGGTCTCTCTCCCCTCCCTCTTTTTCTCTCCCTGGTCTCTCAAGGCTGGGTCTCTCCCCTTCCTCCCTGTCTCTCTCGCTGGTCTCTCTCCCCTCCCTCTTTTTCTCTCCCTGCTCTCTCTAGGCTGCGTCTCTCCCCTTCCTCCCTGTCTCTCTCCCTGGTCTCTCTCCCCTCCCTCTTTTTCTCTCCCTGCTCTCTCTAGGCTGCGTCTCTCCCCTTCCTCCCTGTCTCTCTCCCTGGTCTCTCTCCCCTCCCTCTTTTTCTCTCCCTGCTCTCTCTAGGCTGGGTCTCTCCCCTTCCTCCCTGTCTCTCTCCCTGGTCTCTCTCCCCTCCCTCTTTTTCTCTCCCTGCTCTCTCTAGGCTGGGTCTCTCCCCTTCCTCCCTGTCTCTCTCCCTGGTCTCTCTCCCCTCCCTCTTTTTCTCTCCCTGGTCTCTCTAGGCTGTGTCTCTCCCCTTCCTCCTTGTTTCTCTCCCTGGTCTCTGTACCTCTCTGTGTAGAGGGCTCCCGGGTGTTCTAGAGGGCTTGTGCACCCCCCTGACTGCCTCCCTCCCTTCCTTCCCCTCCCTCCTCCTGACCGTGGGGGACCGTGGGGGACCGTGGGGGTCAAAGGGTTCTTACATCTCCCAGTGTCATTTTTGTGATTTGCAGCTAGTAGTCTGGGTCCAGTTGCATAGTCACAAAAATGATTATTGGCAGGTGTGACTGCAGCAGGACCAGCACAGCACGGACGAGCTCTCGTCTCCTTGTCCCCTCTCCTCTTTTCCCCCCCCCCTCCCCTTTCTCCATCCCTCAGAGGGGGGTGTCTGGGCCTCTGCACACAGGCACTGTCACACCCCCCATGCTAGCTGCAGCTCAGCTAGCGTCCGTTGTGTAATGATTTTTTTTGCTTTCTCTGTGTCCTCTCCTCCTTTCTCATTCGGACCCTTCTCTCCATCTCCTCTCACCTCCTCCTGCTCTTCCACCTCCTCTTCCTCCCCTCCCGTGCAGGAAGGTGAATAAGTGCTACCGTGGTCGCTCCTGTCCCATCATTGTCCACTGCAGGTAAGCCCCTCCCCTCAGGTTTCCATGGGAACGTCAACTTCCTGCTCACCCTGTGTCTCTCTCTCTCTCGCCTGTGAGAGCAGACCCAACCAACCGCGTGTCTGAAATATTTTTAGATTTCTTGGGTCTGGCCGGAGTGTCTGGTGGGAGGGGGTAGCTTATTGAATACATCGTGCCAGACAAAAGCAGTCAAGCACAGCTGGGCGATTGGGATCAATCCAAATAGTGCTTTGACGATCAGCTGTGCCTGTCAGGAATATGTCTGGTTTGTCCAGTTGTCCAGAGCACCATCTGAGACGCTCTCTGTGTGTTCTCTGTGTGTTCAACAGCGACGGCACTGGCAGAACTGGAACCTACATCCTGATAGATATGGTCCTGAACCGCATGGCTAAAGGTGAGAAAGAGAGGAGAACTGTTCCACGAGTTCCACGGCAATTTTATCTTTGGGTGATGAAACAGTTTTAACCTCACCTCATTTTTTATAAAAACATTTTACTATGGAGAAAACTGACCTTTATGGTTTAAGCAGTAAACTGGTTTCTTTGGTAGGTATTGACATAGGGAGTATAGGGTTATGTGGTGACATAGAGGTGCTATAACCTGTGGTTGTGTGCTGACATAGAGGTGCTATAACCTGTGGTTGTGTGGTGACATAGAGGTGCTATAACTTGTGGTTGTGTGGTGACAGAGCTGTTATAACCTGTGGTTGTGTGGTGACATAGAGGTGCTATAACCTGTGGTTGTTTGGTGACATAGACGTGCTGTAACCTGTGGTTGTGTGGTGACATAGAGCTGCTATAACCTGTGGTTGTGTGGTGACATAGAGGTGCTATAACCTGTGGTTGTGTGGTGACATAGAGGTGCTATAACCTGTGGTTGTGTGGTGACATAGAGGTGCTGTAACCTGTGGCTGTGTGGTGACATAGAGCTGCTATAACCTGTGGTTGTGTGGTGAAATAGAGCTGCTATAACCTGTGGTTGTGTGGTGACATGGAGGTGCTGTAACCTGTGGTTGTGTGGTGACATAGAGCTACTATAACCTGTGGTTGTGTGGTGAAATAGAGCTGCTATAACCTGTGGTTGTGTGGTGACATGGAGGTGCTGTAACCTGTGGTTGTGTGGTGACATAGAGCTACTATAACCTGTGGTTGTGTGGGGACATAGAGGTGCTGTAACCTGTGGTTGTGTGGTGACATATAGCTTCTGTAAACTGTGGTTGTGTGGTGACATGGAGCTGCTATAACCTGTGGTTGTGTGGTGACATAGAGCAGCTATAACCTGTAGTTGTGTGGTGACATAGAGCTGCTATAACCTGTGGTTGTGTGGTGACATAGAGGTGCTATAACCTGTGGTTGTGTGGTGACATAGAGGTGCTATAACCTGTGGTTGTGTGGTGACATAGAGGTGCTATAACCTGTGGTTGTGTGGTGACATAGAGGTGCTGTAACCTGTGGTTGTGTGGTGACATAGAGCTGCTATAACCTGTGGTTGTGTGGTGAAATAGAGCTGCTATAACCTGTGGTTGTGTGGTGACATGGAGGTGCTGTAACCTGTGGTTGTGTGGTGACATAGAGCTACTATAACCTGTGGTTGTGTGGTGAAATAGAGCTGCTATAACCTTTGGTTGTGTGGTGACATGGAGGTGCTGTAACCTGTGGTTGTGTGGTGACATAGAGCTACTATAACCTGTGGTTGTGTGGTGACATAGAGGTGCTGTAACCTGTGGTTGTGTGGTGACATATAGCTTCTGTAAACTGTGGTTGTGTGGTGACATAGAGCTGCTATAACCTGTGGTTGTGTGGTGACATAGAGCAGCTATAACCTGTAGTTGTGTGGTGACATAGAGCTGCTATAACCTGTGGTTGTGTGGTGACATAGAGGTGCTATAACCTGTGGTTGTGTGCATGTGTGTTGGCGTGTCCTCAGGGGTAAAGGAGATTGACATCGCTGCAACACTGGAGCACATTAGAGACCAGAGGCCCAGTCTGGTGCACACCAAGGTACCATCTCTACCATGCTGTGTCTGGGATTACGTGTGTGTGAGTGCATGCGTGAGTTGTGTATGTGTGTATGTCTGTGTGTGTATGTACTGTATGTTGGGTGTGTCATTCATGTGTATTTATGTGCATGTGTGTGTGTGTAACAGCCGTCTCCTCCTCTGTCTCCAGGACCAGTTTGAGTTTGCTCTGACAGCCGTAGCAGAGGAGGTCAACGCCATCCTGAAGGCCCTGCCTCAGTAGAGACCTGCAGCTCCCTCTCTGACCACCCCTACACACACAACCACCCTACACACACACACCTTACGCACACAACCCCTCCTTCACAACCTTCTGACTAGGCTATAACCCACCCTACACCTCCCCACTCCAGTCTATACCTCCCCTACACCCCCTACCTCCCCTACACCCCCTACCTCCGCACACAAGTCTATACCTCCCCTACACCCACCCTACCTCCCCACACTAGTCTACACCTCCCCTACACCCCCCTACCTCCCCACACGAGTCTACACCTCCCCTATCTTCTCTACACCCCCTACCTCCCCTCCACCTCCTACCTTCCCTATACTTCCCTACGCTTCGGGCACACAGCAGGTTAATGTGACCCAGGGATGATGCTGGATGAGGGCCAGAGTGGATGAGGCTACGTGGGTCAGGGGACGAGTAGCGGCCTCAAGACTCCCAATATGATTGTCCTTCTTCTGACTCACACAAATTATTTTGTTACGTACCGTTAAGTACAGTTGCTTTTGTACACGACGCTGTTCTCTCTTTCTGTCTCTCTCTCTCATGCTCTCTATCTTACCCGCACGCACACACACACACTACTTCAATTGCGTTCGGATGTCGGTGTCTTCTGTGTAAACCTGTGTGATTACTGTAAATAATTATCTCGTTGATCCGTGTTTATTCATGTAGCAAACACATAGAAAATATCTATAAAAATGTATTTTTGACTTACTCTAAATAAACTGTGATGTGAAGCAACAGCAGGCAGGTGTGTGTACGTATGTGTGTGTGTGTGTGTGTGTGTGTGTGTGAAACCTGTTACTTTCAAACCTTCTCCTCAGTGACGTAATCTGGTCCCCAGTACACAGGCTACATTTGCGGGTGTCAACCACTAGGTGGTGCTAAGGACGTTTCACGGCTGCAGCTCTGATGGCCAAATAAAAGGTATCATGATGTATACTTCTTGAACAGCACTAATATAAATACTGTACTCGTGAAGCTGATTGGCCTCCACTTCCAAACATCCACTTTGTCACACACCACAGTGCATGACAAGGCTACAGTCTACAGTGTGCTATTCTGTATCTCCTACGCTACGCTACATATCTGCAGCAAAAACAACACACACGTCTACAATAAACGGATGTCAAATTGTGCGTGAGGATTCACGTTTCACAGGACACGCTTGTGTAAATCGTAAGTCACGAGGTTGGTGTTTTAATGGAGATGAGTTGCTTTTAAAACACAAAGAATCCAGTCTTTCTTTCAGCTATTTACACACTCACACACACACATCGGTACATACATCGGTATTGTCAGTTTGAGATTATTTTTCAAATAAAACTTTGAAAGTGACGATCAGCTGCAGGCAAGCCAGGCAGAGAGACAAGTGCTTCGTGGCGTTTGAGACCTGTTGGGGCAGAGGGACATGGAGGCAGGGTTACGATGAACACCTCGAACATCTGACGCTCTACATCTTAACACCATCCACATCTGACCATCTGCATCTGGGGCAGGCTAGGGTAAGGGTAGGGTAGGGTAGGGTAGGGTAGGGTAGGGTAGGGTAGGGTAGGGTAGGGTAGGGTAGGGTAGGGTAAGGTAAGGTAGGGTAGGTAGGGTAAGGGTAGGTAAGGTAGGGTAGGGTAGGGTAGGGTAGGGTAAGGTAGGGTAGGGTAGGGTAAGGTAGGTAAGGGTAGGGTAGGGTAGGGTAGGGTAGGGTAGGGTAGGGTAGGGTAGGGTAGGGTAGGGTAGGGTAGGGTAGGCTAGGGTAGGGTAGGGTAAGGTCGGGTAGAAGGTACCAGAGTGTAGATGTTTTAGAAAGGGTTCTATAGAACTACAGATAGTTCTTCGTGTTCACTAACAGGTGTTCTACAGGGTGTGAGGGTGTTCTGGAGGTGCACTACAGAGGTTCTAAGGATTGTCTAGGGAGGTTCTAAGGGGTTTTCAGAGTAACGCTGGTGCTTGAAGTTCACACTGGGCTTTACCTCGGGGGGCGGGGCAAGGAGCAGCAGTGGCCAATCAGCCAGTGAAGGCCTGGAAGTCTGAGTCTGAAACAGGAAGCAGGAAATGAGACAGATGGAGACACCAGAGAAGAAGAAACAACCCAATTAGAACAGAAGATGGGAAGGAGAGAAAACAACATTGTCTTGAGACCCAAATAAAACACCAAGCATTGCACACAAACAACATAGCCAGCCTAACTATCTTTGCTAGTCTAGCCCGAGGAAAGACTGGAGAAGAGTGGGCTGGCAGACAGACTGGCAGGGAGACAGACAGAGACAGGCAAGCAGGGAAACAGACACACAGGTAGACAGACAGACAGACTAAGGAGACTGAGAGGCAAGCAGGGAGCCAGAGAGACACAGACAGACAGGCAGGTAGACAAACAGACAGACAGGTCTGATTAGGCTGGTGAAAGTTTTCTAAAAAAGTGCAAATATATCAACTGTTCATTTCAGCTGTAGTTTATTTCGTTTACATTTTGTGAAGAAACATTGACATGTTGACATGCTATTTCTCAGGAAAATATGATCCCTCTCCCTCCCTCCCTCTCTCTCTCTCTCTCTCTCTCTCTGTCATGTCTCTCCTCTCTGTCTCTCGTCCCTCCCTCTCTCATCTCTACGTGGACCATTGAGAGAGCTGAGACGAGGCAAACAGCAGCACACAGGGACAACATGGCGACCTCAGTCTAAGTTCACAGTGCTCATCATCAGATACATTATTGCCACTTTGAAACCACATGACTCCTTAGTCTGGCCTTAAAGTCGTCAACACAAAACATCATCTTGTCACATCAACAGAACAGTCCATCATATACATCCTTTTTTTGGACTAGGAGATGGACTGGGCAGGTTACAAATGCACTGTGGAGATGTCTAGGGAAGATCCACACACACACACACACACACACACACACACACACACACACACTGATAGTTTCAATGGGGCGATGTCCTACTATGACTTGGCACTTTCTTACTGGCAATGCAGCATTATGTACACACACACAGACACAGACATACACACACTCACACACACACACACACACACACACAGACGCACAGACACACACAGACAGACACACACTTAAAGGCACAAAACAAGATGACTGTATTTTCACTTTGGTAATTTTGTGCAAAGATTCGTTAATGACGTTTTTTGATGACATCTCTAGACGTCTGTCATAGCTGTAATTCTGTGCTTCTTTGTTTAATCTGTCAGTCAGTTGAAATGAAGACTGTTACAGAGAAGGATTCTCAATGAGCTGACTGGGGCTCATGGCCTTTAACTAGATAAGTATGACTTTGACTCTCAATACAGGGTCAGCTTCTCACTACATTCAATACATTTTGAAGGCATTATGGCATATATATATCGAATCTCGATCTATTTACAGTTTACTGTGTGTTCTCTATCTAAACCTAACTGGGATAGTTCTAGTTTTCAGAAGTCATAGTTTTCAGTAGGGCAATACGAGGTATCGTAGTATTCTCTGGACTCTTGGTCCAGACAATCCAGACGCGGAACATTCCATACGAATACTTGAAAAGCCTCCAAAACAAACACGCCGGTCAGGCCACAGACTACACACACACACACACCACACACAAACACACACACACACCACACACACACACAGGTGTGTATGTAAACCTCCATTAAATGGAGAGGAGACAGATATTTTAGAAACACTGTTCTGAATCTCCCGCCTCTGAACTACTGTCCAAAGGGGAAACTTAAGGTTGCATTGGATTGTATGAACGCTCAGGCTCTCACTCCAGCCAATAGGGAGGCGGAGTGCACTTCCTGCTCTGCAGGACAGGAGGGTTACTATGGAGACTACAGACTGGGTCAAACACAATGGACCAGTGTTGGTGCGGCCTACAGGACATTAGGGCTGGGCGATATATTTTTTTTAATTATATCTCAATATTGTCAACACTTTTACGATTTTCGATATATATCTCGATATGTTTGCATTTTAATTTCAATAATAAAAGAACATGATTTTCTTTTGCCCCCATTAGAAAACAACAAAAACAATTTAGATAGAACAGCTATTGTTACAAAGTACAAAATGTGTAGTGCAAATTTAAGCAGTTGCCATAACATGGTACTTGCAACTTGACAAAATGGACCTCACCTGGAACAATTCATGCGAGGTTATGTGACAGGACAAAAAGAGAGCAAAAGAGAGTGCCTGTGCGCGTGCAATTTTCAGTTTCAGTTTTTTCCCCAATATATATATATATTTGATATTCACAATATTTTCTCATTTTACATCATCGTCAAAATTATTGCGATATTATCGCTAACATTCGATATATCGCCCAGCCCTACAGGACAACTGATCTCAGTAAGCTCAACCCTGGATACAGTCATCCCCCCTAGAGTGACACACACACATCAGCACGACACACACACACAGAAGCGCACAACACACACACATCAGCACAACACACATCCACACTTCTTCTTCTTCTTCGTACAGCTGGTTTTAACAGACGGGTCTCCAGGGCCCTCCTGGAGGTGGTTGAGGGGGGACGCCGTGTTTGGGGACTCGTCCAGCCCTCCCCCCTCGTCCAGCCCCACTTCCTCCTGCCCCCCGTCCTCCCTCACCCCCCCGTCCTCCCTCACCCCCCCGTCCACCCTCACCCCCCCGTCCACCATCACCCCCCCATTCCCCCCCGGCGCCACTCTCAGGTTCCCTCCTCCTCTCCCCTCCCCCGCCTCTCCTATCACCGCCCCTCCTCTCTTCCCCTCATCGCCGCCCCCCGTCCTCGCCCCTCCCCTCGGCCTCCCCGCCCCTCCCCTCAGCCTCCCCTTCCCTCCCCCTGCACCTGGGTAGACGGCAGCAGCCCTCTGCTTGGCCTCCATCTCCGACAGGCTGCAGGCCAGCGCCAGCTGGAGGTCTTCATCCTCCTCCTCCTCCTCGCTGTCCGCCGGGTAGCGGAAGTAGGGCGCGGCGCTGAAGGAGCGCTGGGCGGGGGCAGGGGCAGGGGCGGGGGTGGTGGAGGCGGCGGGGGGGGGGCGCGGAGGCTGGCGCTCGGCGGGCGACCGGGGCGGTTGATGTTGGAGGTGTTGCCGCGGCGACGGCTGGCTGGGCTGCTGCTCTCTCTTGCTGAGCTCCAGAGCCAGAGCTAGCTCGTCCTTTACGCCTGCACACACACACACACACACATGTATGTAGACATTTCACAGGTAGGGGACAGGTAGCCCCACACACATTAGAGTTTGGTGGACACTTCCCTTCTAAATTTCCGATCTTTTGAGGCTTTCAAAAGCCATACCTCAACATATTCAACATTAGGTTTTTGTTTGTAATGTACAACACACACACCAGCCTGCATCGGAGAAATCCTGAGAGGGATATTTACCGTTAATGAGAACCGTCTTCAGAACCCCATCCTCCTCAATCTCTGTCCTCTCCTGGCCGTTCTCTTTGATCCTGTGGACAGCAACAGACACCATCCCATAATACCACAACAGACGCTAGACAGAGGAAAGCTCCTAGCAGACACACGGGGGAGGGGAACTGACTTTTTAGTGGTGGTGCGTTTGCCGTTGACGATGCGTGTCGACGTGGAGACAGACTTGAAGCTGGCTCCGCCCATGCCGGCCATCCCGTCCATCCCCCCCATGGACGAGGAGAAGGAAGTGAAGTCCGCTGGAGGAGAGAACTAGAATTAGCTCACCGAGCTAAAGGGTGTTGAGAGGGAATAACCGGCATGTGCTGATTATGTTCTAAGCAGGTTCTGAGCATGTTCTAAGCAGGTTCTAAGCAGGTTCAAAGTGTTTTTTGCTGGTTCTATGCGTGTTCTAAGTGTGTTCTAAGCAGGTTCTATGCGTGTTCTAAGCATGTTCTTAGCAGGTTCCTCGAGTACCTCCAGAAGAGGGGAAGGAGAAGAATCGGCCAGGGCCGAGGCGGGAGGAGCCTGGGTGTCCGTGGAAACCACTCTGCATCCCTCCGAAGGGGAAGTCATCTGAGAGAGCAGAGGAGGAGATTAAACACTGGTATCGTTACACTGGTATACTGCTGCATTGCTACACTGCTACATTGTTACACTGCTTCATTGTTACACTGCTTCATTGTTACAGTATTACCTGTTACACTGTTACACTGCCTCATTGTTACAGTATTACCTGTTACACTGCTACATGTTACAATGTTTCACTGCTACATTGTTAAAGTGTTACACTGTTACATTGTTACAGTGGGATGTAAGCATGGGATTGTTAAGCATGGGATTTGTGCGTCGTGGTGTAAAAAAAAGTTGCAAAATGTTCAACTTTTTTGTGAAGCTGGGGCACGTCAACCAATCAAAGGTTACATTGTTACAATGTTACACTGTTACACTGCTACATTGTTAAAGTGTTACACTGTTACACTGCTACACTGCTACATTGTTACAGTGTTACACTGCTACATTGTTACAGTGTTATACTGCTACACTGTTACACTGCTACATTGTTACACTGCTACAGTGTTACACTGCTACACTGTTACACTGCTACATTGTTACACTGTTACACTGCTACAGTGTTACACTGCTACACTGTTACACTGCTACATTGTTACATTGTTACACTGCTACAGTGTTACACTTTTACATTGTTACATTGTTACACTGTTACACTGTACTAGGGTACATTATTCATGACATTTTGGCTTGGGAGAGGAGCTGAGGGGTCATTATTTAGCACAAAGCATGGGATTTGTGCGTTGTGGTGTAAAAAAAGTTGCAAAATGTTCAACTTTTATGTGAAGCTGGGGCGCCTCAACCAATCAAAGGTTAGTGCTGCACATTCTACACATGGAGGAAGGAGGCCTGGTAAGACGCACCGAAGAAACTGGCGAAGGGGTCCTGACCGCCGAAGAACTCGCGGAACACTTCCTCTGGGCTGCGGAATGTGAAGGTGAACCCCTGGAAGTCCTCCGGCCCTGGAGACCCACAGGAGCCTGGGCAGAGAGACACAAACACATCCATGACTGGAGCCAGGCTGGTGGGCGTGTCTCCACAGAGAGACCGAGGTAGAGACACACAGCTGTTCCTCACCTGTGTGTGGCTTGTTTGTGCCAAAGTTGTCGTAAGCGTCGCGTTTTCCCTCTGTCAGACAGGGACATGACAACACTGTGTTACACACAGCGAACCACAGCCCAGCAGAGTACAGCAAACTTACAGTAAGTAGAATAGAGTGGAGTACAGCTGTGAGGCCTTTTATACGATAAGATCAAATACAGTCGTGTACAGTTAATCAGTGTGTGAAGGAGTGAGTAGGAAAAAAATATGAACAATGGATTGATCAGGGGTATGAGAACAGGACTCTTCAGTTTCTCTCAGTGTAGGTCTAATGTGAAGGATGGGATGTGAGAGGGTAGGCTGGTCTCAGGTCTGTTCTTACTGCCCTGTCCCTGGTAGTGAATGATGGGATGTGAGAGGGTAGGCTGGTCTCAGGTCTGTTCTTACTGCCCTGTCCCTGGTAGTGAATGATGGGATGTGAGAGGGTAGATTGGTCTCAGGTCTGTTCTTACTGTCTGACAGGACTTCGTAGGCCTCAGCCAGCTCCTTGAACTTCCTCTCCGCCTCCTCCTTGTTGTCTGGATTCTTGTCTGGGTGCCAACGCAGGGCCTGCTTCCTGTAGCTACACACACACACACACGGCACATACATACGTACACACACACGACACACGACATACATACGTACACACACACACACAAGTTGTTTACGGCTAGTGCTGGTGGATATAAGTAGATGACTGTGGCATGGTGGGGTATGACAAAACCAGCCAGTCAGCAGTTAGTCAGTGCACTGGCCCACAGCATCTAAGAGTGGACACAGATCTAGATACGTCCCCCCCCCCTGGGGACACTGAACATGAATCAGCTTTGCAGTCTCAGTCATTCTGACTCAGCACTGTCCACCTACTGTATCAGACCAATCAGAGAGAGACAGAGAGAGAGAGAGAGAGAGAGGAGAGAGAGAGAGAGAGAGAGAGAGAGAGAGAGAGAGAGAGAGAGAGAGAGAGAGAGAGAGAAAGAAACAGATAAAGATGGATAGGAGAGAAAGAGGGAGTTTATTGTTTACAGACAGACAAGACAGACAGACAGACAGACAGACAGACAGACAGACACAGACAGACAGACAGACAGACAGACAGACAGACAGACAGACAGACAGACGACAGACAGACAGACAGACAGACAGACAGACAGACAGACAGACAGACAGACAGACAGACAGACAGACAGACAGACAGACAGACAGACAGACAGACAGACAGACAGACAGACAGACAGACAGACAGACAGACAGACAGACAGACAGACAGACAGACAGACAGACAGACAGACAGATAGATAGATAGATAGATAGATAGATAGATAGATAGATAGATAGATAGATAGATAGATAGATAGATAGATAGATAGATAGATAGATAGATAGATGTGGACTACCACATTAATGGACTGATTCATAAATATGATTATATTTAGACCCTGAGTCAGCGTCTACAGAATGTTCTATCGGAGCGATCATACTCACGCCTTCTTAATGTCCTCCGGAGTGGCGGTCCTTGTCACTTCCAGGACGGCATAGTAATCCACCATGACTACCACCACCTCCCTCACACACAGTCAGAGGGAACCCACTTCCACAGGGAAGAACACACAACCTCAAATCAGACATGCACCACCTGTTGATAACAGGAACAATCACACACACTGAGAACCCGTTGCACACTTCATTACATAGGTCCTAAGTGAGGACTCTGTCTGTGAGTCACTGGGGGATTTACCGTGATCATCACGATCATAACATGATGTTATTAACAACCATAAATTGTTAGGGACAGTGTTTGCTTGGAATATATTGTGGCAATATCCTAGAATAGGATTATAGGCTATGTATTAACGATAGATCATTATTTGAAGTGTCTAATTAGTTCCTTCCACTGACACTTGGGTTGTAAACCAGACTAACGGCGTGGACCCGTTCCACCGGTATTCCCCTTGGGTTTTGGCCATGCGCTTTGCAACTGGACGCCGTTATTTACAGCTCGCGTTCAGTCATGGCAACTGACAGCTGCAAGAGTGGCACATGCGGCAGGGAGGGCGCGAGACACGATAGACTGGCATCCAACTAAGGCTAACAAACACTGTTTCAAATCCTAGAGAGGGACATACAGTATGAGTAACAAAATATATCCTAATATGGTATGCAAGTAGTCACAACACGAGCATCAATGGAATAGTAAAGTAAACGTAGGCCTATAGGATAGGATATCACCAAACCGCAACACCACGGTTCGTTGTCAAATCGCACAGTACAACGCTATACAAACGATGGATTATTAGGTTTGGATCATGACTATACACTATGCTACAATACCTTGTTAAGAGTGTCGCCAACTGTCTGTCCTCGCCCCTCTTGGAATAGGAATGGATTATGGACTGCTTCTGGAATGCGCGCTCTTCAGTCGACGAGGGTCCGCGTAATAAGCCTAACGTCCTGCCACCACCACGAAACAATATAATCCAACCAACCGTAATAGTTTCTGTTTCTTATTCCCGGGCGGCCTGCCCCCGGACCATAACGTGACGAGCCCTCTCTGTCTCTCTGGCCCCGCCGCCGTACACACACTTTGCCCTTCTCCCGGCTCGCCGTGCTACGTCACAATCAGCTGAGTTCGCTCGAAAAAAATAGAACGTCTAGAACATACCAACGTTTCGAAACGAAGCACCCGCCACCCCAGTCTGCCTGTTGTTCTGAGATCGGCCAGCAATGAATAAATGTCGGAAAATCGTCTAACTATAATTAGCGTTGCAGATTTCACCAGAGCGTCTAGAAATAAAATAACAAGGGACGGGAAATATTTACCGTCGTTTGTCTGTTTTACTGAAAATAATTTGTTGCAATGCGTTTAAACATGAATCCCCATCTGTCACTGAAAAGCGGCTATGAAATAAACAAACCCGTTTCAGAATTTCATATATGACATCATTCTGGTCTTTGATGCCATCTCATGACTGGAATAAGTATAGCAGACATAATCAAGCACGTGTGTAAGCATGGTCCTTTTGTTAATAAAGACAACAAAACTGGTATTTATTATGGTGGTTGAGGGCTAAATCAAGGAATCAATGAAGCAATGAAGGTTTAAGTTTTGTTTATTGACACTGTCACAGCATGACATGACATGACAACTGGTCGCACAACATTGTTGCGGGGAATTTTGTCTACTTGTCTGTAAACATCTGGAATGTTAGCTTATGTTGATCCCTTTAGTACTCCTCCCCTTCCTCATCCTCCTCTCCAACACTGTCTGTGCCAACCTCTTCATAATCCTTCTCCAGGGCGGCCATGTCTTCTCTGGCCTCAGAGAACTCTCCCTCCTCCATGCCCTCTCCCACGTACCAGTGCACGAAGGCCCGCTTGGCGTACATCAGGTCAAACTTGTGGTCCAGCCTGGCCCAGGCCTCGGCGATGGCGGTGGTGTTGCTCAGCATGCACACGGCCCTCTGCACCTTGGCCAGGTCTCCTCCAGGAACCACGGTGGGGGGCTGGTAGTTGATGCCCACCTTGAAGCCGGTGGGACACCAGTCCACAAACTGGATGGTGCGTTTGGTCTTGATGGCGGCGATGGCAGAGTTGACGTCTTTGGGCACCACGTCACCACGGTACAGCAGACAGCAGGCCATGTATTTACCATGACGAGGGTCGCACTTCACCATCTGGTTGGCTGGCTCAAAACAGGCGTTGGTGATGTCAGCCACGGACAGCTGCTCGTGATAGGCTTTCTCAGCAGAGATGACCGGGGCATAGGTGGCCAGGGGAAAGTGGATGCGGGGGTAGGGCACCAAGTTGGTCTGGAACTCTGTCAGGTCCACATTCAGAGCTCCGTCGAAGCGCAGGGAGGCAGTGATGGAGGAGACAATTTGACCAATGAGCCTGTTGAGGTTGGTGTAGGAGGGACGTTCGATATCAAGGTTCCTGCGACAGATGTCATAGATGGCCTCGTTGTCAACCATGAAGGCACAGTCAGAGTGCTCCAGGGTGGTGTGGGTGGTCAGGATGGAGTTGTAGGGCTCCACCACAGCTGTGGACACCTGGGGAGCAGGGTAGACGGCAAACTCCAGCTTGGACTTCTTGCCGTAGTCGACAGAGAGGCGTTCCATGAGCAGGGAGGTGAAACCAGATCCGGTTCCTCCTCCGAAGCTGTGGAAGATGAGGAAGCCCTGGAGGCCGGTGCACTGGTCCGCCTGGAGAACA
Source organism: Mallotus villosus (assembly GCA_903064625.1). Classification (NCBI taxonomy): domain Eukaryota; kingdom Metazoa; phylum Chordata; class Actinopteri; order Osmeriformes; family Salangidae; genus Mallotus; species Mallotus villosus. The sequence continues at coordinate 52,939 of CAEFZP010001946.1, read as the reverse complement.
CAGAACACAAACAGACTTCATCTCATGTTCTTCTTTAATATGAATGTAATGAAATGCTTCCCAGTTGTTCTTCTGGGGAAATGCTCCAAATAAAACCACGTTAAACCAATCAATGTTACTACCAGGAAGCCAGAACAAGAAATGTTGACGTTTTTTTTAAGTTGATTCCCCATGACCACCAAAGATCCGTTTTGTACTCCCAATTTACTCAGACAGTTTGATGTTTAAACATCTACTCGGATCAGACTTCTGAAGACCATCAAAAAGTATTGTTGAGAGAGTGTTCACATCGCTAACTCACCAGTTTGCGCGTCCTGTCCAGAACTAGGTCGATGATCTCCTTTCCGATGGTGTAGTGTCCACGGGCATAGTTGTTGGCAGCGTCCTCCTTGCCTGTGATCAGCTGCTCAGGGTGGAACAGCTGGCGGTAAATTCCTGAACGAACCTCATCTGGTGGAAAGAGAGAGGAGGGGTCAACAACATCCTGTAGAGATGGACCATGATCTACTCACCCAACATCTCTCTTATCCAACCACAAATCCCTATTCAGTTGATAAAGATCCATTTGATTACTCATATGACATATGACTCTTGTTGGTTCTAGATAAACCCATTTGGGCAAAGGTTTTATCTCGATTCATTTTCCCAATCAGCATGTTTATCTTTTCGGTGCTCATGAGCACTCGAGTGAAAGCTCAGTAACTCTTTATAGTTCTAGAGAATCTCTCTCGGTGAGAAAATCCAAATGTTTCGTGAACATTTTCTCGTAAATGTCTCAAATGTCAAAAACAAAGTGTCCACTAAATACATGGAGTGGTTTCGGTGGTTCCTGTGGGAGATGAACCAAATGGCGCAGAGAGCTTCATGTTCTACCAGACGAGCCAGACGGAAGGACGACCTCACTCACCGATGACGGTGGGCTCCAGGTCGACAAAAATGGCTCTGGGGACGTGCTTCCCTGCTCCCGTCTCACTGAAGAAGGTGTTGAAGGAATCATCTCCTCCACCATGGGTCTTGTCACTGGGCATCTGGCCGTCCGGCTGGATCCCATGCTCCAGGCAATACAACTCCCAGCATGCATTGCCCATTTGGGTTCCGGCCTGGCCGACATGCATAGAAATACACTCACGCTGAAGAGAGAGAGAGAGAGAAGTTGAAAAGTTAGGGTGTGTCTGGCCATAAACCTCCCACCTCAAATGTGTCACAATGACCTGTATATGTTAATGCTTGGTCGCAAGTCATTAAGATGAAGGTTTTGAAATGGTTTCACTCAGAATGAATCAGCAGTGTTTTCAACATGCTTCACTTCCTGTATCTGTTTAGGCCTGTTAAAATGTTCAGCTTCCTGTTGTTATTTCCTTTCTGCTGAGCCATGTACATGATAAAAGTTGAAACGATTATATTCGTGTTCTGGAATGTTTAACGAAGATAATCCTGCCTGGTAACCTCCAAAAATGATATAAAAACCTTTCAATTAGAATGAACAAGTATATATGCTCTGGTCGTCTAAGTTCCAGTTTGTCTGTTTGTGCCTTCAACTCCCTTGTTGCCACTGTAGTTCGATGATGTCATTCAGGAGAGATGATGCTATCTGTTTGGCTAAAGGACATGTAAGGTCACTAGCTGGCTAGCTTTGCTCTACCCCCAGGGAGATCCGGAGCACAGGATTAAACTGGCTGGTGTCTCTGCAGCAGACAGAGAGGAGAGGCAGCTTGGTATGTCTATGTAGGAACAGGGGAACTGGATAAAAATGTGCGTCAGAGAGGAGGGGTGCCGGCCCCACTGTGGGACGGCCTCTGCTCCAGCCCCCTCCTCTGCTCTCCTCCCCTGTCCCCATCGATTCTCCTCCCCCATCCTCTGTCCTCTGCTCCAGCCCCCTCCTCTGCTCTCCTCCCCTGTCCCCATCGATTCTCCTCCCCCATACTCTGTCCTCGGCTCCCTTCCCCCTCTTCCCGCCCAGCCCCGTCCAGCTGCAGTGGAACGAGGAGGGGATATCTCTCATACTCTCTGTAACAGCTGCAGCTAAAATGGCCACCAAGTCACACAGCCGGGTCTCTCTGTACGTGAATCCCCATCCAGCAAAATCCTCCGTTAAATCCCTCCACATCCCTCTCGGTCTTCATGGAAACCAGGAGGAGAGTTGTTGAGTGTTGAATGGTCAGATTTCTCTTGGCTAAACAGCAGTTAGGAGCTCAGCAAGTTCGATTAAAGACTGAGTAACTTGTAAGGAAGTGTCACCTGACCAACATTGTTCTAAAGTGCTAAGTGTGACTGTATGGGAAACACAAAGAACTGTTCATTCAAATGACCATGCCATAACACACCCTCTGGATCTCTCTCAGCACAATGGGCTCATCTAAATCTCCAGAAAAGACATGTGCCCGAAGTCAATCTGTTTGTCACGGTTCAAATGACAAAGGCTATACACGTGATGATATCACTGTTGGAAGTAGACAGCAGCTCATCTCATCTAAGGATCAAACCCAGAGAAGGGAAGAGAAAGAGTCTCTATTGTCTCATCTGTCTACGTCAGCAGCAGTACTCACCATTTTGTCTGCTTTTCCTTCGGGCTGACGTTGAGGAATCAGAGAGAAGGCAGAAGTGGTGCGCAGAGAAAAAGGTGGAGTTTATATAGCGAGGGGAAGAGGAGAGGAAGAGGCGGGGTCTGGCAGGAGGAAGGGAGGGGGAAGGGGAGGCAGGAAGCTGAGGCTGGAGGACTCTCGTTGGCGGGAGAGAGAGAAGGGGGCTTTGAAAGAAGAGGAAGTGCTTGACTCTGTCAGCCGCTCTGCTGTGTCATTAGTGTGTCAGCGGTATGTGTACTGACTGGTTGAGACGTTTAGACTCTGGTTCAAAGTCTGTTTGCAGGGGCAGGGTCAAAGTTCGTTTGCATATAGGGTCACGTGACTGTTACACCCCCCTGATTTGCTTATAGACAGTGTTTACTGTTACACAGTGCTTGTCTTCCAGACCGACAATGCGGTTTGTAGTTTAGAATACTTATATACCCCCTGGAAGCCATTTTTACTTCCTCAAAATCCTGTCCAGCTCTAAATATGTTATATCACAGCTCTAATATATGTCATGTCAGAGCTCTATCTCGAGACAGGACCGCATGACAAAGACACTAATAAAAACACAGGCTGGGTGAGGTTAGTGAAGCTCACATTCAAATTGAAGTGAACTACTATGAGACACAATGGACATGTAAAAGGAAAGTGTGACCATTTATTTTAAGTTGTTTTTATAAGACAACAACTCCATAGAAATCCCAGACCCTGAAAAGAGAGAAGGAGGAACTACACTGGGCTCATTGTTCCAGCAAATGTCGAGGAGGAGAGGAGGGATACAAACAACACGAGTCACTCATTCTCACTATCTCTCTCTCTCTGTCCTTCTTTCGCAGGCAGCTGGATTGTATTCAGGGGCTTAGACAGGGGGCTATTCATAGTACACATTCTTCAGACGAGGGGTGGAGAGGGTGGAGAGGGGGGAGAGGGGGGAGATGGGGGAGAGGGGGGTCTGACAGACAGCATGTCACGCAAGGTCTTGCTGTGGAGAATCACAGAGTTCGAAACTAAGCCTAATTACTTTACTGTTTTCATTGAAGATCAATACTTTGTTCCGTCATGCTGTGGATATACTGGAAGCCTCACGGATGGTTTCTGTTCACACTGAACACAGTTTACTTTCATTTTCAAGCGAAACACGATAATTTGAGGTTGAACAACGTTTTCTAACTTGTCTTAAAGAGATATTCTACTCTCGAAAAAGCTTTCAAATGTATTCTTTTGTTGGCTTTGGAAAATATATCCTGGAACATTCTATTTCCCTGTTTGGTTCCTTCCTGGCTCTATCCTTTGTTTACCTGAAAGGAAAAGTGTTCTGAAAGGATTTTTCAGATTTCTGAAAGTATCATTCTTTGTTTTTAAGTATCACTATTTTTCCTAAGAGGATAAGGAGAAGAAAGGCCCTCTTCACGGATAGGACTGATTTATTGTTCACCAAGCAAAACATATATCAGGATTCAACTTTAGTAAAAGAGATATGAGTCTTTTGGCGCTTCAGTACTCGTCCTCGTCCTCGTCACCCACGGTGTCAGACCCCACCTCTTCGTAATCCTTCTCCAGGGCGGCCATGTCTTCTCTGGCCTCAGAGAACTCTCCCTCCTCCATGCCCTCACCCACGTACCAGTGCACGAAGGCCCGCTTGGCGTACATCAGGTCAAACTTGTGGTCCAGCCTGGCCCAGGCCTCGGCGATGGCGGTGGTGTTGCTCAGCATGCACACGGCCCTCTGCACCTTGGCCAGGTCTCCTCCAGGAACCACGGTGGGGGGGCTGGTAGTTGATGCCCACCTTGAAGCCGGTGGGACACCAGTCCACAAACTGGATGGTGCGTTTGGTCTTGATGGCGGCGATGGCAGAGTTGACGTCTTTGGGCACCACGTCACCACGGTACAGCAGACAGCAGGCCATGTATTTACCATGACGAGGGTCGCACTTCACCATCTGATTGGCCGGCTCAAAACAGTTGTTGGTGATGTCAGACACAGACATTTGCTCGTGATAGGCTTTTTCAGCAGAGATGACCGGGGCATAGGTGGCCAGGGGGAAGTGGATGCGGGGGTAGGGCACCAAGTTGGTCTGGAACTCTGTCAGGTCCACATTCAGAGCTCCGTCGAAGCGCAGGGAGGCAGTGATGGAGGAGACAATTTGACCAATGAGCCTGTTGAGGTTGGTGTAGGAGGGACGTTCGATATCAAGGTTCCTGCGACAGATGTCATAGATGGCCTCGTTGTCAACCATGAATGCACAGTCAGAGTGCTCCAGGGTGGTGTGGGTGGTCAGGATGGAGTTGTAGGGCTCCACCACAGCTGTGGACACCTGGGGAGCAGGGTAGACGGCAAACTCCAGCTTGGACTTCTTGCCGTAGTCGACAGAGAGGCGTTCCATGAGCAGGGAGGTGAAACCAGATCCGGTTCCTCCTCCGAAGCTGTGGAACACCAGGAAGCCCTGGAGGCCGGTGCACTGGTCCGCCTGAGGAAAGCAACCAACATGTTAGCACTCGTCAGGGAACAGAAAAGAAGGTTAAGCAGACACAGGGGAAGGCATGGGGTTGTCATGAACAACGTTCAAAGAAAGTATAAAATTGAAATGATAATTAATGAGTTCTCTTTGAAGTTTAATGTTGTGGCAGACAAGTAAACATGTCGGTAAACAAAAGACATGGTGTAGATCAACCACACCCTGGTCACAAACAAAGTGTTCACAGAATTCAAAACCTAAAGAATGTCAAATGGGTTTTGAGGTTGACTTTGTTAAAAGCATTTTCTAGATCGATGTTAAAGCTTAGAAAACATTCTATAATTGAAAACAAAAATGTTTTATGTGGAAAGTTATGGTTTGTGAAAAGCCTCAAAAGAAAGGACATTCAAATGACCATGAAAACCCTAACTCAATCGCTGCACAGACATTGTGTTTTGTGATGTAAGATGTTTGAAGTACAGTATAGACCAACAAAGCTACAGTACATAAATGGCTGTTTTAGGTGTGTACTGGATCAAAGCTGTGCAAACGTGGCGTGAGTTTGGGTTGGGAGGACATGAGAAAGGTTTTGTAATTTCCTTTTTTATGCTAGGTTTGTCGAGGACCGTCAAACTTACGGTATCAGCACGACGTTATTGAGCTTTTCAGCAGTTTAAATTGCTTTATTAAACAAGACTGGTGGAAGTCAGGTGGCTGAGCGGTTAGGGAAAGTCGCTCTGGATAAGAGTGATGACTAAACGGTCAGTAATCTACGGGAGTTGCTAAGTATTCAAACTGCATCAAAAACACATGCAAGCCAATGCATAGTAGCTAACATTGCTCATCAACTTTAGTTTAAGGTACATTAGGTGTTATGATGTTTTTCAGTAAAAAAAAGGTTTTGTCTCCTATAAACATGTCCTACAAGCTCGTGAGGCCATCTGAGAGTTGTTAAGCAACACAAAACACCTCAGTGCTAGTGGAATGTCAATTTTAAAAATGTTGAGCAGCCCACTACTTTCTAGACAATTTTGTTCCAGTAACCCTGTTTCTGCCAATCGACCTCGGCAAATAAAGTGGTCCTCCTTTGCCTATTTTGTGAAACCACTGTCACACTTGAGTTGGAGGAAAGGAGGCTAGTGGCTAGCTAGCTAGCTGGTGCCATGGGCGCTGCTTCACGTTTAAACCGTTCCATCGGTTCAAACAGCCAAGAGAATCACAATCATAAAGGTAATCCTAGCATGGTTAGCAAATGACTTCACTCCTTTAAGTTTGTGGAGGGTCATTTACGACAATGTGAAATAAAATTTAAGGTAAGACACAGAGTAACTTTTAAAGTATCTATTGCACTGGTACCCTGTATTACCCAAGGCTAATTCTCAGGTGTGATACTGTCACTCACTATCAATCTTACATAATAGCAGTCTATTGGCTAATGCTAAAATGGCGTTCGCAAGAATGCTAAATATTTTTTATATATATATCAATATAACTTCATGTCATCTACTCCACCTATGTGTATACTTTATTTGCTGAGAGAGGGGTGTTTTATATGGGTGGGGGGAAATGGATTCACATTCAAATCGCAACTCAGTCTTGTAGCGATTCACATCAATTCACAAATTTCAAAAATCTTTTTTTTTGTTGAAAAATCGTGAATCGATTTTTAGTCGAATCGTGACCCCAAGAATCGATTCTAATCTAATCATGAGGTACCAAAAGATTCCCACACCTAGTTTTAGTGTCAAATTGTTTATGATATTTTATATGTAAAGTGCCAAACACTTTAACTATGCAGCTATTTAATTGTTTACATCTTTACCAGTTTGCGAGTCCTGTCCAGCACCAGGTCGATGATCTCCTTGCCGATGGTGTAGTGTCCACGGGCATAGTTGTTGGCAGCGTCTTCCTTGCCTGTGATCAGCTGCTCAGGGTGGAACAGCTGGCGGTAAATTCCTGAACGAACCTCATCTGGAGAATTGAAAGAGATAGTGTCTACTGTGTCTGTGAAGTAACACGCTTGTACTTACAATTGTAACAGCTTTATATTAAGTTTAGACTCCAACATACCTTTTTGCACTTTATCACCCTAATACGCGTTTTGCACGAAATCAATCATTTTTTGACTTTGTGTCAAATTGTGTAATTAAAAGGAAAAAATGTGCCCTCTAACTAATGGGTTGGCTTCTTGTAGAAGGTACCACTTTGTTCCAGAGACAATAGACCTAATCTGCAGCAAGAAAAGCATCAGTGGATGCCCACTCACCGATGACGGTGGGCTCCAGGTCGACAAAGATGGCTCTGGGGACGTGCTTCCCTGCTGCTGTCTCACTGAAGAAGGTGCTGAAGGAATCATCTCCCCCACCCGGGGTCTTGTCACTGGGCATCTGGCCGTCCGGCTGGATCCCATGCTCCAGGCAATACAACTCCCAGCATGCATTGCCCATTTGGGTTCCGGCCTGGCCGACATGGATGGAAATGCACTCACGCTGAAGAGAGAGAAAGAGAGGTTGAAGCAGAGACAGAGAGGTAGAAAGGTCAAGGTAATGGAACCCAGGAGAAGCACTTAAACATAACGACTGCGAAAATGCAAGCACTCCACAGCGGATGACTGAGATTCCTTGACTCATACAGTCTCAGTTACAGGAAGGATGACTCATGTTTCAGCTGTGCAGTATTACACAGCTGAGCAGTCAGCGACAGCTTCACAACAACTTGCATAACAAAGTCTCAACCTGGCCAAATACTCCTGCCTATCTCCTGTCCATATCATCACGATCATATCGATCCCAGTGACGGGCGGACATCTGCCGAGTGTACCTCCGACCGGGGCGCGGCCACGTCTGTTACGGTCATAGTGAAGAAAACCAACCAACTCACCATGTCTCTGTGTGCGAGGTCTTGGGTCGATGTCCGGAGTTTAGGATGCGCTGCGGGAGGCAGAGAACCACTTCAGCTTTATAGAGGGCCAGGTAGCTGTGATCGGAGATGGGCGTCAGCTGACAGCACAAAGACCGAGATACCATCCGCCCCAGAAACATCTGACACACAAAGAGAGAGGCCACGGTGGAGGCCCAGCCCCGGCCCCGGCCTCAGAGGAACCCAGCTGCTATTGTCACAGCTCCGAAGAGGAACCGAGGAGAGGAGGAACCTCGCAGTTCTGCTTCCTTCCACGGGTCCATCGATATGCGTCCTGGGCAGAGTGGCGTGGGATCGAACGCCACTGTACAAGTAGCATTAACGGTCGGCCAAAGTTCGACAACTTACGGTCAAAGGACCTCTTTGTCGACTTTGTCAACACACTCTTGTCTGTGTGGTGAGAGGAGGTGCGGCCCTGCTGCCCAGCCCCTGCCTCATCTACAGCTCGTCTCCAGAGGGGGCAGGTGAACAGGATCGTTCCCCAGGTCTCTGACCTTAATAGCTGTCAGCTGAAACATGAGAGTGGCTCAGGTTTACATGGCTGGGAGGCCAGGAGAAGTAAATATACAGTTTCAACAGTCTGTTGTCTATACTGTACACTGTTGTATCCAGCACCATGAGATGTTGTTCAGTTGCCCCTGGGAAAGAAACCTTTGAAAGAGCCTCTTGGGGTTTAATCCCCTCATGAATTGTCAAATTCAGATACACAGTGAGGCAAAATTAAAAACTGGGACAAAGTCGCGGACCAGATTTCATATTTATTGAAAAAAAGCATGTTTTCCCTTCTTTCTAGATATAATCATGCACCTTTTCATATGGGAACAAACTCGTTACTGCCACGTTGGCTCCGCACACAAGACAAACAGGTCTGTCCTTTACGGTCGTGAAAAGATATTCTGTCTCCCACCTGTCTAGAAAGCTCCTGTTTTCCACCTTCTGTTTGGCCATTTTTTGGGAGCGGTGTCTGACATCTGCCCGTGGTGACTGGAAGCATGAAGTTGCGAATGTTGGGATGCTTGCGGGTCTTGACGCGCCAAGGCACTAGTAGAGCATTCTGGGATTTGTAGTAGCTATTAGTGGTGCATGCGTTACCGCAGTGGCGAGCCGTGCATTAAAAAAAAACATATATTTTAAAGGGGTCATTGACTGGGTTTTTTGAGTATTTAACACTGTTCCTTAAGGTCTCCGAATAGGGTATGTAACATTGTTTTGGCTGAAAATGGCCCGGGTGCTTTTCTATGCCCTCTTTTACATCCAGCATTTTTTTCCCGGGAAAAAACGCTAGCTTTTTCCCTTATATCATTGGTATTTAGATGAGCTGTGCGCTGATTGGTTGGTTTACAACGAGCGAAGCTGCGGAGCAAAGACGGCCAACAGCACTCACTGAAACAAGAAGGTGGCGACTTGAAATAAAAACGTACAAATAAATCTATTGTGTCTACACAACACTGTTTTCAACAGATTGACTAGATATAATTTGAAATGATTACGGTAGTTTCCACGTCTGTTGTCGAAGCAAACAGAATCGCCTTAGGTGGGTAACGTTAGCACTACAGTTTAGCATACAAACTATCGTGATTCAACACAGCTTCAGTTAGCTCTAGCTATCTTACTGAAAAATAGATCTGGACAAACATGCATCTGAATTGTAGATTTACATAACAACACGGGTTATTTATTTGAATGAAACATAGTCAGGAACATGAAATAACGTAAATCCAATTGCCAATAAACTAGGCTAAATCATAACACATTCATGCTCTTGCGTTAGCAAGCTAAACTGGTTTACATGCCTACCGTATAGGTGTTTTCGCTATCTAGCTGTTCTTACATTCCTTGCAAATCACCGATGAAAAACAGATGAGCTTGAGTCTAGTTAACATTGACTAGACGGTTATGGCTGATGTTTGTTTATACCGTAGCATAGAAGATCTCTGTGCAGTTGCGCGAACCATTTCACCAAGGACGGTTTTAAAAACCTGGGAATATGTAAAGCAGGATTTGCTATGAAGCTGTTGCTGAAAAGAGGTGCGTTCCGACCTTAGTTATGTTCATCAGAACCGCAAACTGTAGTATGATTTTGTCAATAACAGTTATTAGCAATGCTAACGTATCCTGTATCTAGCACAGCCTTTCTCCAGTTATTTCGAATAGATAATCTAGACAGGCGTCAGCAAAAGGCTAGACTGCTTTCGTTTTCTGGCAATTTTTTTGGAAGCTTCCCTTCTAATGCCGACTACAGCTAGTCTAGCTAGTCATTTGCTAAGTAAGGTATGTTGATGTGTTTAGAAACGTAGCGTCGCTACCTCGGACTGGGCAAGAACACCAGTGAGTGGGCTGGTCTGCATGTACATTTTGGGGCGTGACAAAGACACAGACCAGAGCCAATTGAATGCGCGATACCCTCCCGACGTCCCGAGGGTGGATTTTTCCAAAAGCTACCGTTCTACAGCTAGATTTTTTCTTTTTGAGATTTGCATGGGAAATAAGTGTCAATGGACTTTGAGGTTCACTGTATGTTCATTTTACCCACCGAACTGTCGTTATTCAACTATGACAAGGTAAAAACGGTTTTGCAGTCAGTGACCCCTTTAAAACATAAGTCAGTGATTCTGATAGTGTTTAGGCCAGCAGAGAAGGCCTTGCCGACACCCCTGATTCAAAGGTTCTACTTAGAAGCGTTTCACTATTACACAGGGGCGATTCCCAGAATGCTTCCTGTGTGATAAAAGTATTGCTTTAACAGTGACATGGAACAAAGAAAATGGTCATACAGGTTAGGGAAAGGGGAAATTATGAGTTAAGTAGCCTACTAACCTTGTCTAGGACAGGGATTGGTGAACACTCTAAAACCCAATCAAAATGTGTGGAAACTTATTACAACTATTAGACTAAGTAATCTAATAATAATACGCATATACTATTATATTAATAACTACTTACTAACCGAGAGTGAGGTCATGCCGGGAAATATCAAACGAGACTTGAACGTATCGACCGATCGATAGCGAGGTTGATACGGCAAAGTCGAGCAATTATTAGTTACTTAAACTAATTTCTTAGATAACTTATAACGTCTGAAGTAATCAGTGTATACAAAAGTAATTAGTGTTTTTGTTGGGTCATTGGTGTACAGTAGAGGGAGAGATGATTCTGGGGTTAGGGTCCAGGAGTGGACAGACCTTCAATGACCACCACTGATGTACATGCTTTATGTGACCTGTGTAAGTTATCTTTGGGCTCATGCCGCCCACACCATGATCTCATCGCTCGGCACTGCAATGTAACACTGGGTTAGTCTGCCACCTTGTGGTCACATGCAGAAATGCAGTTGGGTAAAAATCTGCGGTAAGGGATGTAACAGTGAGTTTACAATAAAGTGGGACATTTTAACTAGATAGGCTAGTAGTTACAGGTGGCGTCAGCAGAATTTTAACTTCTAAATTAAATTTTGACGCAGAGGACTCTCACCTTCCAAGACACGCCCTTTTTTTTTCTCCGAATGTTCCAGATTCACCGCTCGTACGTTGTAAATGTGTTATTGTGGGCGGGCCCTTTGTGACGCCCTTTCCGCGTTTTGAGTTTAGTCTTCAGCCGCTGTGCACACCTGCCGCACAACTGCCTTACAGAGACCACATTATCGGGCGCTGTGAGAAGTTCTCGACACATCTAGGCAACTCGTACTGCACTATATCCGCTTGTTTTTCTTTAAAAGAAGATAGATCGACCTACTGTCCGAAAACACAATGGTAAGTGTCTTCCGTCTTAATATTTATATCATTTGGTTCTTTTCGCGTTTTTATTACCCACACATGCTATTATAATCCTTTCTGCAAGGAATGCCTTTCCGCTTTTAATGTCGATCCTTCAACACTACACCATCAATCCATTTCCTCGTCTTTGGAGTAGGCTCTTTCTTTGTTGCGTCTACCGTGCACAGCCTGCGCTCTCCCTGAAATCCTGGCCAGGATAACGGTGCAATGCAGTTGTCTGACCGGTGCCCGGTGGCTTCTTCTAGAAACAGTGACGCAGCGAAAAATCGAGCACCGTCTGACGGTGACTGTCACTGCTATATTGAGCTGATGGCCTAAATTCAGGAGAGTTTCAATGAATTCTTATTGAAAGGACCGTTTTAATGCATCGCTTCTCCAGTATGACCTGGCTTGTGTTCTGCATGTCTCCACCTTGGTCAGACTGACAACTTGCTCAACCTGATTGACTGAACTCTGTTCAGTTACCAGTTACCCAAGCCTCAAGGTCTCTCGCGTTCTGTCAAGGTGTGTCTCTGTTTCCTATATCAAGCTGCTTCACAGTCTTGAAAACGACATATCCGATAAATATCAGAAACATATCTATCAGAATAGCATATGAATAGTGAAAACATGAGTCTTAGAGTAGAGCTTTACACTGATTTATGTTCTGGCCGGCAAATCTCAGTATGACCACATCTCAACCACCACCATGTAGGAAACTCCTTATATGGCCCAGTTGGTTATATGTTATCCAGGGCCATTATATGTTGTGATGTGTTATTACAGTAGAGTTCTAGTGCTCTGTCTCTCAGCAGTGCTGTCTGTGCTCAAGCTGTCAGCCAGTCTCTGTGGTCACTGCTGACACAAACACACCCGTCTGCGAACCCTCTCAAACACACACACACTCTCAAACACACACACACACGATCGAATACACATCCATCCGCCTTCTCACACATACAGACACACCCTTACACACACCCAGACACCCTCTCACACACACACAGATCAGCATCGTCGCATGGCGATTCATGTGTCTGGGTTTATAGTATGTTGTGTCTCTACTATATCTCTATGCCTTCTGAACTAAGTATGCTTTGAGAAACGTTCATGCCGGTGGGAGCACACGTGTGTTGAGAGCCTGATACAGGGTCATACAGCTCAGTTTGGATCTAGTGACCCAGATTAGTGAGTGACCCAGTGCAGCTGGCAGGCTCGGGGACGTGGGTGGGCACGTAGCCCAATTAGCTTGCCGGTTCCCAGCAGCAGGTAAGGTGAACAGATGCAAAGCTCCCCCAGAAATAGCAGTGTGACCTGCCACGCCTGCCCAAACTAGGCAGTGGCCAACCCCCAATCCCTCCCCCCTTCCCTCCATCCATACGTCCATCCCAGGGGGGGCAGCTGGGACGGGACAGGGTAAATATAGTTGCTGGTGTTAGGGGGGGGGGTTTAACAGCTCAGGGTGTGTGTGGTCAGGGGAGGGTGGCTGTCAAGGAGACTGGAAGGGAAACCCCTTCAGTCAGGAACAAGGGCGTTGGTGTGATTTGAACATATTGGCATCCGAAACTTAGCCTAGTAGCCTAGGGTCTGGAACAATATGCATGACTCAGCCTGACTCAGCGTCGCTCACAGTGAGAGTTAAAGGCATGGGGAGGAGGGAGAGGGGGAGAGAGGGGGAGAGAGAGAGAGAGCTTGCTTAGGTAGGCCTGTACATGTCTGGCAGGAATGCAAGGAATGATAACCAGGGCGTTAGGCTTTTATTTAGGCTTATTTAGGATTAATTTAGGCTTTAGGCTTTTATTTCTGAAGCAGAGTAAAGGTTCCTACCAAAGCTGCCGTTAGTCTTCTAACTGGGAAATAAGAAGGCAGAATTTGGGAGAGAATTTCCGGTTATAACACAGGCAGTTGGCACCAATACACACCCGCTGTTTCAAAATCCTTGTCGCAGCATGAGGCAGCAAACACAGATGTTTGTGTAGCTCCCGAGGTGTGTACCTGGTGTGTACCTGGTGTGGACCTGGTGTGGACCTGGTGTGTACCTGGTGTGTACCTGGTGTGGACCTGCTGTGTACCTGGTGTGGACCTGGTGTGGACCTGGTGTGGACCTGGTGTGTACCTGGTGTGTACCTGGTGTGGACCTGCTGTGTACCTGGTGTGGACCTGGTGTGGACCTGGTGGACCTGGTGTGTACCTGGCCAGCACCAGAAACAGCCTCAGACGGAGAGGTGTAGCAGGGCGGGTATGTCTGACACACCTGTCTGGCTCGCTCTGTCGGCCCTGGCCTTCATGGCATAGGAAACCATGTAAACACTCCTTTGTGTGTTAGCGATTATGATTACAGAGCTTACAATGGAGTAGTTGTCCGTTTGTTGGTACAGTAGGTTAATGATACCTAATGCATATCCTGGCTAGGCAAGCGTTGGGTATATGTAAGGTAGAAAAGGCTGCTTAGTTAGGTTTGGTTAATACTGTAGTGCAAACTGCTCACCAATCCAAGTTTGATGAAGGTACCCGACTACATCAAGTCGGGTACCCGACTACATCAAGGCTCTCCTCCAGCCCTACACCCCCACCCGCCACCTTCGGTCTTCCTCTGACAACCGTCTGGTGGTCCCATCGCTCAAGACCGCCCGGTCCCAACACAAGCTCTTCCCCTATCTGGCCCCCCAGTGGTGGAATCAACTCCCCACCTCCATCAGAGACACTGTGACTGTCTCCCCACCTTCAAGAAAAGGCTCAAGACACACTTGTTCCGGGAATACAACGGTACCTAGGAAAGATCTGCTGGACATGATGTTAGTTTCCTCCAGGATCACAAGGACTCTTACTTAGAGACCTGCTGCTCTTGTTGGTTAGCTGTAACTGATTTAAAATGATTGTACTCGCTGTGAGGTAGTTTACTGTTGTTTGCTCTTCCACAGGTACACTCGGGCACTTTAAGGTTCATGTTGTTCAATTGTAACTTGTTTAACGTCATGCTCTTATGATTCTTCCCTTTGGCACTTATTTTTTGTTTTTTTCACAATGTATGATTCATGTTTGACTACTTGCAATGTTGGGGATATCTCGTTGTTATGATCAGTGACCTATGCACTTTTGTAAAGCTCTCTTGGAAGTCGCTTTGGATAAAAGCGTATGCTAAATGACTAAATGTAAATGTAAATGTAGGTGGTTGAAAGGAAGGAAATACTTGACCCTCACTTAAACAAAAAATAGTCTAGATGTAGATCCTAGTAGCTCTGTGCTCCACATGAAGCAAGACACGACGTCACTGTTTCAGATTTTCAACAGCAGCTGCAGTGACCCACATTCCCGACACAAACAACTCGTTACAGTGAATTCCCTCGGCCTCTGTCTCCCTCTTGTGGAGTTCAGTGGAATTGATCAAATGCCATGACGTCATGATGTCATCGCATTATCACACAGTGATCTGAAGACACGCATTATGGCTAGTTAGTGGCGTAGGTTTATGTCATTGTCGAAAATCACTCACTCCAATTATCCCCTACCCTTCCTCCCTCCTCTGCCCCCCACCTCTCCCCTATCCCTCTCTGTCCTCCTCTCCCTCCACCTCAGCGTGAGTGCATCTCCATCCACGTGGGCCAGGCTGGCGTCCAGATGGGCAACACCTGCTGGGAGCTCTACTGTCTGGAGCACGGCATCCAGCCGGACGGTCAGATGCCCAGCTCAAAGCCCGTGGGCGGCCATGACGACTCCTTCACTACCTTCTTCAGCGACACGGGAGCAGGGAAGTACGTTCCCCGGGCTATCTTCGTAGACCTGGAGCCCACCGTCATCGGTAAGTTTGTTTAATAGCTTGTTCCGTTAACCCTGTCCTCAGTGAACCCCTGTCCTGCATGTTTTAGATGTTTCTTGGCTCCAACACACCTGATTCAAATGCATGCTCGTTACCAGGCTTCTACAGAGCTACATAACGACCCATTTATTTGAATCAGGTGTGTTAGAGCAGAGAAACATCTAAAACATGCAGGACAGGGGTTCCCTGAGGACCAGGGTTAAGTGTAGTTAGTGTAACTACATTGAAGTTCCCATGTAACTACAATGTTGTTACTGTAGGTATTGCCAGGTAGTTACATGGTTATTGATGTCACAGTCATTTCAAATGTTCAGTCATTTCAAAAGATTATTACTTAAACCAAAAAGGACCGTACAGGCTGAAATCAGGACCTATCTAGAGCAGCAAAACAGTCATGTTTCACCCTGGGATGCAAATAATCAGGGATTTCATGTAGATAACACAACTGTCAAAAAAGGGGGCAAGGATCTATCCGCATAATTAAGATTCCTCCATCAGGAGGAAACCTATTGTAATCATTAGTATTCTTATTATTGTGCATATCTCCCTAAAGTGACCAATAACACAATCTCATTGGTAAAAAAGCGTTGACATTTGTCCCATTGATCCTACAGGCCACAGGTAACGCCCTAGGGTTGGGTGATTGGAGCACGTTTTCCTATTGTTATCTGTCACTGCTTCTATGGCGATAGCCGATGTATGCAGGTAGTGGTATAAACGGACCGTGGTTGATCTGGGATCCGTATTTTTCAAATCGCTTTTTAACTGTCACATCTCAAATGGGCCTCGTTGGACCATAGGTGGCACTACAGGCCACAACCCATTTTTCCATTTTCAAAGTGATGGTATTTCCACTCCATTGGTCCAAAATGTCAGAAAATGGCTTTACTCGCCTTATTTCTCATGGGGAACAGAAATACTTCACAGACTAAGTCTGCCATGATGGATTTCCCTGTATAGTTAAAATTTGGGAATACCTACAAAAATCTTCTCACCATCCATAGCTCCGATTGACTTGAGATCTGGTTTTGTGTGTTTGGGATAGATGTCTGACAAAAGTATACTTGTGAATGAGATATTAAATCCAATATGGTAGAATTATTAGCAAATTGGAGAACCAGTCGAGGTTCTGATTTAGCTTTTGTTATTTTCCAGTGGCATAGTATGTACATTGTGAGTTGATAAGTGGAAATATTGTCCGCATACCAAACCATAACTATGGACTTTGGCACCACTGATATGAATGATCCTCTTCTCTCCCCTCCAGATGAGGTCCGTACAGGAACCTACCGCCAGCTTTTCCATCCCGAGCAGATGATCTCAGGCAAGGAGGATGCTGCCAACAACTATGCCCGTGGACACTACACCGTCGGCAAGGAGATCATCGATGTGGTCCTGGACAGGACGCGCAAACTGGTGAAAGCCTAAAACTGACCTTTAGCATTCATGTCATGACACTAATCCTTCTTATCCTCCACTTTACTGAGGCCCTTTCAGTCTCCTCTGCACCAGGGCCCTACAATCATAGGACAAAGCGTTCCAAAAGAAAACATTTCCGGGTAAACGTTTTGAACAACTAAATCCTTAGTTTGAGGAAACTAACATGTTGTTGGTTTCTATTCTCAGGCAGACCAGTGCACCGGTCTCCAGGGATTCCTGGTGTTCCACAGCTTCGGAGGGGGAACCGGATCTGGTTTCACCTCCCTGCTCATGGAACGTTTGTCGGTCGATTTTGGCAAGAAGTCCAAGCTGGAGTTTGCCATCTACCCTGCTCCCCAGGTGTCCACAGCTGTGGTGGAGCCCTACAACTCCATCCTGACCACCCACACCACCCTGGAGCACTCTGACTGTGCCTTCATGGTCGACAACGAGGCCATCTATGACATCTGTCGCAGGAACCTTGATATCGAACGTCCCTCCTACACCAACCTCAACAGGCTCATTAGCCAAATCGTCTCCTCCATCACTGCCTCCCTGCGCTTCGACGGAGCTCTGAATGTGGACCTGACAGAGTTCCAGACAAACTTGGTGCCCTACCCCCGCATCCACTTCCCCCTGGCCACCTATGCCCCGGTCATCTCTGCTGAGAAAGCCTATCACGAGCAGCTGTCTGTGGCAGAGATCACCAACGCCTGTTTTGAGCCTGCCAATCAGATGGTGAAGTGCGACCCTCGTCATGGTAAATACATGGCCTGCTGTCTGCTGTACCGTGGTGACGTGGTGCCCAAAGACGTCAACTCTGCCATCGCCGCCATCAAGACCAAACGCACCATCCAGTTTGTGGACTGGTGTCCCACCGGCTTCAAGGTGGGCATCAACTACCAGCCCCCCACCGTGGTTCCTGGAGGAGACCTGGCCAAGGTGCAGAGGGCCGTGTGCATGCTGAGCAACACCACCGCCATCGCCGAGGCCTGGGCCAGGCTGGACCACAAGTTTGACCTGATGTACGCCAAGCGGGCCTTCGTGCACTGGTACGTGGGAGAGGGCATGGAGGAGGGAGAGTTCTCTGAGGCCAGAGAAGACATGGCCGCCCTGGAGAAGGATTACGAAGAGGTGGGCATCGACTCGTTTGAAGAAGATGAGGAGGGAGAGGAGTACTAAAGAGCTCCGTGCGTTCGCTCGTTACTTCTCCTGGGGATTCTCTTAACAACTGTGTTTTATGATTTGCCAAACTTGTTCTTAGTGGGCTTCGTGTTAGTAGTTATTCGCGTTTTCTTCCCTGAAGGAACTTATGTGTGTCTAAATAAACCCCAAGGTATCTGCATCAACA
Organism: Mallotus villosus; assembly: GCA_903064625.1. Classification (NCBI taxonomy): domain Eukaryota; kingdom Metazoa; phylum Chordata; class Actinopteri; order Osmeriformes; family Salangidae; genus Mallotus; species Mallotus villosus. Next base: position 34,659 of record CAEFZP010001946.1, on the reverse strand, counting down.
TCAGTGTTGTAAATCTTCCAGAATCCTTACTCTCCCTTGTTTTTCTATACTATTTTTGATCTCTGTTTTATTTAAGGCTGACACTGTCCAGCAACCTTTCCTTTTTTGTCAGAGTGCCGCACTGTCGGTTGTCAGGATGCACTATTAAAAAAACTCACTGTTAAAACCACTGCAATTCATGGTGTTTACTTTTTAATATTACTAGCTCTGGCTAGCCATCGAGAATTTATTAGTATCGACTTGACATCAAGACACACAATGTCCCTCAGAAACACAAGACTCTGATGCTGCCCACTTGCTTCCACCAGAGGAGTTGGAAACTGTTCCTTGGAGAGACCAGCATCCACTACAGGAAGCACAAACTGTTAGTAAGACTGAAGGAGATACAAACCGCTCCTCAGGGAGACTAGCGTCCACTAGAGGAGCTGTGGGGATATCTCCAGAAGAGAGAGCTACAGGCCCACAGCTGTTAGCTGATTGCATTGACAGTATTGATCTGGGTTATTGATCAGTGATAGGTCCTAACCTGGTATTGACTAGTAACAGCTCCTGAGCTAATGTCAACAGGAAATGTGAGGCTGTAGGCTAATCAGGCTTGCTATAGAGACACATACACCAGGTGATTTATTCAGCTTTATAAATCTGACTTTGAGACGGGATAAGAAATCAAGTCAGTTGAGCTGGTCTGCCAAACTACACGACCATGGGATGAATCAATGCCTGTTGTGGTTCCTGCAGATTGAGATTGCTAGCATGGATAGGTGATCTTTCTCTGTGGTTATGGCCACTGTCATGTTCAGGCTTTATGTAAGATCTGAGGTGGAAGGAGAAAAGGGTGTGGGAGGTCTAGGGAGACCTGAGCAATGTCTTCTACTGGAAAGGGGGAGGAAAGGGGTCAGAGAGAGGAGGAGGAGAGTACGGAAAAATACGGACGATATAGAAGCAGGTTGGGAAGGAGAGAAGGGGGAAGGCTTCCGGAGCATGACCAGCATGCAGGAACATGGCATGACCTACTGACTGTACCTGCCTGACTGCCTTTTAAATAAACATGCACCTGTCAGCACTATCCCAGCAAACAATCCTATGTCTGTGTGGGTGGTGTGTGTGTGTGTGTGTGTGTGTGGTGTGTGTGTGTGTGTGTGTGTGTGTGTGTGTGTGTGTGTGTGTGTGTGTGTGTGTGAGAGTGAGAGTGTGTGTGTGTGTGTGTGAGAGTGAGAGTGTGTGTGTGTGTGTGTGTGTGTGTGTGTGTGTGTGCCCTATGAGAAAAAGAGCAGCTGGGGACGAGATAGGCTGCCCGCTGCACACACATCATTACCTGGCCATTTAGAGGTATTAGACCAGGTGTGCAGGCAGGCTGGACTGGACAGCCTATCAGGAAGGTGATAAGGGGATCAGGCTAAGTGTTGTATCAGCAGACATATTAACGGGCCCCGGCTGGGACTGGGACTGTGTCTACAGGCAGGGAAGCTGCTGGGACTGGGACTGTGTCTACAGGCAGGGAAGCTGCTGGGACTGTGTCTACAGACAGGGAAGCTGCTGGGACTGTGTCTACAGGCAGGGAAGCTGCTGGGACTGGGACTGTGTCTACAGGTAGGGAAGATGCTGGGACTGGGACTGTGTCTACAGACAGGGAAGATGCTGGGACTGGGACTGTGTCTACAGACAGGGAAGCTGCTGGGACTGGGATTGTGTCTACAGACAGGGAAGCTGCTGGGACTGTGTCTACAGGCAGGGAAGCTGCTGGGACTGTGTCTACAGGCAGGGAAGCTGCTGGGACTGTGTCTACAGGCAGGGAAGCTGCTGGGACTGTGTCTACAGGCAGGGAAGCTGCTGGGACTGTGTCTACAGGCAGGGAAGCTGCTGGGACTGTGTCTACAGGCAGGGAAGCTGCTGGGACTGTGTCTACAGGCAGGGAAGCTGCTGGGACTGTGTCTACAGGCAGGGAAGCTGCTGGGACTGGGACTGTGTGTACAGACACTAACCGCCTTAAATTGTCATTTGTCCCAGCCTCCATTAAACTGACGAACAATGTGCAATAGAATAATGTGCAATAAATAGGTTAGCACTTTAGCACATATTACTTTAGCACATAGTACTTTAGCACATAGCACTTTAGAACTGCACTTTAGCACATAGCACTTTATCCATGAGCTCTAGTGCAATGCACACTAGTACTCCACACTGTAGATTTATATGCTTTACATCAAAGTGCCATTTAAAGTCTATCAAGCTCCATGTTCTTAATGTTTAAATGTTAGTTTGTCTGGTTGTGTTTGTGTCTGTGGTTGTGTTTTTGTTCTGTTGTACTCTGAATGTTTCAGAAAGCAATGATGCACTGTGCCCAAGACAAATTTCCCCACGGGGACAATAAAGTTTAACCTAACCTAACCTAACCTAAGGCAGGGAAGCTGCTGGGACTGTGTCTACAGGCAGGGAAGCTGCTGGGACTGGGACTGTGTCTACAGGCAGGGAAGCTGCTGGTATTTCAGCTGGGTTCCTAGCGTGTGACCTTGGCAGGTTTCACTCCTTAGTGGGAAGAACCTGTTGTCTTTATTTCTCTATAAATCATCCAACTTAATCAACACCCTCCCCCAGTCCCGGTTTACCCCCAACCCTCCCCCTGTCTAACCCTAACTTCTCTCTTTACTCCTGTGAGTGCGTCCCAGCACTGTTTAACAAGGATTCCTATGGAACTATTTACCTCTATAACACTGTGTTGTCTCTACTGCTGTCAGTCGTGGGGAGATAGGGGGGTGTAGGACTGGGGGAGGGGGGGGGGTCGGAGGGGGGGGGTGTTGATGTAGGTTTCAGGCAGCAGAGGCAGGGTGAGGCAGTTTGAGAGGAATCAATCTATAGAACCTGGTTGTTTGGTTAGTGTATGTTAAACACACATGTTAATCTTCTGAGTGGCTGTGTGCGTGTGTGCGTACGCGTGCGAGTGTCTGTGCATGTGTGTGTGTGTGTGTGTGTGTGTGTGTGGGGAGGGCCCCTGATTAAAATGTGCTGATTCTATGGGTGGGTGTGTCTTAGTGTTAGCCTTTGGGGCAGAAGGATGAGACACCAATTGAGCGAGCTGGTGGAAATGCCCCTTTTATTGTCTTCTCTCTGTCTCTATCCACGGCAGAGGGAGGGAGGGAGGGATCGAGGGGGGGGAGGGAGGGAGGGAGGGAAGGAGGGAGGGAGGGGGAACTGACAGGGGAGCATGAAGGGGTCCAAATGAAAAACAACTTGATGACTAGGACTAAATCAGGGATGCTCAGTATGATCAACAGAGGAGCCGATTGGGCGAGTCACCTGTCTGTCAGAGCTGGTTCCTCCTCAGTGTCACATATCCGTCATCGTGAGTCCGAGAGTTGAAGATGAGATCCGAGGATAATACACAGGGGACTGAAGTGGACACACGTGTTCCTCAGTGTTTGCTGGGTTATGCTGTAGAGACCTTGGCATGCCTCTCTGCTACATCAGATGGTAATATGACACTTTATAAAAGCCGCATTTCTTTCTGGAGAGACGTCCATGTTTACTATCTACCTGTAGATGGAACGTTCCATAGAAAACATGACCATTGCAAACATTCCAATCAAAACCTTAAACCACCAGCCTAAGTTCCAACTATTCCATTTAGAACTTGACCAGTCTGGACATTCCAACCAGAATCTGGACATTGTTTCCGAGGGAAGCTCCCAAATTGAGACACTATCAGATATCTGATGTCCCTCTGTGTCCCTTGTCTCCATTCATCAGATCCCATGTCTGTGTCGTCCCCCCTCCTCTGCCTCCATTGTGGTGTTCCTGTGTGGCTGTGCTGGACTGAGCAGAACAGAGGATGGAGTGGGTCCAGCAGTGGGCGTTCAGGGTGCCAGGGTTCAGCAGGGTTTAGCAGGGTTATGAAAGAGCTGATTAATGATGGCCTCCGCCCTGACATGCCAGCACAATGACAGGGACAGGAGGGGGCGTGGCCCGGGATAATTACTGCTAAACGGTGTCTCTGTGAATGAGCCTGACGGGCCAGACACACGCAGGCAGGCTCCTCGGGCCACACAGACAGCAGCAGCAGCAGGAGAGACGAGGCTGGGAGGCTAGGGGGGGGTGCTGGTGGCTGGAGGGCTGGAAGGCTGGGGGACTAGGAGGCTGGGGGGCTGAAAGACTGGGGGCTGGAGGATTGGGAGGCTGGGGGGCTGGGAGGCTAGAGGACTGGGGGGCTGGGGGACTTGGAGGCTAGGGGGCCTGGCAGGCTGGAGAGCTGGGAGGCTGGGGGAATGGGGGCTAGAAGACAGGGAGGTTGGGGGTCCCGGAGGCTGGGGCTCCATCTGTTGCTCCAGGCCAACCTGCACAGGCTCAGATTTGGTCTGAGTATCGGCAAGGTCTGGGGGCTGGGAATCAGAATGAGATTAAGACGGCTAAATGTGCTAGGCTAACTAAGGGAGGCAGAAGGTTTCAGAGAAAGAGAAAATAGTCAAACACTTATAGAGGAAGGAGAGCTCAGCCATGGTAGGTTCTGGTTAGCATGAATCCATTTGTCGCTCTGAGGGAATTGTATTCCTGTAATTAACATGTAGGGCCAGAACACAGAGAGACTGATCTCTTCAAACTTCTGAGTGCTAACTAGGGTCAGGCATAGGCTGTCGAAGGGTTAACCTCTTTGTCACATTTGTGTATGAATGGTTGATGACTGAATGGCTGTTTTACTGCCCATAGCCTGAGCAGTCTGTCAGCTCCTTAACGCTTGCTGAGCATCTGTGCTCCTCTGGGTGAGAGGCTCTACTCACCAGGGAGACACGTCCACAAGGTTCACCTTTGGAGGGTCTCAATAGATGAAGAATGAACACCAGCACGCTCATCTTCACAGGTCTCTCATCTTAACCACGGGCTTACCTCTCAGCTTACAGCAGTTTACCTTTCCACTTCATTCACTTAGCGAACTCTCCTATACAACACAGAGTGCTTACGCTGTTTACACGTTAAGGAGGCAATCAAGGAGGAAAACTCCACGGTAACAGTATTTGGGTGGAGTCAAGGGACGGTGTGTAGTTACCACACGTTTTCTCCACAATCATTTGTAAGCCACGTTGTCCTGGATACGTACAGTACATCTACGGGATGATTTGTTTTGATGTCATCATCATCATAAGGGATAAGAAGTTACAGTGTAAAATAAGTCTGTCCGTCAAAATATCCCTTTTGTGTCAGCTATTATCTGCAGACTGGGATGTGTTTTTTATGAGGAGTTTAGTAGTGGCTGTTTGTTTTCACCATGAGAGGAGCATGGCAACGCTTATCACCTCTGAAACCCAGCAGGAAATGGCTTCTGCTTGGTGTCAAGTTAGCTGCTGGGAAGCCTGTTGTTTATGTCATGGTTATCAGCTGGATGGTGTGATAATGACTTGATTATCATGATGTAACCCTGAAGACTGTAATAGGCCTCTGATAGTCATCATTGTAACAACCAATGATGTTTATTAAACATTTCATTAACATACAAACGTCATAGCTTTCACAGTGTGTGTGTGGCCTGTGTGTGTGTGTGTGTGTGTGTGTGTGTGTGTGTGTGTGTGCATGTATGCGTGTGTTAGATAGTGTTTGAGAGGTGGTGGGAAAAAGGTGTCCCAGCATCACCTGCTGGAAGAGAAAGAATGCCAGAGGCCACGTGGCAAGGCCAGTCAGCCTGACTCATGTCCTCCTATGAGGTATTTGAAAGATAAGGCTGTTTTAAACAAGTGCAAATTCGCAGTAACTGCGACCACGTACGCGCATGCAGTGTTGTGTACCAACCAACCAATCAACCGACAGAGCGAGCTAAAGAGCTGTAGTCGCAGCTAATAAATAACAAATTATACTTTGCATCTTTCTGTTTGCTCTTGAGAAACTGAGCTCATTGGTGCAGTAGCTGAAAACTGTTGACCAAGAGACGTTTTTCTCCCGAAACGTCCTTAAGTGCTATCTTTCCACGTGCCTGAGTGGTGCGCTTGGCAATCTGGCGTGCACGCGGAGAGGGGAGTTTCAGAGTGTAATTTATATTATTAAAACACCGAGGGGGATATATAAGTGAGTGGTTGTCCCTCTGTCTCGCTTGCTGAGATGGGCCAATCAGAAGCCAGATAGACAGAACCATTCCTCAACGCAATAGTGGAGAAAAGTTAGACGGCAGGTGGACGCGCATTACGCACGGGAGCAGAGAGCAAGGGACTGACGGGACATATAAGAAAGCTAAACAAAAAGGGAATGGAGATGGGATGATGATTAGTCAATTTTATTAACGAGTGTAGGCTTTATTATTATATATAACGACCAATAACACCGTTACTTTCCGGTTTCCTTCTGTCAAAGACTCTTTTTAATGATCTGACAAGTATTGTTGTTTTTCTCCAAAAGTTGTGTTATTTGAGTTGGCTGGACATTAGCTTTCCTGGAGAGAGAAAATGACGGCAATGGAGAAATCCAACAACTTTCGCATTGATGCGCTCCTGGCGCACAACGCGCACCCGCGCCCAGCTCACTGGGACGGATCTCAGGGGCTGTGCAGTGAAAACAAACATTCTCCCGTGTCGTGCCACCGCTCGGAAACCCCGTCTCCCCAGAGGACATCGAACGCTGCTCTTTTCCAGACGGGTATTATCCCCAAACCGGGTTTGTTGAACATTACCCATCCTGGCCTCACGGCACTGACTCCGGGCTCTTTCCCCGGACTATACCCAGCCTCCCTGTACCCCCCTGGCGGCTCTGGGAGCGCAGCATCCCGGCTTCATATATCCTGGCTTTACGCAGATGGCCCAGACATATCCGGAGCATCTGAAGGCGGCCGCTATGACTGGATCCTTCTCGTTGGAACACTGGATTAGAGCGGGAATGATGATACCCAGACTCGGAGAGTATGGAGGTGAGTTACCGGCTTCACCCTCATTTTTAGACTTATTCGTTTTATATATATACTATACTATATGTATAACTTTTATTATAATATTTATATTGTGCAAATAATGTATATTGTTGTGAGTAATTTTAAATAAAATGCTAATTCAAAATGATTTAATAATATCCCAAAATATTTCCCCATAATGTGACTATAATGATGCCACCGTTTCAGCACCATGTTTACACTATAGTCATAAATAGCATTTTCATCAGTCGAGGTGAGAAGGAACAACACAGGAAATAATCTTCAAGAGCTGATAACAGGCCAAGGTTTCATTAAGTTAATGGTCCAGTTATATAGACTCTGCATATTATATTCTTGTCGTCCCACTGATAAAAAAAAGGATATGATCCTGATCCTGTTCATTTATGACTCCAGGGGACTACACCACTCTGGGTACTCTCTCATTGTGTCTCGATCATAATTTATACTTCATTCAAGCGGATATGTAAAAGCAGACAGTTGGGTCACTTTTGCAGATTGAGAAATTACCTTTCAGAGCCTATAAAATCCCCCCCCCCATCCTCCCCCTCCCAGTCCCTCCGCAGGTCGGTGTACTGGGGAAATGCCGGAGGCCACGGACTGCCTTCACCAGCCAGCAGCTGCTGCAACTGGAGAACCAGTTCAAGGTCAACAAGTACCTGTCCAGACCCAGGCGCTTTGAGGTGGCCACGTCACTCATGCTCACTGAGACACAGGTACTGTCCATACGGATCAATGCTGGAGATACGGCTTCAGTTAGTAGTAGAAAGTAGTGTAGTAGTAAAAATCGTTTAGTAATACATTAACCATCATTTGTATGTGTGTATGTGCGTGTGTATGTGTGTGTGTTTGTGTGTGTGTGTGCATGTGTGTTTGTGTGTATGTGCGTGTTTGACCAGGTGAAGATCTGGTTCCAGAACAGACGTATGAAGTGGAAGCGGAGCCGCAAGGCCAAGGAGCAGCGGGCGTCCCAGCCAGACTCGGGGAGCCCAGTCCTGGGGAAGAAAGGCACCAAGCCTGGGGGAGACAGCCAGAGCAACAGCCTGCATGACGAGGAGGAGGAGGAGGAGGAGGAAGACGAGGACGGAGAGGGCCTGTCTCCCCCTGCTGACTTCCTGGGGCACACGACACACTTGAGCTACAGCTGCTCTGAGGACGAGTTGGAGGAAGGACAATCCGCTGGCTGGAGGACTGGGGTGGGGCTTTGAGAGGGTCGGTGGGGTCACAAGGGCGGGGCTAGGAGAGAGGAAGGGGCTAGGGGAGAGGGAGGGGTTAGAAGAGAGGGAGGAGGGCTATGGGAGGAGGAGGGGCTATGGAGAGGGTCAGACTATGTGAGGGGTAGTGGGGTCATGGGCTATGAGAGATGGAGGGTCTGTGAGACGGGTCGGGGGGGGGCTATGAGAGATGGAGGGTCTGTGAGACGGGTTGCTATGAGAGATTGAGGGTCTGTGAGACAGGTCGTGGGGAGGGGGGGCTATGAGAGACGGAGGGTCTGTGAGACGGGTCGGGGGGGGGGCTATGAGAGATGAAGGGTGTGTGAGACGGGTCGCTATGAGAGATGGAGGGTCTGTGAGACGGGTCGGGGGGGGGCATATGAGAGATGGAGGGTGTGTGAGACGGGTCGGGGGGGGGCTATGAGAGATGGAGGGTGTGTGAGACGGGTCGGGGGGGGGCTATGAGAGATGAAGGGTCTGTGAGACGGGTCGGGGGGGGGCTATGAGAGATGGAGGGTGTGTGAGACGGGTCATGGAGGGTTGAGAGATGGAGGGTGTGTGACTGGACGTCCCAGATGAGAGGGATTTGCAGCCCGCCATCGCATGGTGTAGCCCTGTGACATCATCAGCATTATGTCTTGACAACAACCACTGGTGTTACAATTACACTTTTAAAAATACCACCTCTAGTGTGGCAGTATTTAGTTTTTTGTATCCTTTTTCCACAACCACTCAATGATGTCATTGTCTTTGACAGGCAACAAGGACCTAAAGCAGCCAGTCTTGTTAGAGGCCCTGAATGTGAGGTAGGCCTACTGTCTAGAACAGCCAAAAGGATGAACGTTTAAACACAAGGTTTTACTCAACACCTAAAAGGATAACAAGGTTTTGTTTGACCACTGTGACATACATGGTTAGAGGTTGAACATGAAGTAAGGACACAATACAACTGATATACTAATGTAGTCCGTTAGCAAGAAAAAAACATACTGAATTAGTACACAACACAAACAGACTGTAAGGTCTTTCACAAGTATGATCCCAACTAACCCAGGTTGCTCCTTATGACGTTGTGAAATGAAGGCAGTTTGGATTGGTTTAACACATGGCATTTAATATGACCGGTAACATTGTTTCTTATCTATCTTGGCATTTGCCATATTGTTATTTAATGTATTTAAACATTTGAAAAAATAATATATGTCATGTCAAAGGTAAACACTAGTAGGCTATTGTTATTTTTTGTTGCATTGAAGAAATATTAAATAAAATCATATTCTTGAATGTTGTGTTGTTGATCAAACATGAGTGCTGTTTATATCCTGGAATGGTACACACTTCTTTACTACTGAAGACAGAACTACACATTTTATAGTTATGTACTGCCTATAAAAATCACAGTAATATTATGGAAGATTTTCCTGCCTGTTTAATAGGCTTGCATTTCCAAGCAGGTGATATAAGTGTGATTTGACACTTTTGCAGACCTGTATAGTAGATCAAGTTCAAGGCCAGGTACTACTGGCAAAAATAATGCATTTTGTTCAGCTTTTAAAATGAGAGATAAAAAATAAATATAAACCTTGATTATAGCTGTTGTGAGTTGGGAGCAGTAGCCACTGTGTGGCAGTAAAGTATAGGCTTGTGAGACCATTGTACGTCTACACTTCTTGAGAGTTGTAGTAGCTTATTTCTTGATAATAAGAACCCATTGAAGAAGTTAAGAAATAAATAAATAAAAAATGTATCGAGATATCCCAGTTTTTGGGATAGCCATCATCATATTATGGTGCTGCAGCTTATACTCTCGACAGCTATCTCAATATCTCCAAGTTTTTTGGGTTTGCGTTGCATGGTAATTTCTTACCCTTACAACTACCCGTAGTGGAGGAGCTGTTACGGAAGTATGTGTGGAAAATGGCTTCGGAGACAAACGACACAGATTTGGTAGCAGAACTCAGTCCGAAATCATCAGAGGTAGGATAACTTTACACTTGTGTTGACGAATATCAACAAACCATTTCCTCTATCAAAGGAGGACATGTGTTAGCTTCAACTTGTGTCTAAAGTTGTTCCAGCTATTATCATGGGGTAGTTTTACGACGCTCGGCTACCGTCAGCTAAGCTAACTAGCCTAGCGGTGTGTTAGCAACCGCGCTCCTCACATGGGGCAAACCTCGACCGCGCTCTAGCTAGCCTGCTAGCTAGACATGCTAACGTTCGTGCCTCTTCACACTACTAGCTAGCTATTTGTGACCCGTTACCTAGTCCAAGTTCATAATTAAAAGTTTTTGGCCTAAATGTTTGTATTTAATAAGTTACATGGGTCCATTGTAAGTTACTAGCTAGCTGCTATGTATGACAGCCTTTTGTCATCTTTCATGCAACTGTTCTCTAGCTAGATGCTGGCTAAGTGGCGTTTTGGGTTATTCCACCGTATGTATTTCTTGATAGCTTTGTCATTACAGCGATGGGGTTAACTTGCCAACTTCAACAGCTAATTATCTTACTTTTAAACGGTCTCGATCATAATTTACCTGACTGATGGACGGCCTAACAGCAAACCAGCTTGTTAAGTTGCCAGGGAATCTTGTTGCCTCAGTCTTACGCCACGGCTGCTACCTAAGTAGACGTGGGTACAACTGTCCCGAGGTCTGAACTAGTCCGCATTTATTAGTCACTTAGCCAAAGTTAGTAACTGCATTACAGCTAGCTATTTACCTCGTTTTTTAATTACGGTGCGGTCGTAATCTGTCCCTTCAGCCGTCCAGCCCCAGGCTGATGGAGCCTCCCGTTAGGAGCAGCGGTAGTCCCTCAACCAGAGACGCCGGGGTCGAGAAGAACTGTGGTGAGTTACACTTGTACAGTGTACTACAGTTTCTACAGAGGGAAAACCAGCACCTCATTCAATTATTGTCTGTCGTTTCTGTCTCTCTGTAGCAGAGGACAGAGAGTCTGGAAGCGAGAGCCCCAAGCCAGCCAACCCCGGGGAGGTGAGCCCCAGGGCAGGCAAGGTCGGGGCAGCCAGCCCCAAAGATGGAGCCTCCTCCGGGGCCAGCGAAGCCAGCCAGGACTCCAGCGGGTCCCACAGTGACAGTAGCGATGACGAAGACAGCGATGAAGACGAAGGCACGGTCCGCAGGTTGAAGAGCAGCGTTGCTCACGTCATCAGGGTGAGGCGATATGCATGTACATGTTGTTGTATGTTATAAGCAGCACAGGGGCCGAAGGTATCGTGACCGTTTATCTCTAAGTATGTGTTGATGTGTGGCTCTGACCCAGGCCCACGTGCTGTGTGTTTGATCTGGTAAATGGCCATGTTGACGTTCACAGTGTTGGTGTTCATACTGTTGTGGTTGTGTTTCAGAGAGAAGCCCCAGGTGAAGCCGGCCAGGCCAGGAGAAGGAGCTCATCCCCAGACCACGGGTACGTGGAGATATAGCCTGGCTTCCTGCTCCCTCTGGCTGTAGATCTACGTAGATGTAGACTTGGCCTGAACACGTAGATATAGACTGGGTCTGAACACATAGAAATACTCGGAGTAAAATGAGTTTTCTGTTAACCATAGAATAGACAGATTTGGTCTGGGAGAAAGGTCCTAGTTGTACGATGTGTGCTTTTGGTAAACCTGTCGTGTTGCTGTTCCAGGAGCGATGAGGGCCGGAAGTCACGGTCTCGCTCCAGAAGCCAGGACAGAGATCGGCGTTACGAGAGGGGACGCTACGGCAGGTAACAACACGCCTGGCTCGGCTGCTCTGGTCACTGGCTCTATCTAATAGGCTTTTCACACTGCATATTCTTAGCCCATGTTTATCCTCAGCCCCAGGCTAAGAGTTTACCCCGGGATATCTTAGCCCTGTGTTTAGTTGGAATAACCCTGCAAACTTATGGCTAACCTTGCTCCAGGGGCTAGCCCTAGGCTAAAATTGGGGTTAGCCCACTTTGGAATGTGCCAAAATTGTGTCGGGGTGAAAGCTTTCTTATCCTGGAGCTAATAAAGCTTTTAGTCCTGGGCAAAGTGCCGTGTGAAAAACCTGTAAGAGTGTCAAGTAAATCACAACACAAACAACAAACACTTGGCTTCTGTCCCAGACCTGCCAGTCACCTTAACTAACGTCCTCCTCCTCAGAGATCGGTACCAGGACCGCGACAGGGACCGCTACGAACGTCACTCCAGCCGGGACAGGGAGGACTTCAGGAGGAGGGGCCGGTCTCCGTCCCCAGCCAATAGGGAGGCCGGAGGCCAAGAGCCTCCAATCAAGAAGAAGAAAGAGGAGCTGGACCCCATCCTGACCCGCACAGGGGGGGCCTACATCCCCCCCGCCAAACTCCGGATGATGCAGGCGCAGATCACCGACAAGAGCAGGTACGGCCGCCATCTTTGTAGTCCTCCTCGTCACCATCATTAGCACCATGAGAATCAATAGGGATACAACTGATTCCTGACCAGGTGGTGCTGTCTTGTGCACTTATTGAGGTGAACTCCAACTCTGTACCTCCCTCCCTCACATATCTCCCTCACCCCACTAGCCTGGCATACCAGCGTATGAGCTGGGAGGCTCTGAAGAAATCCATCAACGGTCTGATCAACAAGGTCAACGTGTCCAACATCGCCATGATCATCCACGAGCTTCTGCAGGAGAACATCGTCAGGGGCAGGTAACGGACGTTTGTGTGTGACAGGGGTCCGAATTGGGAGCAAATGAAGGCCTGTTTCACACCCCTAACTCTCTGTGTGTGTGTGTGTGTGTGTGTGTGTCCAGAGGTGTGTTTTCCCGCTCGGTCCTGCAGGCCCAGAGTGCGTCTCCCATCTTCACCCACGTGTACGCTGCCGTGGTGGCCATCATCAACTCCAAGTTCCCCCAGATCGGAGAACTCATCCTCAGGAGACTCATCCTCAACTTCCGCAAGGGATACCGCAGGAACGACAAGGTAGCTACCCCGACTCGCTAGCCCTAAACACCCCAGTATGTGTGCTAACCCACGTGCTGCAAAGCCGACACAACAAGATCAGTACACCAGTGCAGACTGTGAACCATAAATGTGCCCCGTTGATCTGTTTCTAATTGGTAACACTCGGCCGGGTTTGTTTTTCAGCAACAATGTCTGACGGCATCCAAGTTTGTGGCCCACCTCATCAACCAAAACGTGGTACGTCTTCCTGGAACGTCCGTCACATCTTCACAACGCATCCAGGCCTCTCGACATAGTACTTCCCATTTCAAATCTCGTCCCTCCGTCCAAAGAACCAATCGGGATCTTTCAAATCTGTTGTTTATTTCCCCGGTTAATGGTTCTCTACCCTACCTACCTGTCCTCCGCCAGGCCCACGAGGTGCTGTGTCTGGAGATGCTGACCCTGCTGTTGGAGAGGCCTTCAGACGACAGCGTGGAGGTCACCATCGCCTTCCTCAAGGAGTGTGGCCTCAAGCTCACCGAAGTCTCTCCCAGAGGCATCAACGGTACACATGGTTTATGGTCCAAACCTAGAGACGTGCCTTTGGAAAGCCAGTTGGCAGCTACACACAGCTTGTCTGAGTAAACATCAGGTCGTACCGAATTCTTTTCGTGAGAAGGAGAAGCATTTCCGCCCACGTTAAGTCGGTTTGTTGTCACATTGACAACTGAAGCTGTGCAGAAGAGTCGTTTACACTAGTGCACAGTGCTGATAGACATCTCCGAGTTGTGGAAGCCTAAGGAATGATTCGTTTGCGTCGCTTCTTGAGAACTCCCAAGGCATGATCGGATCGTGCGATAGTTGGCTCTCTGAGGCAGGTCTGCACATGCATTGCTGGGCGCCGCTGTTAGGTTTCGCAACAAGTACACAGGCTACGTCATTGCTCTGTGGTCGTAACCGGAAGCTGACACCAAGTAAAAGTGTTTACCATGCTGTGTCTGCCCGATACGAACACCAACGAGCAGTACTGACGCATCTCTGCACTGACATCATACAGGACTACAGTACAGATACTACAAGGTTACTGTTAGCCACTGTATTTGCTATCAAACATGTTTGAACTGTTTTTCCCCCCAGCCATTTTCGAGCGCCTGAGAAACATCCTCCACGAGTCTGAGATCGACAAGCGTGTGCAGTACATGATCGAGGTGATGTTCGCCATCAGGAAGGACGGCTTCAAGGACCACCCCGTGGTGCCCGAGGGCCTGGACCTGGTGGAGGAGGAGGACCAGTTCACCCACATGCTGCCCCTGGAGGACGAGTACAACCAGGAGGACGTCCTCAGTGAGACGCGCACACACACAACACACACACACCTATATACACACCTACACACACACCTACACACACCTACATACACACACACACACCTATATACACACACGCCTGTATAGACACACACACACACACACACACACACACACACACACCTATATACACACCTATATACACACCTACACACACACACACACCTACACACACACACACACACACCTATATACACACCTACACACACACCTACACACCTATATAGACACACACACACCTACATACATATACATACACACACACACCTATCTACACACACACACACACACCCATATACACACACCTACACACACACCTATAGACACACACACACACCTATATACACACCTGCATACACACAGCTACATACACATACCTATACACATACTGTTTCTGTTGATCTGATGCTTTATATCCCAAACCGTCACTGCGCCTTGTGCTCTACTGTAACTGTAACTCTCTGATCCGTCCAGACGTGTTCAAGATGGACCCAGACTTCCTGGAGAACGAGGAGAAGTACAAGACCATAAAGAGGGGTACGTGTGGCGCTCCTGGACCCGGAGGCTTCTCTGTCGAGCAACAGGCCCAAACTCTGCACGTTGACGTCTGGAGTAATGAAGGTGTTTGCTTTTGAATGTTCCATAACCGCCCGCGTTCCCCGTGTGCGCGTGCAGAGATCCTGGACGAGGGCAGCAGCGACGAGGGAGAGGACGCCGACGGGGACGATGACGACGACGATGACGACAACGATGAAGAGAAGGAGGGAGAGGTTGGAGAAGGTAAGGGTGTTCAGCCAGCTGTACTGAGAGAGGGAGGGGGGTGAGGAGAATGAGAGGCAGGCTGAAGCAGAAGAGAGGCACATGGCTGGCTGGGGAAGATAGAGGGAGCTAGAGAGCTAACAAGAGAAGAGGGGGGGGGCGGGTGAGAAAGAGCCTGGCTCAGAAGATGGAGAGAGGAAGAGAGAGAGAGCCTGGGGTAGAGGATGGAGAGAGTGGGAGAGAGGGAGAGAGTGGGAGCATTCAGCCACAGCGGTGTCCTCGTTTGTCCTCGTTGTTCATCCACCCAGCGTCTGGGTCGCCCATAGGAAGCGAAGCCAGAGAGCCATTAGTGTGTCTGCCTGCCTCTCCTACTGGCCTGTCTGGAGCGCTTCCCTCACCCCCCCGGCCCTCCAGGGTGGTCGCGGGGATCCCCAGGAGGTGGTCCCTCGTGCCCCCCTCTCCCCTCACGTCCTCCTAACGTCACCTCTCCTCTCTGCTCCAGACGGAGAGAAGATCACCATCTTCGACCAGACAGAAATCAACCTGGTCGCCTTCAGGAGAACCATCTACCTGGCCATCCAGTCCAGGTATGTCCACCTGCCCAGACCGCACCGTTCAGACACGACGACACGCCTCGCCGTGTAGTCATCATAATAATGGGGGGGTCATATGGCTGAGCGGTTAGGGAGTCGGGCTAGTAATCAGAAGGTTGCCGGTTCGATTCTCGGCCGTGCGAAAATTACGTTGTGTCCTTTGGCAAAGGCACTTCACCCTACTTGCCTCGGGGGAATGTCCCTGTACTTACTGTAAGTCGCTCTGGATAAGAGCGTCTGCTAAATGTAAATGATACCCTGGCCACGAGCACACTGCACCATACTGCCTCTATCAGGCTTCTCTGCATGCCCGGACTTGGTAGCCCACATATCAATGCGGTCTCTGTAGTGTGGGAGCAGTTCCTGCTGGCAGCCCAGGGGTGACAGGGTCCAGTCAGTGGCCGGGCTGGCCTGTCTCTCTGGTCCCAGGGCCAACGCTGCTGAGGGCCAACGCTGCTGAGGGCCAAGGCTGCTGACTGAAGTGGGTCATTTAGCCAGCTCTGGATCCCTCCTCTGGGTCTCAATCAAACCTTCACACAGATGGTAGAAATCAATGCCTGGCCAAGATACGCTCGCACGCACACACACACACACATACACACACACACACACACACACACACCGAGGGAAGCCACAACCCAACCCAACCCAACACACACACTTACAGAGCAGCCTCCCACGATGGTAGGGATATTTAAAGCGTGTTTGAAGAAGTCACACATCTCCTCTCCATGTGGGTCTGGAGGGAATGTGTGGCCTGGTGCCACGGCCTTCCTGGGATCTGGGGAGGAGGAGGAGGAGGAGGAGGAGGAGGAGGAGGAGGAGGAGGAGGAGGGGAGAGGAGGGAGCTGGACGGGAATGGGTCGGGGGGGCAGGATTCTGGGAATTTTGAGAGGTGGAAATTTTCATGGTAATATTGTATTTCTTCGATTAAATGCTGCAGCGTTGATTACAAAATGTTCATTTTCATGTTCGTTTATTTGAGGGCGGAGTTTAATCGAAGAAATACAGTGTTCAGGAATAAGGGGGAATATTAATAATAATACAAATAAATGAGAAATAAATGAGAAATAAACAATCATTAGTGAGGAAGTTTGGTAAATGAATGGGGACTTTTCAGGAATGAACACAAACGAATAAGGGTTAGGATACGATTATCATGATGCCGTATAGAAAAAAGATTTAGTTGTTGTATTATTTTGGATTTGCTAACCTCAACCAAGTACACAAACTGTATATTCACCCCAGCAATATATTCAGCACAGTAAAAGAATACAAATGTACCAGAATGCTTGTACTAATTGGGCTGCAGTTGGAATGTGTGGCCTTGGAGAACTGTGGACAGTACATGTAATGTCAGAACAAACAGCTAACACAATTCTACTGAATTTGTACCAGATGGGTGTTTTCACCAACACGTACCACAGATTCTCAAAATGACTCTTCACTTCACCTCATTTTTGATATCTTATAATATACAAATGGTTTTGTGTCCATTATTCATACGTATATTTAGCTGCTCGAGTTGGACGATGTAAACAATAAGCACCACATTTTGAAGGAACCTTTTGACGAATGCAACCTCTCTGCAAGCCTTGGGACGGGGAAGGCAGATGGAGGGAGAGATGCAGAAGGATGGAGGAGGGAGAGATGCAGAAGGATGGAGGAGGGAGGGGGAGATGCAGAAGGATGGAGGGAGAGATGCAGAAGGATGGAGGAGGGAGGGAGAGATGCAGAAGGATGGAGGAGGGAGGGAGAGATGCAGGAGGATGGAGGAGGGAGAGATGCAGAAGGATGGAGGAGGGAGAGATGCAGAAGGATGGAGGAGGGAGGGAGAGATGCAGAAGGATGGAGGAGGGAGGGAGAGATGCAGAAGGATGGAGGAGGGAGGGAGAGATGCAGAAGGATGGAGGAGGGAGAGATGCAGGAGGATGGAGGAGGGAGAGATGCAGGAGGATGGAGGAGGGAGGGAGAGATGCAGAAGGATGGAGGAGGGAGAGATGCAGAAGGATGGAGGAGGGAGAGATGCAGAAGGATGGAGGAGGGAGAGATGCAGAAGGATGGAGGAGGGAGAGAGAGACAGAAGGGAGGAGGAGAGATGCAGAAGGATGGAGGAGGGAGGGAGAGATGCAGAAGGATGGAGGAGGGAGGGAGAGATGCAGAGGAGGATGGAGGAGGGAGGGAGAGATGCAGAAGGATGGAGGAGGGAGGGAGAGATGCAGAAGGATGGAGGAGGGAGGAAGAGATGCAGAAGGATGGAGGCGGGAGGGAGAGATGCAGAAGGATGGAGGAGGGAGGGAGAGATGCAGAAGGATGGAGGAGGGAGGGAGAGATGCAGAAGGATGGAGGAGGGAGGGAGAGATGCAGAAGGATGGAGGAGGGAGGGAGAGATGCAGAAGGATGGAGGAGGGGAGGGAGAGATGCAGAAGGATGGAGGAGGGAGGGAGAGATGCAGAAGGATGGAGGAGGGAGGGAGAGATGCAGGAGGATGGAGGAGGAAGGGGGAGATGCAGAAGGATGGAGGAGGAAGGGAGAGATGCAGAAGGATGGAGGAGGGAGGGAGAGATGCAGAAGGATGGAGGAGGGAGAGATACATTGAGGATGAGGGAGGGAGAGAGAGGGATGGGAGAGCTACATTGAGGATGAGGGAGGGAGAGAGAGAGAGAGGTAGGGGCTGAGACGGGGAGATGCGTCAGTGAGAGAGCAGGCCCATCAGGGCTGTACCCATCAGGGCTGTACCCTGGGGCCGGCCAGTCAGTTGGCACTGATGCTGAAAGCTTCTTCCTCTGATGCTTTCAGCCCGCTGATGAAAGCCCTGCCCCTCTTCTGCCCAAACACACTCCCAAACACACTCCCAAAACAACTCCCAAACACACTCCCAAACACAACGCCCAAACACACTCCCAAAACAACAGCACAAAAACACAAGCACAAACACACGCCCAACAAAAAAACACACGCACCAAAACAAAACACAGCCCAAAACAAACACACGCCCAAACAAAACACACTCCCAAAACAAACAGCCCAAACAAAGACACCAAAACAGCCAAAACACACGCCCAAAACCCAACACACGCCCAAAACAAACACACGCCAAACAAAACACACCCAAACAAACACACGCCCAAACAAACACACGCCCAAACACACGCCCAAAACAAACAAACAGCCCAAACAAACACACGCCCAAAACACACTCCCAAACAAACACACGCCCAAACACACACCAAACAAACACACAGCCCAAAACAAACACACGCCCAAACAACACACACTTCCAAACAAACAGCACCGTCTACAATCCTCTCACACATCCCAAAACACACTCCCAAAACACACTCCCAAAACACACTCCCAAAACACACTCCCAAACACACTCCCAAACACACTCCCAAACACACTCCCAAACACACTCCACAAACAAACACACTCCCAAACAAACACACTCCCAAACAAACACACTCCCAAACACACTCCCAAACAAAACACACTCCCAAACACACTCCCAAACAAACACACTCCCAAACAAACACACTCCCAAACAACACACACTTCCAAACAAACATCACCGTCTACAATCCTCTCACACTCCCAAACACACTCCCAAACACACTCCCAAACAAACACACTCCCAAACAAACACACTCCCAAACAAACACACTCCCAAACAAACACACTCCCAAACATCACCGTCTACAATCCTCTCTCCTTCCCCCCCTTCGCTCCTCCCAACTGGCCTACCATCCATCTCTCCTCACCCTAGTACACACACACACACACACACACACACACACACACACACTCCGGGCACCACGTCTGACTTCACTTCCACACGCTTCTAACAGCCCCAACCAGGTTAGGAAAATATCAGTCGCCGCACATTTCTCTGATGCTCAGTGCTATTTGAGAGCGTGTGCAGTCGAGCTGGCCTGTCATCCATCCTTTAGCCAGGCAGGTCTCGGTGCACTTGGTGCATGACGATTAAATGGGAGTACATCATGGAGCATGTTTGCTATCAAGGAGACTGTATTTTGAGAAGACGGTGTGAATTGTCACAGCTGGAATGCCAGAGAGACCGAGTCAGATGGGTTGGGTGTGTGTGTGTGTGCACAGCTGTTATCACCCAGATGCAGAATGTGTGTAGTGAGTGTGGGAGTCACCCACCATGTCTGTAGTATTCCTCTCAGCTATGCTCCACATCTACACCTCTCTGCCTCTCCCCCAGACACACACACACACACACACAGTCTACTGTAAGATGAGGACAGCGTAGAACAGAGGCCAGGCCCCCAGGGGACAAACCCAATCTGTTAATCATCATGTTTGTTTACTGAGGCACATTACACTCATCTAAAATAGTCTTCCTGTCAAACCACATGATTCAGTCGAGTTAAGGCAGGATTGGTGGAGTCTTCAAGCTAACTCTGTCTCTGTCTGTGTCTGTGTCTCTCCCCAGTCTGGACTTTGAGGAGTGTGCCCACAAGCTGATTAAGATGGACTTCCCTGACAGTGAGACGGTGGGTACCCCTGCTCAGTCTTCTGCTAAGACAAGTGTTTACGATTCTGCACACTCGTCCGCCTTATCCCGTTCTTTCTCTCCCACCAAACACACCTCAGTCTCCACACCAAAACTCACACCTATGCCTCCTCCACCCTCCTCCTCCACCCTCCTTCTCCCTCCTCCACCACCTTCTCCCTCCTCCACCACCTTCTCCCTCCTCCACCCTCCGCCCTCCTCCCCCTCCTCTTCTCTCCCTCCTTGTGAATGCCTCCGTCCCCTCCCCCACGTTTTGTATGTTTACTTTGTTCAGGGTTTGGGTCAAAATATTTACTTCTGGTCTCCATGGGGACCATGCACATATTGGTCACTTGGGGTGAAGGCATTTGCCCTACTTCCTGGTTGGCCTGTCAGACAATGATCTTCAGTCCTGGTCCTCAGGGCTCACTGTTGGAAGTGAATGGCCATTATGAAGCTCAGCAGAAGCCTGATAACGACCCATTCATTAGAATCAAGTGGAGGCTGCAGCTCTGCTCCCACAGCCTAGAACCTTCTCTGGATCCAGAACCCTTCCCTTGGAACGCCCCCTACCCTGGTTCCATCCATCCTGAACCTTCTCGTCTAGACACGACCCAGATATCTAACCTCAAACTCCCCCACGACACCGGGGTGAACTCAGTGACCCTCCAGCTCACTGCCTCCAACGCCCCCCCCCCTAGCCTGGCCGTTCTTCCCAAGGAGGACTCTCACCTCCATGTTTACATAAGCACCACCTGATGCCTCCGCCAGCCTCCCCATATAGCTGTGTCCCGGCCCACGCTCCTCCGCCAGCCTCCCCATATAGCTGTGTCCCGGCCCACGCTCCTCCGCCAGCCTCCCCATATAGCTGTGTCCCGGCCCACGCTCCTCCGTGGGCGGAGAGGAGCGGCTGGCGATCAGAGTTTGTACTTCAGAACCGACGAGGGCGCTAAGTTTGGAGAAAAACAGGTCGAAAAGACACTCGTTGTCGATGTGGGAATGTGAACTCCGGATTCAGCCAGGTCTCGTCAGCGAGGGGCCGAGCGTGCCGAGGTAGCCGAGCGCAGCCATGGTTTTACTGTCGAGTTGTAAACATGTCAGTGACTGTCAGACGTGAATCACGGCCTGTACACCTGGGGGTTGGTGCGCAGGCCGCACCGCTGCTCTGGCAGGGAACAGCAGCTCCCCTACACACCCCGGGACGTTAGATGTGGAAACATGGCGTTGATATTTGTTTTCTAATGAAAATTCAGACGACAAGCCTGTTTTGGTTTATACGACCCCCTCTTGTGTGTAAGAGTTTGACGTCTGACAGGAGAGTTGGGGGGGAGGGGGAGAGAAGCTGACTTGTCTGACGGGAGGGGCGGAGAGAGATGAGAGGAGGAGGAGGAGGAGGAGGAGGAGGGGGGGCGGGTTAAGTTCTGCCAGCCCTGGCTTTTTTTCCTTTCTCTATCTTGTCTTTCTGCCTAGATAAGGTATCAGGTGCAGAACCTCATCTGGTTTCCCACAGAGAACTGGAGACGGACGGAGAGAGAGAGAGAGACTGACAAGGAGAGAGAGAGAGAAACAGATAGAGAGAGAGACAGACAGACTGAGAGAGTATGCAAGGCCTCGTCTGCTCTTGAAATCACCTCGTCCCACAAACCTCACAACAGATGGCTCCCCAAATCCTTCCTGACAACTGTACCCTGCCCCCCCCACCCCGTCCCAACCCCCCACCCCGTCCCCCGTCCCAACCCCAGCCGTAGTCCTACTGCAACATCCTGTCCCAGGCCTCGACATCCAGCCCCCAGAACCCAGATGCAGCATGCCTGGGCAACAGGGGCTTAATGCTTCAACACAGACAGGAAGCCTGTAATCTCTGCTTCCTGTGTGCCTGGAGACCAGGGGCGAGACCAGGGGCGGGGCTGTCTCCAGCTGCAGGGAGGTTCTGGGGGAGGGCACCACTAGACATGGAGGCCAATCTATCCTATTTGATCCAATACGGCCTTTATGTGGTCTGTGGATGGTTTGTTTATGGACTCTTATGTATCTATGGCCTCGTCCTGGTACATGCACTGAGAAGTTTAAACCCTGTGTCATGGTCCATGTATGACGATTTTTTTTGGCTTAAAACTTACCGTTTTTTAAATGTTAATTTAATTGTCTGTTTTTATTGTATATCATGTTATATGCTTGTAATATTTACAGTACTTTAGAGCTCTGGGTGCAAGAAAGGCGCTTTGCCAATAAAATGTGTTATCATTGTGTCTCCACAGAAAGAGTTGTGCAACATGATTCTGGACTGCTGTGCCCAGCAAAGGACCTACGAGAAGTTCTTCGGTCTGCTAGCAGGGGTAAGCCTGAGTTCTACCACACGCCCTTCGGTCTGCTAGCAGGGGTAAGCCTGAGTTCTACCACACGCCCTTCGGTCTGCTAGCAGGGGTTAGCCTGAGTTCTACCACACGCCCTTCGGTCTGCTAGCAGGGGTTAGCCTGAGTTCTACCACACGCCCTTCGGTCTGCTAGCAGGGGTTAGCCTGAGTTCTACCACACGCCCTTCGGTCTGCTAGCAGGGGTTAGCCTGAGTTCTACCACACGCCCTTCGGTCTGCTAGCAGGGGTAAGCCTGAGTTCTACCACACGCCCTTCGGTCTGCTAGCAGGGGTTAGCCTGAGTTCTACCACACGCCCTTCGGTCTGCTAGCAGGGGTTAGCCTGAGTTCTACCACACGCCCTTCGGTCTGCTAGCAGGGGTTAGCCTGAGTTCTACCACACGCCCTTCGGTCTGCTAGCAGGGGTTAGCCTGAGTTCTACCACACGCCCTTCGGTCTGCTAGCAGGGGTAAGCCTGAGTTCTACCACACGCCGTTCGGTCTGCTAGCAGGGGTAAGCCTGAGTTCTACCACACGCCCTTCGGTCTGCTAGCAGGGGTAAGCCTGAGTTCTACCACACGCCCTTCGGTCTGCTAGCAGGGGTTAGCCTGAGTTCTACCACACGCCCTTCGGTCTGCTAGCAGGGGTAAGCCTGAGTTCTACCACACGCCCTTCGGTCTGCTAGCAGGGGTAAGCCTGAGTTCTACCACACGCCCTTCAGTCTGCTAGCAGGGGTAAGCCTGAGTTCTACCACCATAGAAGAAGAGAGCTGTGTGGAGGGCCATCCCGCCACCCCATGACTTCCCACACCGAAAGATGGCTCTTGGTATGTCTGTGTGCGTACAGTGCGGTGTGTTCATGTGTGTGTGTGTGTATGTGTGTGTTCCCAGAGGTTCT
The DNA here is from genome assembly GCA_903064625.1 of Mallotus villosus. Taxonomy (NCBI): domain Eukaryota; kingdom Metazoa; phylum Chordata; class Actinopteri; order Osmeriformes; family Salangidae; genus Mallotus; species Mallotus villosus. The sequence continues at coordinate 11,169 of CAEFZP010001946.1, read as the reverse complement.
GTGTGTTGAAGAAGGACTACATGGAGAGCTTCGAGGCCATCTTCATCGAGCAGTACGAGTCCATCCATCGCCTGGAGACCAACAAGCTGAGGAACGTGGCGCGGCTGTTTGCTCACCTGCTCTACACCGACTCCATCCCCTGGAGTGTACGTACGCCTGTGCTGCTGCTGCTGACCCTCTGTCCTCTCCCAGGGTTCAGCCTGTGCTGCTGCTGACCCTCTGTCCTCTCCCAGGGTTCAGCCTGTGCTGCTGCTGCTGACCCTGTGTCCTCTCCCAGGGTTCAGCCTGTGCTGCTGCTGCTGACCTTGTGTCCTGTCCCAGGGTTCAGCCTGTGCTGCTGGTCTAGTTTGCGTTCATTTTTTGGAGGGGGTGGGTCAATAATGATGAAAGAGGCACAAATTTATTGTCTCTCTGATTTATAACTGATATCTTCACTTTGGCGTACGGCCAGGCCAGGAAAGAAATCCAGGGGAAACATCGACCGATCCATCATCAGCTCAGTGTTGGACAGGCTCGAGCTCTGTGTGTGTGTGTGTGTGTGTGTGTGTGTGTGTGTGTGTGTGTGGGGGGGCTAACCATGCGTGTCGTCCGTGCCTCAGGTGCTGGAGTGCATCAAGGTGAGCGAGGACACCACCACGTCCTCCAGCCGCATCTTCGTGAAGATCCTGTTCCAGGAGCTGTGTGCCTACATGGGCCTGCCTCGCCTGAACGAGAGGCTGAAAGACATGTAGGTCCTGGGGCGCTTCCCCCCCGGGAACGCTCCTCACGTCCCTTCTCCTTCGGGCTCTGCTGGTCAGGACGACCAGGATGTGTACCCCCGGGGGTCTAATCGTGTGTGTGGATGTGTGTCCTCCAGGACTCTGCAGCCCTTCTTCGAGGGCCTGTTTCCCCGAGACAACCCCAGGAACACCCGCTTCGCCATCAACTTCTTCACCTCCATCGGTCTGGGGGGCTTGACGTAAGCGCCTCTCTCCCCCCACAGGAGGAACACGGTCCACGCGGCATCTGTCCTCCACGCCTCTGTGCAGCTAGTAGAGATGTGGGGGGTTCTGTCGGAAGGCGCCTTCTCAACTGACTCTACCTCGTCTTCCTTCCTTTCTCCCTCTCTCTCCTTTTCCCCTCTCTCCGTCGTCTTCCCCTCCGCTTGGGTTGCCATAGTGACGAGCTGAGGGAGCACCTGAAGAACGCCCCGAAGATCATCCTGGCCCAGCGTCAGGAGGTGGAGTCGTCCGACTCGGACTCGTCCTCCTCCGACTCGTCCTCGTCCTCCTCCTCAGACAGCAGCAGCAGCAGCAGCAGCGACTCCTCCAGCGACTCTGACTCCTCCAGCAGCTCAGGTAACACACACACACACACACACACACACACTGTAGCTCGCCTCCAGAGCGGCACGGGGGGGGGTGCAGGGTCCCAGTGCCAGGCTTGGTGCGTGTCTGCTGGTGCGTGTTGTTGGGCGACAGGCCTGCGGTTCCACAGGCGGGCTGTGGTGTGTCAGAGCGTGGCTGGGGATGTGGAGCGTGACGGCAGGATCCGGCCCGCACAAACACACGTTCTCTCGTCCACCCAGCCTTCCCTTGACATCAGCTGCACGCGGCGTTCCCCCGGAGAACAGCCTAGAACATGCTACAACCACACTCACTCCTGGCTTCAACCTCTGCATAGGGCTTCCCTGGGATTAGTGTATGTGTGAAACACCAGTCCCTGCTGTGTAATCTTACTGTGTGTGTGTGTGTGTGTGTGTGTGTGTGTGGTGTTGGGCCCTGCTGGCAGGCTAGCGTGACACAGGCCACTCTGCTGTGACAGGGGGTTCTCCTGCCTCCAGCCCTGCCTCCAGCCCTGCCAGCCTGCCTCACATCTCACATGGCAAGGCTGCCTCTGCCAGCCTGCCTCACATGGCTGCTGTGGCCTGTGTATCTCCATACACTATGCCTGTGTGTCTGGTGGTAGTGATAGGCTGGTACATATAGTGTGTGTGCTTTAGGCTCACCACCATCGTCCTCATCATCTGGCTCTGCTCGGTCAGAACAGACGGTCAGAACAGACGGTCAGCCACTGGCTGACCTGTTTAAGGAAAACCCCAGAACTGACCGTGTATGTGTGTTCTGTCTACCACACCAGGTTTTACAATCTGGTTTCCTGAAGCTCAGCTGTGTGTGTGTTCACATTTATTCATTTAGCAGATGCTCTTATCCAAAGTGACTTCCAAGAGAGAGCTTTACAAAAAGTGCATAGGTCACTGACGATAAACAACGGTGTTGTCTGAGTGAGCGTGTGTGTTCAGCACCTCTTAACCGTCTCTGTGGTTGCAGACTCCGACTCGAGACAGAAGAAGAAGAAGAGGAAGAAGAAGCCAGAGGCCAAGAAGGTGGACAAACCCAAGAAGAAGAGCGCCCACAAGTCCTCCAAGAAGGCCCCGCCGGAGGGAGCCGGCAAGAAGCAGGAGGGCCGCCGCCGTCGCGACGACAGCAGCAGCGGTGGCGAGGAGCGGCCCCAGGCCCTGCGCCAGCGGGGGCCCCGCGACGAGCCCTCGCCCGCACGGGAGCGCGCCCGCCCTGGCCAGGAGGCCCCGCCCGCCAGGCCACCCAGGGAGGAGGAGGAGGAGGAGAGGCCGGCCGACGCACGCAGACACCGCGACAAGGATAGGACCGGCCGCCCTCGCAGCCCGGAAAGGGAGGAGAGGGGGAAGGAGAGGGAGAGGGAGAGGGAGGAGAGGGGGAAGGAGAGGGAGGAGAGGGGGAAGGAGAAGGAGAGGGGGGAGGAGAGGGGGGAAGGGGAAAGAGGAAACGGGGAAGGAGAAGGAGAGAGAGGGGAAGGAGAAGGAGAGGGGGAAGGAAAGGGAGGAGAAGGGGAAGGACAGAGAGGGGAAGGAAAGGGAGGAGAAGGGGAAGGAGAGAGGGAGGGAGCGGGACAAGGATGAGGTCAAAGTCACAGGAACGCGGCCGCAAGGAGAAGGACTCCAGAGACTCTTCCAGGAACGGGCTGGAGAGGAGGGAGGACAGGAAGGAGAGGGGCGAGGACAGGAAGGGGGACGAGAGGGGGGAGGAGAGGAGGAAAGAGGAGCGGAGGGAAGGGAGGGAGGGGAGGGAGGACAAGGAGAACCGGCATTCCGATCGATACAGGGAGTCCAGGAGGAACGAGGAGAGAGGCAGGGATGACTCCCCTCGCAGGAGGAGATAGTTTGGTTCCAGGAGGAGGAGGAGGAGGAAGGATAGAAGGAGGAAGGATAGAAGGAGGAGATGGGGAGGGGATAAGGGATAACAGCCACACTAGATGGAATAAGAGAATACTAGTGATGAAAGTCTGGCTGCATCAATATAAGGGCTGTTACATCCATACTGTCATCATGCAGCCTAGGTGGTTATGAGCTCAAGTTTATTTGTTTTTCCCGGTCATTGTGGCCTTCTAAACCAAGCCGCTGTGTGGGGGTCCCAACCCTGGTTTCACCTGGATCAGATCAGGGAGGGAGGAGAGGGAGAGGAGAGCTGACGCTATGTCTACTGTGTATCCATAGCTGTGAAGCAGACCTCCTGCCAGCTTCCTGCCCTTCTGACTGGCTGGAGGGTGTCATGTGCTTCTCATCCAGTCCTGGCTTCTCTGTCCATCGTGGTCTTGTGTGTGTGTGTTTGTGTGTGTACCAAACAACTGCAGCCAGGTGAAGTGTGTGTTAGCAGGGGGAGGTTCCAGCCCTGACCTGCCATGCAGTGTGGTCTGTATATATATGATATAAATAAAGGACGTCTCTTAGGGGTTCGAACTGCGGAAGTCTGCTGGCCTCACGGCCTCTCTATCGCCATGTTTCTATTTGCTGCAGCATATTTTGTATTGGTGGAACCTATTTTTCTGTTGATGAAAATTGTGACAAGATGAAACATGAATAAAAATCTCCCTCAACTGTTCTCCCTGTGCCGTGCTTGACTCTCTCCAGCTGTGGCCTAGTTAGCTCTGGGAAACTGGTCGTTTGACGAGGCTTCAGATAAATAGCTGATGCCCTTGCAAGTGTGTAAAAGACCAAGTGCCAACCAGCCTCTGAAAGTTGCAGATGGATGAGAGTGATGAGAGTGAATGTCCTCACTCACCCAGCTGTCTGCTTCGCGCCAACATGTTCTACCGTGAGGTAGACCACTGAGAAGTGAATTCCCCAAACCCTGAAACAGCATCCAACTGTGAGGAGCTAAATAGTTTCTGCCTCAAGCTTGTGTGTTTAGCATAAGTGTTTTCTTTTTTCACATTCTAAAATGAACTCGTTTTTTTTCCATCAAGTGTTTTTTACGGTGTGAGTGTGTTGTACCACATGACGTTCTTAAATGACACCCGTGACTGTGTGTGTGTGTGTTTTCTACTGTTGTGCTGCCTCATCACACTGCAACAGGAAAGACAAGCAGCCTGCAGCTGGTGAAGGACATGGCAGAGGTGTTTCCAAAACAGCCTTTTATCTCATTGAAGGAACATTCAATTATTTACACTAAAGAGACACGCTGAAGATTTTTTTGGCACCACAGAAGATACCTCATGTTGAAATAGCAGAGAAATGCCCCTCCGCACCACATTGTATCCTGCGTCAATGAACCGCACACGACTGTCTGCCTTGGGTGACCTTGAGTTCCAGCCCAAGGTCGTAGCAGGGGGAGGGGAGGAAAGTGGGTCGTCCTTTGTGGTGTTGTCGGGGGCAACGGAATGGAAGACTGACTCCTCTGGGATGGAGAGGAAGATGTGGAATCACAGAGGCTTGATCTGCTGTCAGTTCAGCGTGCCTGCGGGCGGGGCGATTTAAATTCTATCTCATGCTTTGAGAAGTTCATTCCTCAATGAAATATATCAACACGTACTCACACTCTCTCAACCCTCTCCCCACCCTATTGTTTCTCTCTGTACTGAGACTGCACTAGTTAGCATTTTATCTAATTCACGCATGCAGATATCGCTAATTGTTCTTAGTCTTTTAAATAGACTCCTTTTCTCTCAGCTCCCTCCGTCCCTCCCAGCATGAGCTATCCACAGTTTATTTTTTAACTGCGAGCAAGTAGTGTGAACAGGGTCTCCTCAGTAATACACCATGGAACCAAAGAAAGAGAGAGAGACTGGGGGAGAGAAAGACATAGAGAGAGACTGGGGGAGAGGAGAGACTGGCGAGAGAGACAGAGAGACTGGGGGAGATGAGAGACTGGGGAGAGAGACATAAAGAGAGACTGGGGGAGAGGAGAGACTGGGGAGAGAGACATAAAGAGAGACTGGGGGAGATGAGAGACTGGGGGAGAGAGACATAAAGAGAGACTGGGGGAGAGAGAGAGACATAGAGAGACAGGGGGAGGCCCAGCGTATCAGTCAGGAATGTGTCACCTCCACAGCAGTAGATAATTTTAGCTTCAGGGATAATTCCTGCTGTTCCTCTCACTTCCAGTCTAATTGTCGTGCCTGATGCTGAGGATGAGATAGCAGCCCTCTCCTGGCCTGGTGGGGATGGGGGGGGTGGAGGATGGGGGGGGAATATTACATTAGAACCTCACAGATGTTTGACACACTGCGTCCCCCTGAGAGGTTGTCGCGGCGACGACGGCTCTGCTTGGGGTGGTGTGCGAGCATCTCATTAAGCTGGTGTCTCCACTCACGGACACGCGACCCCGCCCCTCGCCCCCCCCCGGAGCAGGGAGGGGGGAGAGGTAATGAGACCATACATCACCTTGCCCATGTTCCTGTGGTCCATTAAGTGGATCTGCATTACTTTCTAGCCGTGGGAAGGATGGATAGAGACTGTCTCTGCTGCTTGGGATGGTGTGTGTGTGTGTGTGTGTGTGTGTGTGTGGTGTGTGTGTAGGGGGGCGGGGGATCCTACTGGCCTACTGCACTGCATCATGGGTCCTCTGGATGGGGAATTTAGCCACCTATTGATAAAAACGTTGTCTGGGTAAAAATTACACGATTATATTTTAATAGAGAGGGTGTATGTGTGTGCCAGCCAATGTGTGTGTGTGGTGTGTGTGTGTGGTGTGTGTGTGTGTGTGTGTGTGTGTGTGTGTGCGTGTGTGTGTGTGTGTGTGTGTGTGTGTGTGTGTGTGTGTGTGTTAGTGCAGTCAGTCAACCTCCAGGGGCCATTATGCTTCGGGGGAGGAAGTGGTAGTGTGGGTGCTGTTCCTGCAGCCTGTGTTTAACTTCTAAAATAGAGGTTTATATGGTGACCACAGACCACTGCAACATAGCATATAATTAGCTCCCCTCCTGTAGCAGGAACATTTTAACCTTAGGAAATCCACACTTTTAACACATTTAACGTTGGCCATTTGAAGCAATGGGTGACCGTCTTGGAATGAATCATTGCCAGTCAATGCAATATTTACAAGTAGGCTACAGCCTTCAGCAGGGGCGGTTTTAGGCACGGGCGACCCGGGCAGCCGCCCGGGGCGGCACTTTTTCATGACACGTGGGGGGCGGCACGACCACTTAAAAAAAAATCATCTGGGCCGCGAAGCGGTTTTCCATTATTTATCATATAACTGTGTGGGGAATTGGCAAATTAGCGCCCCCTGCAGCTGCAGGCGCCCCTGCTTGCTAAGAAGGTGCCGTCTACAGCTCATGTGTGAGAAGGGGGAAGGGGGAAGGGGAGGGGGCGCGGGCGCGGGCGAAAAGTTCACCTCTGGGTCTCCCAAAGGGAACGGACAAGGGGGACGACGACGGGGGGATCCACTGTAGGCTATAGAGCAATACTCTAATGCAATTGGTGGGCTTAAATCAGTCACACCTCGACTTTCTTCCAAATAACGTACATTCATAACATTATAATTACAGGCCTATAAATCCTGCACGTTTTAGTTTTTCTGAACTGTGTGAAATGGCTAATACAAATAAGTAATACAGAACGATTATGTGTCACCAAGGGCAAGGTGAATTGGTTTAGTCTTAACTTCTGTACGAGTGTTGGGGGATGGGAAATGTGTTGATTGTCGAGTGCAAAATAAGCACAGAGATGGACAAGAAAAGGTCAAAGCCGTCAGGTGCCCAATTTCGAAAAAAAAGAAAAGAAGAAGAGGAGAAACGAGAAAAACATAAAGGTATGCCACTATGTTCTCTCTGTATGATTACGGTATCAATGTCATGAATTAAGGGCTAATGTTAATTGATGGGTATAACTCTTACTTTTGTTAGCCTGCTATTATGCTGCCTATGCTTATACAACCATAATTCGGTTTTAACTCAACAAACACGAGATCTAATTTCACGATAAGATTGTGCTTTGCAACAAAACTGTTACAAGTTCAGTTATTATTTATTTCCATCATTTGGGTTAACGCTGGGCCCTGTAATTAGCCAACGGAATGTTCATATCTTCTGTAGGCAGTTTCAAAGACGAACATTTGCGTTTTGCTACAACTCTATTTCGTGACAAAGTATAGTTTACCAGTCATAACTTGAAGTGTGCCATGCATAGAATTCGAGGCAGTAACCAAGCAGCTAATTGTTCCTCCCTGAAAGATAGGTTAATATAGCATCTAATGCCAGATATTTAGCATGTAAGGCAGTAAGGGCATGTTTATTTTAATTTGTAATACATGGATGTTTTGTCTAAGAGTTATATTGTCTGTGGTCTTTTGATGTCAATTTCAGGGTCACTTCTAAAATATTTTGGAGCATCCTCTGCCACTGGTCAGGATGAGCCACCCACCTCCCCCGCTAGACAGGACTCTGCTGTAGTCTCACTGCTTCAGGATGAGGAGCAGCCATCTACATCATCAGCTACACAGGCCTCTTCTGGAATGGTCTCGACCCTTCAGGATATTTGTATTTGTATATTATTCTTAATATTTTATATTATTGTATCTCTGCTCTTGTTCTTTTTTTTCTATATCTGATTGTATATATTTTTGCCACTCTTATGTTCTAACTTATACTGTGTTGTGTTTCTCTTTACTTATATAGTTATAATAAAAATAAAATATATATTTTTTTTTGCCAGCGGGGGGGGGGCGCTCGGAGGGGGGTCTCGCCCGGGGCGTAATTCCATGTAGAACCGCCACTGGCCTTCAGTGTGAACAGGTTTAAGACACGTAGTTCTTAGCTTCTTATTGAGGCTCTTTCCGTACCTATACGTCCATGAGTGGATGTGGGACATACATGCAAGGCGCGCTCAGGTAGCGCTGCCCTCGAGGCCGCGGGATGAGCATGCGTGGATGCTATCTGGGCTAGTCAGAGCGAGCGGCTTACCGCTGTCAAACCGTCCGAGCGCGAGAGAGCGAGAGAAGCACTTGGTGCAACCGGCGACGAGAGACGAGACCGTTACTTTTTGACACCAAAGGCTGACTACAGGTATGTCCATAACCGTTTTTCCCTTACCGCACAAAAGAGAGTGAACTATTGTATGAAGTGGAGGATGTCCAAACCATTTTAAACGAGACAACTTGCTGTTGAGCACTAGTAGCCTTTACTCTTGATCAGAGTTCCGTCAATATGTCAGACAAGGCGTGTGTCAGACCCTGGCGTTGGCTTTCTCGGCATTCCACTCCCAAATGATTTCGTTTCTCGTCATGACTACTTTTCACAGACAATGTGAGTTGCTCACAATGACCACACGCATTTCGTAAACCGAGAGTGGATTTTTTTTGCAGGGGGATGGTTTTGAGTAAGCTATAGTCTACGCGTGACAGTTCGGTTCAAGTCAAAACCGACGCTCCACCAGCTTTGCCTCTGAGCGTCGTGAGTGTTTGTGGTCAGATTGTAAACACCGCAAGTGAACTTTCATGGCTGTTTGTTTGTTTGTTTACCTGAGAACTAGAGTTTGTTAATTATGAGTGTGTCATCACGTCTTATAATTAAGGGATCTACGGATCCGACAGTAAGCTGTAAATACATCTACCAACTTGGCTACTGCACTAGTTTGTTAATTTGTTTACAATTAGGCTAGTTTAATGCTGTAGTGTTTAATATGTAGTTCTATGTTTGACAGCATTTTGTAAAATAAAGTATTCAATGAGCTTGTAAGCTGCTGCTAAGGAAGACGTCACGATGTGTCCAAAGAGTGCGGTTTTAAAGCCGCGGGAATACACAGGATGCATTTATGTCAACTGATAATCCTTCACAAATCCTTAATGCGAACTGGTAGCGACTACGCATCTTGCCCTATATGTTGTGTTTATGCTTTCTCTAGAAAACGATCTCGAACGCCGGAGTCTGCTTAGTTTGTGAAAGTGGATGTCGAGTTCATAAATTAAGCCAGCATCATGTATATTTAGGGTCTTGATGGTTGTCAAAGAACAGCATAGTTGACTTGGTTGTCTGGAGTGGAAGAACGGCTCCAGCGAGACCAACATGTCTGTCACTGTGAGGCAAAATGCGCTTTCATTTGTATAAGTAGGTATCTAACAGATGCTATAAAACATTCATGTGTGCGTGTCAGAGCTGGTGTGGGATGTGTTAGGAGCAAACCTCAGAGAGCAGCTGAAGTGAAGAAGAGCATGATTGAGCAGGACACATCAGTCTACACACACACACACACACACACAGAGAGAGAGAGCACAGTCTCCGGTCACACATCTCCTGTTATTAAAGGACAGGAGTTCATTTCAGCTCAGATCCACTAGAGGACCTCCTGTGCTCAACCTTGCACGATGACCTCATCATTCTTGGTTCCACAGTTGAACCAGAACACTGACGGCTGGTCGAGAAGGGGGAAGGTCTAATGCACTCTCCCCAGTAATGTGTTGAGTAGGGTAGGACCTAGCTCAGGCTAGGTCCTTGAACCCAGGTGTAGAAAGATAGGTGACCAGAGAGGGGTTTGTGTGCGCAAGTCTATCAAGAAGAGAGGGCTCTCTCTGTTCCCCCGGGTATTTATTTATGGACGGCTATTTGATTTGTGGTATTTTGATACTTGAGGCATATGGCCCCCCTTGTGTATTTCATCTCTGTGTGTGTTTGGTGTGTTTGGCATGAGCGTGTGTTTGATGCGTTGGGTGTGTGTGTGTTTGGCATGAGCGTGTGTTTGATGCGTTGGGTGGTGTGTGTGTTTGATGCGTTGGGTGTGTGTGTGTTTGGTGTGATGGTGAGCCAGGTTGCCCACCGGTCAGGCAGCTTGAGAACCAGCATGTCTCCTATCTAGTTACGTCATGGCAGATTAACTGGGAGACCTGTGGAGAGAGTCACTCACTGAGGTCTAATCAGAGGTGGTCCGGGACGAGAGAGAGACCGCTCGAGTGTGTCTAATAAGAAGTGTGTGTGTGGGCCCATGTGAAAAAGGCCTTGATACAACACGCAAGAAGCTGTTGTGATTGACTGTTTGTAAAACGATAAACATGGCGGATTGCCACCGTGTTCAGTGCAGTGGGAAGACGTGAGTTTGCAGTGCTCCGAGCAGTGTGTGTGTGTGTGTGTGTGTGTGTGTGTGTGGGTGAAGCTGACGGCGAGCAGAGGTGCTCACGTGTCGGATGTGAGCGTGAGCCTGGCTGGCAGGTAGGTGTGAAGTTGTGGAGGCGATGAGCCGGAGCAGCCATGCTGCTGACGTTACTCAGACTGGCACCTCACTTCTCCTCACTTCGCTCAATAGATCCATCTCTAGTTCTCCACTTCTCCCTGTAGGCCTTCGAAAGGGTTCCGAAGGTTCTTTTGCCTGAGAGAGCATGATCCGTCTGGACTGCTGTGTTACTACGAGGAACCACTCAGCCTAGAAGATTCCTTGGAAGGTGTAACTGACTGCTACCTCGGATTGGTCAGCTGACGCCGCTTTTTCCCCCCAATTTCTGTCTTTTTTATTAGCCCGTCCCCAAGAGGCGAGGACGCTCCCCCGGTGGGTCTCTCCTGGAGTGCTGCATGCAGCACGGCCAGGTGTCCCTGTGAGGATACTGCCTTCCATCCACCACCTCTCTTTCTGGGGCAGGCCAGGTACAAAGGAGCCCTACTGTAACACTCTGAGGGTAATTAGTCCCATTCTGTCTCTTATGATTAATGGCGTTCCACTGGCTGTGGGTCTGATGGCGATGCATGCGTGTGTGTGTGCAAGAGACGTGTGTGTGTGTGTGTGTGTAAGAGACGTGTGTGTGTGTGAGAGACGTGTGTGTGAGAGACGTGTGTGAGAGTGTGTTTTTGTGTGTGTGTGTACTGTATGTGATTTATGGGCTGCTGTAGCTATGATGATGTTTTAGCTGCACCTGCGGTTTTACTCAGCATCGGTGTATTGGAAGCTCAGTCATT
>CAEFZP010001945.1:37500-62536 GCA_903064625.1 Mallotus villosus | reverse complement strand
CACACAGCAGCCTGCACACCGCCAGCCCAGCACACAGCCAGCCAGCCAGCATGGTCGTGTAGTCAGATACCGCACTTCAGTGCCCAGTGCTGGCAGTGGGGTGGAGGTTGGTGTGGAGGTGTTTAAATGGTTCTAAAGTAGGCTGAAAGGGTTATGATAGTACGTTATATGAGACTGGTGTCTCCAGTCTCATCATAAGTGTAAAGTAGGTTTCCACCTAGCAGAGCCACACTGGCCAACAAGACATCGAATGAAAAATGAAACAAAATATTATGTTTTGGACATCTACCGATATATATTATGTGAATTATCTGTCATGTCAATTTGTGTGTTTCTATTTTGTTGTTTCGAATGAATACTATTAGCCAACTCTGTTGAGTTGCCACACACACATGAATGCTCACACATGTAGTTCCTTCTCTCTACTACCACACACACACAGACGCAGCACAAACACACAATACATGCCATGCTGTGGAAGCCCGGAGATGAAGTGAACTCGCCGTACAACTCTCTAGAAAAAACACAGACATATCTAAAGTGTGCAAACTCTGCTTGTATGAATGTGCAGTGCAAGTTGTCAGTGCTATCTGGCATGCGTTTCTGACATCCTCATCCAGTTGTTTATAGTACAAGGTTGTAGTTTATGTTCTGTTGTGTCAGCAACAATTCATGTGTGTACAGTGATGCAACCATTTAGGATAAGACACTGGCTGGGTTCAGGAGTGAGAGAGTCCTGTTTAGAGAGATATAGAGATAGAGAGAGAGAGAGATAGAGATGAGAGAGAAAGAGAGAGAGAGAGAGAGAGAAGAGATAGATGAGAGCGCCTGGTACTGAAAGTCACGAGGAACGATGAGAGGAAAGAGAGGCAAAAATAACAGAGAGGAGGAGAGAGGGAGAGAGACGAGAGAGAGAGAGAGAGAGAAGAGCGAGGAAAGAGAGAGAGAGGGAGAGAGAGAGAGAGAGAGCCCATGTTTAGTAGACCGGCAAGCTCCTTCCAAAAACAAAAAGCAGTTCCCTCCTTGACAGACTTATAGCGAGTTACCCCACCATCAAACGTACCCTAGTGATTCAGAATCATGTGCATTCAAAGCTTGAGATGTTGTGTGATCCTGAAGACCATGCTCGGGCCCTCAAATTCTGTTAACACAATATGTGTTTGCAAATGATTTTTCCAGTAATAGTACAAATAGGCGAGGTAAACCCGCCCACTTAAACATACATTTCCGATCATTCGATTGAAGTATGAAGGTTTTAAAGTAAGAGTAGCAAAGATGGATTGTATGCACAGTCCAGAGATATGTAGGACGTACAGGAAATGTGGGAGAGAGAGAGAGAGAGAGAGAAGAGACAGAGGAGAGACAGAGAGAGAGAGAGACGAGGGGGGAGAGGAGGATTTTTCGAGTACGAGAGGAGGAGAGAGAGCAGACGAGAGGAGAGCAGAGTAGAGAGAAGAGAGACGAGCATAGAGAGAGGTCAGCACGATGCCGCGGAGCAGAGCGAGAGAGAGAGATACCCGGGAGAGAGCAGAGAGAGAGAGAGAGATGAGAGACGTAGGGAGAAGCGAGATGAAGGGGACGAGAGAGAGAGAGAGAGGGAGGAGAGAAAAAGAGAGAGAGAGAGGAGAGACCTCTACATCAAGTTTCAGGAGAGGGCAGCCGTAGAGAGAGAGAGAGCAGAGAGAAGAGAAGAGAGAGAGGAGAGAGAGAGGGAGGACGAGAGAGGAGAGAGAGCGAGAGAGAGAGGGAGAGAGAGAGAGGGAGAGAGAGACAGAGAGAGAGAGAGAGAGAGAGAGAGGGAGGGGAGGAGGAGATAGAGAAGGAGTTCTCCATGAGACCCACTACAAACCACCCCATCAACGCTTCCAGAGAAATGACTGGTCATTAATCACCACGGTCTCCAGTCTTGGGGATAGTCTTTCAGCTTAGCGTGCAGTGTGGACTTCTAGAGAGGGGAGGCGTGTCCTGTCTAGCTGACTCTGCTCGCCGGACGGTGTTCACGGCGACTAGAGACCTCTCCCTGACACTCCCTGATCTATTCCTGTGCTGCCCCCTCTCCTTGCTGCGCACTCACACCCTGCTAGGAGACTCCTCTAATTGGCTTGGCTCAGGCTCACATGCACTCCCATTCCACTTCTCTTCCCTTCTTTCCTCCCTCACTCGCCTCTCCCTTCTCGTCCTTTCGGGCCTCTCCCGCCGCCCGGCATTCTTTTGCAGCTCTCCTTCCCTCCACATCCTCCCTTTCCTCCCCTCCCTCCCTCCTCCCTCCCTACCCCTCCCTCGCCTCCCTCCCTCCCTCCCTCCCTACCCTCCCTCCCCCTCCCCTATCTTTCCTCTTCCCCTCCTTTGCATACGCACTGCTTCCTTCCCTCCTACACCCTCTCCCACTCTCCCACCCCCTCCTCCCCCCTCCCCTCCCTCACTCATCTCCTCCCCGCCCTCCTCCTCCTCCCTCCCTCCCTCCCCCTCATGGTGTGTTCACCCACAGGGTACTGGGGCAAGGCTCACTAGGCTGCTCTCATGGCTCACTAGGCTGCTCTCATGGCTCCTGCATTCTGATCTGGTATAGACCCGGGGCTCTGCCAGACTGACAGCACCGTGTTGATCTGGATAAATAGCAACAGTTGGCCAAGTGGGACCGCCTGCCAGCAAGGCCATGCCTCTGCCTACGTCTTATCCCCTGCCACCACAACACCAGCATGCTGTAACTAAGGGTTTGTTGATGCTACAAGCATATTTAGACTGTGGTGACTGATCGGAGCAACTGCACGCAAGGCAAGGACGACCGAATCACTTTTTATTACTGGGGAGGATTAGATTTTATAGAGTCATATTCAACTGACAGTTCTAATGTCGTCGGTAAGGTGCATCCATCCGTGGCGTCGTGAGAACTCGTGCAGCGTTGGGAAGAAGACGAAACGTTTGAGGGGAAAAAAGAAGTTTGCCACTCACTGTTTCGCTTCATGTCACGGCACTGGGATATACTTGGTAAATTCTTAACCAGTTCAGTAAACCCATTACAGCGTGTTGTTTCATGGTAGCCTACAGTAAGACTATATTATCCAAGAAAGTTTGCCAACATCAGATAGGAGAAAATGCTGGTACAGCACATTAAGTTGTAGGTCATTTAAATATGTAATAGGCCCAATATTAAGGCAGTGACATCTGGCCCGTAGTTGCCTGAGGACCACTAGGAGCCCATAAATTAAAATGTGACATTTAATCAATTTCACCTGCTGGCTGTGTAGCCTATGGCAAATGTAGATACGTAAGTGCTGCGTCGTGAACTTCACAGAAAGAGCACTGACTGTGACACTTTTTGCAGTGTCAGCAGAGTTCAGTCATAACTAGCACTGAACAAGATTAAGTCATAACTAGATCACTAGATTTTTAATTAAAGATATTTCCATCGCAGGGAAAGAAAAGCAGTTAAAAGCTGATTGCTGTCTGAGAACGAGGATGTCATTATCTGGCTGGTTCACCCGAGAACCATTCATCAACTGATATTTTACGACTACAGGTACACCTTTAATTTAAATACACGTTTTACGTGTTTTAAATTATGAACACTTTCCAAAATGACATTTATCACGACATTATAAAATATGATATTGAAATATGACACTATGTCCAGTGGACACATTATGGTTTGAATTGTGAGTAGATAGTAGTAGATCACGGTGTGAACTAGCTACATGTCCGTGACCGACTGTCGGACAGTAGCCAAACAAATACGCCATCCCGTATCAGTCTGATCTAAGACTGTATTCAGGAGTCTCTGAACTGATACTGTACGCAGGAGTCCAGTGAGTGTGTGTGTGAGGTGGTGTGTGTGTGAGTGTGTGCGAGGTGGTGTGTGTCCAGTGAGTGGAATGAGTTCAAGCTGGTTGACATGCACGAGCAGGGAGGATTAGTTTCAGAGTTTCATGAATGAGAAGATGAGGAGAGGAGAGTAAACACAATCACATGAAAGCTTGACTGGGTGACACACACACACTCACACACACACACACACACACACACACACACACACACACACCACACACACACACACTCACACACACACACTCACACAATTAAAACATCTGAAACAAAAAAAAACGGTTTTACAAAAGATGCTGGTATAGTTAGTATCTGAAGAGCTCTTAGTAAGGGGTGTTCTAGTTCCAGTACTGTTTGTGTCTGAAAGCTTGTGGATTGTGGAAGGTTTGTGAGGTATAGTGGGACAGAGAGTGTCCTCACAGTCACAGCTAACATCACCCTGGAGTGGAAACTCATGCCACCATGCAAGACCTGCCCGGTCGACCCCACAGCTCTGTGTGAAATGTGACACACTTCAGGTTTCCCTTTTAGACTCTGCTTTAGCTTTTACCGTATGTGAGAGTTAGTGGGTGTGTGAGTGTGGTGTGTGGGGGTGGTGTGGTGGGTGTGAGGTGGGTGGGTGTGGGTGTGTGGTGGTGTGGGAGTGGTGGGGTGGGTGAGGTGGGGTGTGAGGGTGTGGGGTGTGTGTGTGGGAGGGGTGAGGGAGGGGGGGGTGGTGGTGAGGGGGGAGGGTGGAGTGGGTGGGGGAGGGGGTGTGAGGGGTGGGAGGGTGGGGGGTGGTGCGTGTGGTGTGGGGGGGTGGAGGGTGGGAGGGGTGGGAGTGGGGGGGTGGGGGGAGGTGTGGTGTGGAGGTGTGGGGGTGGGTGAGGTGTGAGGGGTGGTGGGGGGAGGGGGTGGGGGGGGAGTGGGTGAGTGGGGGGGGAGGGTGTGGGGTGGGTGTGAGGTGTGGGTGTGGGGAGGTGGGTGTGGGGTGGGAGGGTGTGTGTGGTGTGTGAGGGTGGGAGTGTGGGAGGGTGTGGGGGGGTGGGTGGTGTGGGTGGTGAGTGTGGGTGAGGGGGGTGTGTGAGTGGGTGTGTGGTGTGAGTGGGTGGGTGTGTGAGTGGGGTGTGGGTGTGGGTGGGTGTGGGTGTGGGTGAGTGTGGGTGTGTGAGTGTGTGGGTGTGAGTGTGAGTGTGTGTGTGTGTGGGTGGGTGTGTGTGTGTGGTGTGTGTGTGAGTGTGTGTGTGAGTGTGTGTGTGTGTGAGGGGTGTGTGGTGTGGGTGTGGTGTGAAGTGTGTGTGTGGTGCGTGTGGTGTGTGAGTGTGTGAGTGTGGTGTGTGGTGTGTGTGTGAGTGTGTGGTGTGTAAGTGTGTGTGTGTGAGCGTGAGTGTGTGTGTGAGTGTCTTTTAGGTGGGGCGTTTGCAGCAGCTGTCCACTGGCATTTTAGACATGTCGTCACCGTAGGGGAACAGGACGGTGGGGAGGGGGCGAGAGGGGGCCGAGAGGGGAGGGTCTCGACAGCGCTGAGACGGCTGCCTGCACTCTGCCCCGGGTGAGTCCACTCTTACTAGCCTCTCCTCTGGCCTCCACGCCCGTCTCTGCCCCCCAGCCTCTGCCCCAGCCTCTGCTCCACCATGGCTGACCAGTACCAGTACAACACCAGCGAGGAGAAGGACTTCAAGGACCAGTACCAGTACAACACCAACGAGCCGAAGGTCTTCAAGGACAGCAACACCAAGGAGATCGACCTGATCAACAGGGACCCCAAGCAGATCAATGAGGACGTGGTGAAGGTTGGTGTCAGAGTGATAACTCTCTCTTAACGCACCGACCAGACAGACGAGGAAACACGATAGATGTGCTTTGAAGCAGGGAGAGAAAGATTCTGATAACTGGAGCTGAAATCAGAGGTTGTTCAGCTGATAGTGTTGTGTGTGTGTGTGTGTGTGTTGTGTGTGTGTGTGGTGTGTGTGTGTGTGTGGTGTTATGTGAAGTCCTAAAATAGCCCCTCGATTCCTCTGTTCCTCCTGGCTTCAGCTAGACTGGCAGAGGGTTTATTTCGGGAGGGTGAAAAGGGGGGTGCAGCGGGGGGTACTAAACACACGGCTGGTTTGGACTTGGTTCTTACTTCCCTGTTTGCTTCTGGGGGGGGAAAAACTTGAAGTTAGAAAGAGGGAAGCACGACTATAGTAGCCTCACAGTCGTAGACCAAACTGGGGTCATGGAAATACTCTCACCATCTTAGCAGAGTGAGTCATGTGTTAACTATGGAGTGTGGGTGGAAAGGACAGCGAGCGTGTGTTTATTTGAGTCTGTGTGTTGATCCTGTACAAAACGGGAAAAGTGACAGTTAACTCTGAATGTTGACACTGACGTTTAGGAGTTTTATTTTCTAGTGTATTTTACCTGAGAAAAACACACACAAGAAATTAAATATGTTGAACTCCTATCGTAATTTATCGGTCAGCTGCTTCTTAAATTAAGTTTTTATGTATTACATTTAGATTTACATTTATTCATTTAGCAGATGCTTTTATCCAAAGCGACTTCCAAGAGAGAGCTTTACAAAAGTGATCATAACAACGAGATAGCCCCAAAACATTGCAGGTAGTCAAACATGAAGCATACATTGTGAAAAAAAACGAACAAGTGCCAAAGGGAAGAATCATAAGAGCATGAAGTTAAACAAGTTACAATTAAACAACATGAACCTCAAAAAGTGCAAGAGTGTACCTGTAGAAAAGCAATCAACAGTAAAAGATTTCAAAGCGAGTACAAGAATTCTAAATCAGTTACAACTAACCAACAAGAGCGACAAGTCTCTCAATAAGAGTCATTGTGATCCTGGAGGAAACCAGCACTAACTAATTTAAGACGTGTTCCGTCGAACTAAGCAAGGCTCCATAGAGGAGGCTCCAAATACGGATATAACTCGATGGTGTGGACAATTTGCATACCTGAGTGTTATTGTACATCTTCTTCATGTACATTGTTTGACAACTTAATTGCATGTTTGTTGTATCCCGCCAGCCACAAACAACAGAGCAAATTGCAGCTCATGCATTTTACATGAACAAACTCTGAACTTTTGAGGATCCACATCCTTGTCAAAAAGTTTGGACCTGAAATAAATATTCATCAAGTGTATAGCAAGTTTGAAAGAAACCCAGGCAGTAAGTAGGATGGTGTTTGAGCCGACGCAATACCACACCTGCACACTCACACCTGCACACTGAGCTGGACAGGTAGGATGGTGTTTACCACACCTGCACACTCACACCTGCACACTGAGCTGGACAGGTAGGATGGTGTTTACCACACCTGCACACTCACCCTGCACACTGAGCGGACAGTAGGATGGTGTTTACCACACGCACCCACACTGCACTGAGCTGGACAGGTAGGATGGTGTTTACCACACCTGCACACTCACACCTGCACACTGAGCTGGACAGGTAGGATGGTGTTTACCACACCTGCACACTCACACCTGCACACTGAGCTGGACAGGTAGGATGGTGTTTACCACACCTGCACACTCACACCTGCACACTGAGCTGGACAGGTAGGATGGTGTTTACCACACCTGCCACACACTCACACCTGCACACTGAGCTGGACAGGTAGGATGGTGTTTACCACACCTGCACACTCACACCTGCACACTGAGCTGGACAGGTAGGATGGTGTTTCACACACCTGCACGCTGACACCTGCACACTCACACCTGCACACTGAGCCAGGGTGAACATTGACATGTTCTCATCGCTCATAACCAGAGAATGTTTTTTCATGTAAGAAATCGCAAGTAATAATAGGAACAGGATAATTGGTCCCACAGTTTATCTTTGTTTATTCTGTGCATATTGAAGGCGTAGTTTGTAGTCATAATCTGATGCAGAAAGAGAGAGCTTGTACTCATCAGATCTGGGTCAAGTCATGATTGCTGTGTTGTTTCTCACTAATTTTCCAGCAATTTTGCATTCACACTGAGCCAAGAGAAATCAGTTGAGAACAGAATGAACTTTGAGACTATTTGTTCGACCGAGGTTTCTCGCGCGGTGCTTACAGTACTTTGACAGATACGGCCTCAAGATACGGCTAGTTTAGAACATCTGGAACAGTAGCCTTCCGACGCACCCCGTAACCACGCCAACCCTTCTCCAGTAGGTGGAGCTCAAATGATCTTTCGAGACTGTTAGCCGAACAAGGTTTCGTCCACGGTGTTTACATCGACAGATACGAACTCAAAAAATGACCAGGGTTTAGAGAAACAAACATGTGTGTAACAGTCACTTCTAACGCACCCCTGTAACCGTGCCAACCTGTAACCGCGCCAACCCCTCCTCCTCCTCCGCCCGTAGGTGGAGTTTGAAGATGTGATCGCCGAGCCTGACGGGACCCACAGCCTGGACGGAGTGTGGAAGCTGAGCTACACCACCTTCACGGTCTCCAAGTACTGGTGCTACCGCATCCTGTCGGCCATCTTTGGCATCCCCATAGCCCTCCTCTGGGGTTTCCTGTTCGCCTGCATCTCCTTCTGCCACATCTGGGCGGTGATGCCCTGCATTAAGAGCTGCCTCATCGAGTCCCAGTGCATCAGTCGCATCTACTCCCTGTGCATCCAGACCTTCTGCGATCCCTTCTTCGAAGCCTTGGGCAAGGTCTGCAGCAGCGTGCGCGTGGCTGTGCGGAAAGAGGTCTAGTCGGGAGGAACTCTCTGTTTACGGAGGAAGGACTGGGAGACATCCTCTGATTTTTTCTTTTTGCGGTAACAGGGGAACGCTCCCTGTGTGTGTCACAGAGACCAAAGACCCCCAACCCCCCCCACAAACTCCCCAATAAGCCCCACCCCTGTGCCATCTCCCTCTCCCCTGAAGGCTCCGCCCTCGCTTCCAGCTCCTCCTGAAGCTTCCGGAACCCTGACATGCTCAGAGTACCAACTGCCACTAGAGGCCCAAAGCTGTAGTCTGCAGCATGGCTGGGTGACAGCTCTGGAAGGGCCCGGGGGGCCAGGGGCCTCCAACAGGACCTCTGTCTGTCTGTCGACCTGACTGTCTGTTGACCTGTCTGTCTGTCAAGCTGTCTCTCTCTCCTAGTGTGCAGCATGGCATGAGGGTGTGAGACGGTGAGTCTCTTTCAAAATATCTCATTCAGATCTCTCATGGCATAGCAGAAAACTGTATTGTAGGAGAACAGGACTATCAAGTATGCATTTTCATTGAATTCAAGTTAGATGTGCTGCATATGTTTTTTTTCTTTTTTTGCCGAGTTGAAGTTGTCAGAATGAATCACATTTTGATTGAACGAGATAAAGTTAACTTTCACAGGGCGAAGAGGAGAGTGATGAAAAAGTGTTTTATCTACTAAATCCGTTTTTGATTAAAAATATATTGAATGTTTTGAGTTAAAAAAGAATGTTTCCACTTTTCTTCTACCGCACTTACAGTAAGTAACAGCCTGCTTATAACTGCAAATCCAACCTTTCATCAATTTGTTAGATTTTTGGCTTCAGTTAGAAAGTTGGAAGGAAAGAGCCAAATTAATTTTGTTTTAGAAGAGATTTTTTGTTTTGTTTTTAAACAACGGATTTGTTTCAATGGAGTGACAAGTGGAATGTTTGATTTATACGTTCTAGCGGTGAGTCAAGACCACGGCAACAAGAAGAAACTCTCCCATTAGAACCCATTAGAACCAGAACACCCTTTCTGTGCTGCGTATCTTTATCTTTAAGTTTCTTTATTCATACACACAATTTAACGCTTCATTTGTTTCTCAACCAATTAGGAAATAGAAGAAAAATATACGTCTTGTTGACAAAAGGACGTATAGTAAAGTATCAAAGGGGCAAATTATTTTCCTCAGTTAATTTATTTTATTTGTTGGTCTGCATATAGTTCACGCATAATGCTATGGCTGAAAATATTTATTGATACATGTTATTGTATTTGAGTTGATGGTGCAGAGGCCTGTACTACGAATCAAGATCAACATGCTCTGGATTACTTTGATTCGTAGTACAGGCCCCAGGTGTGTATTATTTAAAAGCATTATAAGAGCTGATAAATTCGGCCCATGTTATAAGAGCTGATAAATTCGGCCATGTACGAGATCCTGCCAATGCTACTTTGGGTCTCTCAATCATTGTTGTTGTTCGGTACGCTCATATGACTTCAAATCTACTGACAACTGTCAGGCCAAATAGTGTCCTACCTGACGTCACAATGCCGTTCCGAAGCAAGGACGCGTCCGTCGCTAAATTCCTGAGATAAGTTACGCGTGCTAGCAGGAAACTGTCATGGTTGCTATGGTTATCAATCATTGTTGTTGTTCGGTACGCTCATCTAACTGAAACCACTCATCCCAAGAATGTTTCCACTTTTCTTCTACCGCACTTACAGTAAGTAACAGCTCATAACTGCAAATCCAACTTTTCATCAATTTGTTAGATTTTTGGCTTCAGTTAGAAAGTTCGAAGGAAAGAGCCAATTTAATTTTGTTTTAAAAGAGATAAACAACGGATTTGTTTTAACTGAGTGACAAGTGGAATGTTTGATTTACACATCTGACTTCAAATCTACTGACACCACTTATCCCAAGCTTGGCAGGTCAGATATTGATTGTCACGGCTTAGTCAACAATCATGGAGATTTCTTACTGTTAGAAGTTGAGGTAGGGGTGTTGTGGTTCCAAGGCATCTGTTGACAGAACACATAACGTTTATTTCAAATAAATAAGAGATACACGTATTACTGTCCCCAAAATACAACACTCTTAATGCAAAACAGGAACTAAGCTAAAGTTATTCACAAACACATTCAGTAGCCTTCACGACAAGATGAAAAATAGGTTTAATGTAGAAGACTTTAAATACAATACTGCTGTTTGTGATTTATATCTAGGAAGAGTGTCAAGAAGATTTAATATGAAGGCAGTGGACCCAGTTTCTGGAGGACATTGAATGGGGCTTCCTGGTAAACTTTAGGTCAAGAAAAACATTTGCAGGATTTCTTCTGGACTTCCTTAAATCTGTGAACTGTGAACCTAAACAGTGTAAAAATGATCAAGATAAAGTTACAATGGTTCTGCTAATTCCCAGTTGGTATATTCACAACATGCGCAATCTATTTTCATACTTCCTGCCTTTATGAATCATCCAATAAGAAGGTGAGAAACACTTAGGAAGCACACACAGTTAAGTTACTGCATGTAGAAAAGACTTCACCAAAATACAACACGTTTCTTGATCAAAACACATCTGACATTTGTTTTCCTTAAAGGAAAAATTGTGTCAATTTTTCTCGTCTATTTACAAGTTGCGTGAAATCAACCTTAACAACTCATCCTCGTTTTTTTTTCCTCGCGAAGCTTAAATGTCTCATTTCAAAGTGCAACAGTTGAAACATACTGTGAGCGTGTCGTAATGCATGGTGGGATAAACAGGAGCAGAATGAACACACAAGCTATCATACAGTACAGTACATGTCACTAACTATGTAACAGGAGCCTTCACCTTCACTTTCATACCATCCAGACTCAGCTCCCAGCTCTGACTGACATCTCAAAACACCAATCAGTGAGTAGATGGATTGAAGGGGCGTGTAGTTTACTGACCAATTAGAACACAGCTCCATCATCTCCTTGGCAGAAAGGACTGTCCTTGGGTCTCACAGTACCCCGCCCCCCCACCCCTCCCCCCCTCCCCCCCCTCCCCCCCTCCCCCCCTCCCCCCCCTCCCCCCCTCCCCCCCTCCCGCCCCCCCTCCCCCAAACGCGAAATAAATCTGTCTAACTGAGAAGTCAGACAGTCAATGAATGATGTTGTCTAGACAACGGAGGACACTTTGTACATTCCACCTCAACGACCCATAATAAAATCTGTACGGCAACCAATCCCTCAAACGTGCCTTCCATCTGCCTTTCATCTAAGACATGAAAGCTGTGATATAGTGATATAGTCAGTCTTCTCCTCTGAGGTTGGAATTCTGGTGGCCGTATATGGAGACAGAGGTGGGTCTGGGGATCTGGGGGCCTGGGGGTCTGGTGGTCTGCCAGCCCTCACGTGGTGGAGGTCTGGGTGGTGGAGGTGGTCAGGCCCTCACGTGGTGGAGGTCTGGGTGGTGGAGGTGGTCAGGCCCTCACGTGGTGGAGGTCTGGGTGGTGAAGGTGGTTAGGCGGCCCTCATGTGGTGGAGGTCAGGGTGGTGGAGGTGGACGGCCCTCACGTGGTGGAGGTCTGGGTGGTGGTCTGCCAGCCCTCACGTGGTGGAGGTCTGGGTGGTGAAGGTGGTCAGGCGGCCCTCATGTGGTGGAGGTCAGGGTGGTGGAGGTGGACGGCCCTCACGTGGTGGAGGTCTGGGTGGTGGAGGTGGTCGGCCCTCATGTGGTGGAGGTCAGGGGGGTGGAGGTGGTCAGCCCTCACATGGTGGAGGTCTGGGTGGTGGAGGTGGTCGGCCCTCATGTGGTGGAGGTCAGGGGGGTGGAGGTGGTCAGGCGGCCCTCACGTGGTGGAGGTCTGGGTGGTGGAGGTGGTCAGGCGGCCCTCACGTGGTGGAGGTCTGGGTGGTGGAGGTGGTCGGCCCTCATGTGGTGGAGGTCTGGGTGGTGGAGGTGGTCGGCCCTCATGTGGTGGAGGTCTGGGTGGTGGAGGTGGGCGGCCCTCATGTGGTGGAGGTCTGGGTGGTGGAGGTGGTCGGGCCTCACGTGGTGGAGGTCTGGGTGGTGGAGGTGGTCGGGCCTCACGTGGTGGAGGTCTGGGTGGTGGAGGTGGTCGGCCCTCATGTGGTGGAGGTCTGGGTGGTGGAGGTGGTCGGCCCTCATGTGGTGGAGGTCTGGGTGGTGGAGGTGGTCAGGTGGCCCTCACGCGGTGGAGGTGTGCGGCCCTCATGTGGTGGAGGTCTGGGTGGTGGAGGTGGTCAGGTGGCCCTCACGTGGTGGAGGTCTGGGTGGTGGAGGTGGTCAGGCGGCCCTCACGTGGTGGAGGTCTGGGTGGTGGAGGTGTTCGGCCCTCACGTGGTGGAGGTCTGGGGGGTGGAGGTGGTCAGACGGCCCTCACGTGGTGGAGATCAGGGTGGTGGACGGCCCTCACGTGGTGGAGGTCTGGGTGGTGGAGGTGGTCGGCCCTCACGTGGTGGAGGTCTGGGTGGTGGAGGTGTTCGGCCCTCACGTGGTGGAGGTCTGGGTGGTGGAGGTGTTCGGCCCTCACGTGGTGGAGATCAGGGTGGTGGACGGCCCTCACGTGGTGGAGGTCTGGGTGGTGGAGGTGGTCGGCCCTCACGTGGTGGAGGTCTGGGTGGTGGAGGTGGTGGGCCTCACGTGGTGGAGGTCTGGGTGGTGGAGGTGGGCGGCCCTCACGTGGTGGAGGTCTGGGTGATGCTCCTCTGGCTGCTGGTGCTTTTGATGACGTAGGTGGAGGAGTTGCTCTTGCTTCTGGAGTCGTTGTCACGGTCACAGTGGCAGTTGGAGGACTTGAGGTAGCGTGAGGAGCAGCACAGCACGTTCTGCTTCAGGTCCTGGAACAGGTGACCAGCGAAGCACATGTAGATCCAGGGGTTACAGCAGCTGTTCAGACTGCCCAGCAGCATGGAGATGATGAAGGGCATGGCTGAGGAAGAGGAAGAGGAAGAGGAAGAGGAAGAGGAAGAGGAAGAGGAAGAGGAAGAGGAAGAGGAAGAGGAAGAGGAAGAGGAAGAGGAAGAGGAAGAGGAAGGAGAGACACACAGAGACAGAGAGATTTAGGACCAATCGTGACGAATAGTTTCGTTTTTTGCTGCTAAATCTTTGGTCGATATTATCTGTGGCCTGCGTTCATTTGTTTAAAGATGTGAGAAACAAATGTTGAAGATAACATAATCCCACTAAAAAGGGGATTTTGTAATCTTGTAATTTCCATTACAAAGACGGCTCAAATCACTTTATAACTTGGTATCTTGAATCTTGCCATTAATTTAATGAGAAACGCCAGTCAGTTCAATTGCGATTACTGTATCAAATAATACTTTAGAAGAAAAGAAAAAAACAAAGAACATTTTCATCTAAATTCGGTTCTCATCTCTTCCGCATCTATCAGTTACCAGCGAGCCAACTAATTCAATTCGCACATGACGAATTGAGATAAATACCACAAACGCCTGCACAAACCTACAGATAAAAAACACAAACACGCATCGTTCATGTCTTTGCATACCCACACAGACTGATAACGAAGCAGCCTTTACATTGACGCAGTTTAAAGTGAAACCCAAACGCGGAAGATAGCAAGAGGCTACATCATGTGCTGTGGCCTGCAGTATTGCGCGAGGTGGCATTTACACTGTGTCAATTCCAAGGGCCGATTGACAGTTGGCAAATTAGTTTCAGATTAATGGAATTGGCTCATGTCCTGTATTTAACCTCATTTTCGCAGATTGAGAATCTCTCTATTTCTCTGCTCCGCTGCCGTGACGTGCAGTCTCTAATGACCGTTCCCTCAGCTCTGATATGACCGTTACTCTGACCGAGTTAAATCTATGAGCACAATCGCCGCCGGAAGAGCAGAGATCTTCAGCCCGCGGGAAGAAGGAGGTAATTGATCCTTCAGTCATTATGGGTTTGATTTATGAGAGCGAATGTGTCCCGATGCTGACAGTTTAACTCATTCCATCCAATATTCATTAGGGTGTCGCAGGTGTAGGGAGTGAGGCTTGGAAGGGATATAGCAACCAAGGATTTATTCCCAACGGTAACATGACAGTTGATCATAGGCCATAGCAATTAAGGCCGTAATCAGAATTTATATTGGGGGACACACATCCCCCCCAATATTCAAATCCGGTCAAAATATCCCCCCCAATATATTGATATACGAATATAAATTCAAATATATATGTGCTACGCTATGGCAACCATGCGCGCTGTCCGAAATGATCATTAAAAACGTATTTTGTCCCCCCCACTGTTGACTCAATGGCTAGGGCCTTGGGCCATAGCAATACAAATGGGCATGCCTAGTCGAAATGGAGAAAATTCAATCTTGATTTGCTCAACTCATCAGTGAATATGCCTAAATAATGAACAACTGCCAAGCCAATTAAACTGCTACATTAATGTGTTACTTTGAATAATTGAAACCGGCCCTTATCGTCCCAACACATATAGTAGCCTGCGTTTGAATTAGCCTAATAATGCTGTAGTCCCTTTTGATATTTTTATATTTCTCACCTTATGTTAACGCGATAAAGACATTTGAATAATGACAGTTGATAATACATACCACTGACGCATGAAAGGCTGTTTGACACAAGCAAGGAGACTCTATAGGGGGCACTGTAGTGTTTTTCCAGAGAGTTCAGATGGATTTAGATCGCTATATTTGACGGGACCTTTGATCAAAAATAGATAAGCCTGTTGGCAAATAAGTATAAACAGACTCAATCAAAATGTCAATATTGTACGGGCTGTTTACTTATTCAACACCGCACTCCCTTTCGCGATTCTTCCTTCCGGCATCACAGTGGTTATCAAACAACCTTAGAAGGAATCCTTAGGGTTGTGTTCCAGGGAGAGTGCTGCAGGAACGTCACTGGTCGAGTTATGAGAAATAAAACCTTGTGAAGATTTGCTTACAGTCTTTTTCACAGGAGTGAGTGCCAGTGCCACACAAATCAATAAACTAGACGATAATTATACAAATTCTCTCCCTTCCTTTGTAAATCTGTCTGGTTGCCTGTGTCTGGATAACAGCCAGGCTGTCAAGTTGTATTGGCCTCTTTAGCTATTCATTAATGTGGACATAGCAGCCAGCTTCCGACTTGCCTTCAACCAGAACACGATTATTAACGATCTTCTGAATCTAATAGCAAGGCCATGAAGCAGAGGATGCTTCCACAAGTGAAGAGTGATAGCTGAATAGATCTGATATTAAACCGTGCTAGGAACACCTTCATGATGATGAGTGATGATGAGTGACGATACTGTGGACAGTAGGGGTGGGAATCTTTTGGTATCTCACAATTCAAATCAATTCTTGGGGTCACGTATCGATTACAAATCGATTCACGATTTTTAGTTTTTTTACCTATACAGGTACTGGTCATAAAATTAGAATATTCTCAATTTATAATGCAGATTTCAGGACTTGGCACCTGCACACAGTGTCAAAGCTACCAGTAGCCTACCTGGTTTAAGGACCATGGTATCCCTGTTCTTAATTGGCCAGCAAACTCGCCTGACCTTAACCCCATCGAAAATCTATGGGGTATTGTGAAGAAGAAGATGGGGGGGTGGGATTTTCCTTAGTTGTCAGTTATAATCATAAATAAATAAATATATATATATATCAGTCTGTGTGTAATAAATGAATATAATATACACGTTTCACTTTTTGAATGGAATTAGTTAAATAAATCAACTTTTTGATGATATTCTAATAATATGACCAGCACCTGTATATATATATATCTTTTTTAAAGTGAATTGATATGAATCGCTAGAAGACTGACTCACGATTCAAATATGAATCAATTTCCCCACCACCCCTAGTAGACAGTACACAATTACTCAACTGGCCAATCAGATTCGGTGGTTATTTTATTATATTTTTTGTATGTGTGTGTTCTATATCTCAGGCTTGTCCTTTATATTTTCATTTCCGTCACAGTACACAGTGATAAACGACCAAGCCTGAATCCTTGTTTATTCTCCCGAGGCTAGAAGTGGGTTAGGTCAACATGCTGCAGATAAGCAGTGAGCCGGAGCCCTATAAGCATGGCGTCATTCCTGTCAGCAGTACAGGGACAAGGAGGCACCTTTGGAGGGTAGAGAACAGATAGGGCAGGATGCAGGGGGCAGGAGGCAGGGGGCAGGAGGGGAGGCAGGAGGGGAGGCAGGGGGCATGAGGCAGGAGGCAGGGGGCCCGAGGCAGGGGGCCGGAGGCAGGGCTCTGGGGGCAGGGGGCAGGAGGGGAGGCAGGGGGCAGGAGGCAGGGCTCTGGGGGCAGGAGGGGAGGCAGGGGGCAGGAGGCCGGAGGCAGGGCTCTGGGGGCAGGAGGGGAGGCAGGGGGCAGGAGGAGGCAGGGGGTGTAACAGCTTAAACGGACTGTAGACAATGAATGTCCTGGCAGATGTTAGTTACTGTGAACTAGTAAAAAAACTAACATATTTCAACAATATACTAAATATACTAAAACCTAACTGAAAGTATGTCACTTCATTTATGCTTCTGTATTTTTTATTCTTCTGGGGATTCTTGTTTGTCTTAGTTTTTGAGTTTGAACCAACCCCGTGTGTTTTTTCCATTTACTCATTTCAGTTTTAGTGTTTGTGTGTGTGGCAGGGCTGTGGCAGGCAGAGCAGCTCCACTGAGATAGGGAGGCGTGGGAGGGATGCAGGAGAGAGGAAGCGACGCATCCTCAGAGGTCCAATCACACATATTGCTTTAGGCTGCTGTTTGGCCATCCACTTTCTGCAGAGTCATCTCTTTTCTCCAAGACAGGAAACTAGGAACTTCTTCTTCTGTTGGGTCTGCAGTTTGATTTAACACATAGTGAGGATGATTGTTTCTTCTTCTTGTGTTGGGTCTGCAGTTTGATAACACTTATAGTGAGGATGATTGTTTCTTCTTCTTGTGTTGGGTCTGTAGTTTGATAACACATAGTGAGGATGATTGTTTCTTCTTCTTGTGTAGGCCTGCAGTTTGATAACACCTATAGTGAGGATGATTGTTTCTTCTTCTTGTGTTGGGTCTGCAGGTTGATAACACCTATAGTGAGGATGATTGTTTCTTCTTCTTGTGTTGGGTCTGCAGTTTGATTTAACACATAGTGAGGATGATTGTTTCTTCTTCTTGTGTTGGGTCTGCAGTTTGATAACACCTATAGTGAGGATGATTGTTTCTTCATTGAAGATTTATCTCAGAGGAGAAGCTATAGAGCTGCGTATCCACAGAGCAGACAACTTGTGAAAAACATCTTGAACCAACCGAGGTTTTGAATTGACTGTCTACTGGACTTATTAACCGAGAGGTCAGGTGGGCATGACTACCCATTAGCCAATCAGAAGGCTCGTACTGTCGTTGCCGTTTATTGTTAAACGGATCAACATTAGCTGTCACCAAAGTGGGACAAGCTAATCTTCCTGGGGTCCAACAAAAAGATAAAAAAAGATCAAATAAAATCCCCCCACGTCAGTTTAAATAATGCCTGAGAGATGGAGGTCTGGGTGGTGGAGGTGGTCAGGCGGCTGAGAGATGAGGTATGGTCTAACTTTAGAAGCAGGTGTGTAAGAAGCATCAGATCATATGTAATAAGTTCCTCATAAAATGCCTATTAACAACAAGACTGTATAAGTGTTCAAAAATATGAGTAGAGATTAGTGTTATCGAAAGATGAAATAGGTGTTAGTTAATAGTTAACATTAATATGTGCTGTTAAGAGTGACTAACATTTATAACATAACCCATCAATCTTTAGTGTCACCCATGGTACGTGTACCAGGGCCTAGGTAAGGTTCTCTCTATGCAGTACAATGGAGAGCTGGTACATACTTGTCTCATTGATTTGAACAGAGAATGGAGACATTTACCAAAGGTGTGTTACACCAGAGAACAGTGAAAGCTAGGCAGGCAAGCTGCCGTGTCTAATATGCCATGTGAGGATGTGTGCTGTGTAAAGTAATGGGAACTCGTCTTGTTAATGGCAGTTTTCATTAATAGCTGGCCGTGTGGATTGGTCTGGTTCACTCTGCTGAGCCAAGCACTAATGGACACTTTCTCTGCACGCGGCTGCAGGTGAAGGGAGGAATATCGAGTGCAGACAAACAGGCCTCTCTGGTGTGACCGTCCAATCAGAGCAGGCCTAGCATTCACAGGCTGACCAGCGTGTGTCTCAACACTCGGATGACGTCATGTTCCATTTGTTTTTAAACAAGTTGGCCAGCAAACAGCCTTTTTTATTTTCTCTCTCCCCCGTGTGCTGAAAGTACATTTAGGCAATTCTAATTCTTTGGTTCTCCGGAGACAACTAAATCGAAAAACACTGAATGTAATTACATCCTTTTACCAATAGAATTCCCTCCAGTCCTCTGTGTCAGAAGCGAGTATGCACTCTGTCATGCAAGGACTCGGTTTGCACTTAACTTTACAGTATTTGTCAAATCCAATGATGAAAGATCGTCTTTAGTTGCGATGCAGTAGGAGTCATGTGACAGCTGTGCTCTTCTGTTTTCCTCGAAAATAAAATCTAGACTGTTTCAGGCAGTTAGTAGTGAGATACATTCAGTGAATAACGTTGTCTGACAAAAATATCAACGAGTGGAGTTTGGTGCAGTAGAGCTTACAGGGGTCTGACAAGGCCTCTGATAGCACTATTTGTTTACCAGCTTTTTAGTTTCTCATACACTGTCTGTCTTCATTCACATCATTGAATGTTGAGTAACTTTTATTCCAGGGTTTGTTTCGTATCTCCGAGGTCTGGGAGACATAAATAATATCTCTGGCTGCGTCGGGAGAGCGCGTGAACAGATGTGCTGAATACTGCTGTCACTCTTTGATGTCTTAAAAAAATCGGCAGACGTTGACTCAATATTTACAACCTCCATGATAAGTTGTGTACATTCAAAGTGTACGTTCAGATAAATAGCATGAGTAAGAAAATGGCCGACTAACGGCATAGTTGACTGCAGAACA
Source organism: Mallotus villosus (assembly GCA_903064625.1). NCBI lineage: Eukaryota > Metazoa > Chordata > Actinopteri > Osmeriformes > Salangidae > Mallotus > Mallotus villosus. Next base: position 43,077 of record CAEFZP010001945.1, on the reverse strand, counting down.
TATTACCTGTTCTTCACCCGTAAAAGAAAAATCATAGATAGGCCTATACAATATCAAATTACAACCATTTTGTACACAAGTAGTAGCCTAATTTAGAGTGTGACCCTAAATATATTGCCGAAGTAGGCCTATAGCTAGTATAAACCCAGCCATTTCTAAAGACGTGACTGTGGAGAGATTTAGTTTTTGCCAGCTGACTAAAAACACATTTTCAGCGTGAATTCAGTCGGTCCATGTACATTGCGCGATTCGACGTGCTAGGTAAATACCACACACACAAAGAACACTTGGCGTGTGATCTTTAAGGACAGTTTGATAAATGATTAACCGCTTGCACACAACTTTCATGTGGGCTGCGACCTAAAATACACACACATAGGCTACAGACGTTGCACACAGGGAAAAGTTACACACAGGGATTTGGATGAATGTAACCGTGAATAAGCTACGTGATCTCATAAACTTGCGCGGCTTTTTAAACACATCAAAGTGTGATAGCAGTATTCACATCTGTTCACGCGCTCTCCCAACGCAGCCTTAGAAATGATTGCGCGGTTTTCTCATCAGCTTCTGTGTTATGTTGAGAAGAGACACGAAGTATGCTGCACTGTCTGACAATTATAAGGACCCACGTGAATAACTCTCTAAATGAGGTCTACATTGATAACATTTTAGATATGGATGTGAATAACTCTCTAAATTAGGTCTACATTGATAACATTTTAGTTATGGACCAAACTGACCGTTCGTCATAAACACACAATAACACGGCTGGAGATGATGTGATTCGAAAATACATTTCCGAGCGCTGACTCGCAGAGAGCATATGCAGTTCACGTGCTTTTTCCGGTTACTGTGATCCCGTTTAGTATTCCAAAGATAACATGTACATGACAAAACGCCTAAAGCCTCGAGCTCTTCTAGGTGATTGCCAATTATTTAATGCGTAAAAACGCAGAGTCTGATGTGCGCGAGAGACTTCATTTGAATAGTTAATGGAAACGCAGAACTGTGGATGTGTTTAAATAATATGAATTGAGACAAACTGTAATATGTATTGACGTTGACATTTTCCTCCCCGGAACAACACTTGCCTTCAGACACGGGGCTTAATGCCGCATGCCCGGTCCACAAAAGTAATTGGTTTATTTTAGCCTTTCAAATGATGTATCGTTAACGCTCTACATTGTAATAGATTGGTAGACCAATACATCAACGGTAGACTACACGTTATAGCCTAACATAAAATAAACAACAGACACAGAGAAAAAATCTTGCATGTTCATGTTTGAAATGTAACTTACCTTCACGCGGCGCAGCTGGATCCCATGCAGACCACATTTGAACAGAGAAGAAAGGAGTCCAACAGACGATGTAAGCCAGAACTATTACAAATGTCATTTTCACGGTGGTTATCTTTGCTTTGGAAATCAGTTTAACGCTGCTCACTCGAGCGAGAACGTTGCCTTTTGATGTCTTTGGCGTGAGGCTTATACAATGGTCCCTTTTGGTTTTCAGTTTAAAGTTTTGCCAAATCTTAAAACTTATTAGCCCATAGCAAAGGCTCAGAATACCCACTGGTATGATATATATCGTGAGGCTGATCCAGGTTATGTAGGCTTTCGCTCCCCAAGGCAGCACAAACTCCCCCCAGCAGTCATACACCCCGGATCCCAAATCCCTCAGGGAGAAGATGTACATCTGCGGGATGCTAAACAACAAGCTCAAAACCCAAGAAAAAACGACATAAATGCGATCTTTCCTCTTATGCAAAGAGCGGAGCGGTTGACATATTGCCAAGCACCTGTCAATTGACATCAACACCAACATGTAGGTCGAGGCAAACATTCCAACGACCTGTAGGTACTTTACTAGCCTACACAGGATATCGGGTCCATAAAAACGAAAGGTTATGTCCCAGATGAGTTGTGGCAGGACTTGAAATATGGCCACAACCAGATCAGCGATGCTGAGATGTTTCATGAAGTAGTACATTCTAGACTGGCTGTGTTTGGTCGTGTGAATTGCTACCAGGACGCATAGGTTCCCGGTAAGCGCGAGGAACAGAACCAGGGCGAGCACCGTCACCTCGACTTTCGCCACCTCCTCATTCCGTTTTAGGGGATTCGTTTGGTTCAGCACGGCGGTTCCGTTGGCAAGAGTGGAGTTCCTCCAAGAATCGTTGAAGGGCAAAAAGTCACTTAATATACCTTCCATTATGTCTACTTGGAGATTCCTCCGCGGCGTGGAAATTCACCCAAAAACAGCGGTGTTCATCCGAGCATTGAGGTGTTGTTTTTGAGTCCTCTCTTGTACTTCATCTAACAGGTGGTAACGTCAAGAGTCTGACTGAACTCAGCTGAATCACCATTTGTGCGCAATGACAAAACAGTCAGTGCCGGTGCTGAATTGATATTTTGTATTTGCATATCCAAATAGTCACTGAGGGAAGACAAACATACAGCATACATAAGGCTACCTCGTCAAACCTAAAACAATTAAATTACTCAATTGGAATAAAGCAATGTTATCGAATGCAGTACATTAAATACTGCGAAAAAAACGTTAACTTGAGAAGTCAACGCATAAATGATTTTGTCTGTGCGTAATTAGCAAGCACATTTTTTTTTCAACTCACACGTTATAAAAGAAAGAAATCGAAAAAAATGTTACTTCTGTGATTTAAGTACTTACATATTTGTTCTCGATTGATCCTCTAGACAAAACGACACATCATTAAGCCTTATCATAAACCAATACACAGTGAATTGAAAGCCTGTATCCACCATCCCTGGTCGCGGCGTGAATGGTCAGAATTCTATATACACCTCTTATATATGTATCTCCAGAATTACGCACGAGAGATTTACGCATTGCAGCCACCAGATGTCCTTGTGCGCCACTCTACAACAGTGACGGCTGCATGACGGAATAAGCCCTGTTATTACAAATTCCAAGTACAATAACAACTATACGGAATCTTTTATTTTTTTTAAAGTGAAATATTAAGTGAAACCACCCAATGTCTGATCCGTAGTCTCTTATAACCAGTGAAAAAACAGGGATGGACATTTGCAAAGAACTGGATATGCACAGAATTGCAAAGCACACCAGAGATGATAACATAACTTCATGTTATTGATCAGAAATGTGCACTTTGTTCACAAAATGTTATTGCTTAGGTCAGGAGTAAATGAGCGGTTAGTGTTCTTCTTCCACCCCAGTCCCTGTGTCCCTTGATACTAAGAAAATCAACCCTTCTCCTTACATCATTTTAATCTTACAAATATCTGAGATGCCAGAGGTTAGATGAATTGAAGAGAGCCTGCAATGTTCTAGTATTTTCCAGAGGACAATTCACAGTTTTCTAAGACGGCTCCCAGCGTTGGCTAGCACCACTCCCTCAAACCTGCAGGTGGGCTCCAGGTGTCACACGATGGGAAGCAATAAACCTGGATGACATGACAGACATCACTCACCCCTTCTGACATCATTCACAGTCAATGAAAACATCTTATCTATCACACACACCCCACATCCAGGACTGATCCTTTCCGACTCTCTCTCTCTCTCTCTCCTCTCTCCTCTCCCTCCCTCCTTCCCTCCCTCTGCTTGTCCTGCTGGCTCTGTCTGCGGTCTCCACACAGTAACTTGACCACAAAGCTCATTAGCGACTTCTCTTCAGTCCTGAGACTTGTGACACGTGAAACCGAGAGAAAAGTCGTTCACTCCTGGGTCCTGTACTGATACAGTTACAGATTTCCTTCCTTCTGAAGCTTGTCTTGTACAGGAGGCTAAACTGAACTGTCTCAGTGAGAAGTGATGAAGAAAGTGTTTCTTCCACAGAAGCATGTGGTGTGATCGATAGAGACACATTATGGAGACGTTTCATGCTGAGGGAGCAATACACAACCATCATATTTCACACAGTTCCAGGGACTTTAGCATAAGCAACAGCCCAAATTAATGGCACAAATGCAGATCTTTATCTCACAGAAAGAGATGCATGCTGCTTGCTAACGCTGACTGTGGCTAACGTCAGACACATGCCAGCCCATTGATTTAGGAGAGGTTTAGCAACTGGAATCTGGTAATGCATCGCACCACCCTGTGACATGTCTCACCCAGGCTTTAAAGAACTGTAATTTACCAATGTCAAGTTCAGGTCATTGGGGCACCACCACATCCTTACTGCTGTTTACACAACACTCAATCATCCACTTCCTCAAGAAACGGTAACTCTAGTTGCTGGAAGACAGAGAGAGTGTCCCAGTTTACGAGGCCTTTGTTTAACTCGATTTTTTTCTTCCCAAAGCGGGGACCTCAAGCTGGTTCTTAACAATAGCAGGACAGAGGGCCCTGGTGTGTGTGAGTAGTGCCCGCAGGTAGGTGTGTTTATTGGGTACCAGGGGTGAGCGGGGAGCGGGGAGGTGGAAGGGGTGCTGGACACTGTCTGCAAAGGAGAGGAAATGAAAGAAAACAGACCAAGACAATATCCTCTCCTCCTGCCACCGGATGGTCCTTTTTCATTTGCTGCCCAAAAACACGGAGAGAGAGGGAGCCCCTTAGAAGTCTGACCCGTCTCATGCTGCGTCCAATTACCAAGCCCTCCTGTCTGTCTGATCCACCACGACATCTGCCATCAGTACAAGTGGATGCGGATGAGTCATTTGTGGGTTTATTTCCGGGAGGGGAAGATTGGAAACAACACCGTGATCAGAGATCTGTTGTTATTGTTGTTGACGACTCGGCCCGTTGTGTTGACGTCTTACGATGATCATTTGTTTTCCCACAACAACATGGTTATGTCTAGAAAGCTCCATTAACTTAATTAATAGTTTGTTCATATTAATACGAGCAGCAGTGCCTTTGGCAACAGACGGCAGAGGCTTCTCCAAAGACAATGTTTCATTTCATGAACGTAACTTTAGAGTGAGCAGTCCTTTACGTGGCACTAGTGAAAAGCTGTGTGAGGTCCCAGGTGAGGTGCCTGTCCCCATGTCCCCTCGTTCCCTCGTCCCCTCATGACTGCTCATGTACATCACTGTGTAAACCTCGTCACCCTTAAATCAACACAAACAGCGTTGGTCTGCTTCGGCACCAGAGCTGTGACGTCCTGCGCTCTGTTCTGTTCCCTCAGCGCTCGTTTAAACATCCTGCTCTGTTCTCCGCAAAGATATGGATTGGCGCGAATTACTATTGTCCAATTACACCTGAGAGTCTACGGGGCTGAGGGGATGATCTGTGGAAGACAATGAGCTGTACTTGGTCTGTGCGGCCGGGGAGCGAGAGAGAGAGAGAGAGTTAGAGAGAGAGACAGAAGAGAGAGAGTTAGAGAGAGAGAGAGAGAGAGAGAGAAAGAGACAGAAAGAGAGAGAGAGAGAGTTAGAAAGAGAGAGAGAGTTAGAGAGAGAGAGAGAAAGAGAGAGAGAGAGAGAGGAGCGTTCGATGTCTGGTGCACGTGTCTCAGATGCTGGTCTTTAACCTGTCTTGGATCAACATTAGGGAGAACGGGAACACACAATCATCCATGTCTATCAGTACTGTTTGCTCCTATCTGTAATCGCTCGCGCGCGA
>CAEFZP010001945.1:0-35000 GCA_903064625.1 Mallotus villosus | reverse complement strand
ACTCAGGGAACAGAGGAAGCATCGCTAGCTAGCAGCAGCAGCTAATAGAGGAAGCATCGCTAGCTAGCAGCAGCAGCTAATAGAGGAAGCATCGCTGGCTAGCAGCAGCAGCTAATAGAGGAAGCATCGCTAGCTAGCAGCAGCAGCTAATAGAGGAAGCATCGCTGGCTAGCAGCAGCAGCTAATAGAGGAAGCATCGCTAGCTAGCAGCAGCAGCTAATAGAGGAAGCATCGCTGGCTAGCAGCAGCAGCTAATAGAGGAAGCATCGCTAGCTAGCAGCAGCAGCTAATAGAGGAAGCATCGCTAGCTAGCAGCAGCAGCTAATAAAGGAAGCATCGCTAGCTAGCAGCAGCAGCTAATAGGGGAAGCATCGCTAGCTAGCAGCAGCACCTAATAGAGGAAGCATCGCTAGCTAGCAGCAGCACCTAATAGAGGAAGCATCGCTAGCTAGCAGCAGCACCTAATAGAGGAAGCATCGCTAGCTAGCAGCAGCACCTAATAGCTGCCTGGCTCACATTGTTAACAGGAATGCAGCCATGACACTTTTTATGCGTGTGTAATCTGCAAAAAGGCCTTCATTGTATGTTATTAATATTGAAAAATTGTAGTTATGTTTACAGTGATATACTTGGGGGGATGTGGGGGGGGGGTCGTGTCCCCCCGTCACCCCCCTTGGGACCCCCGTCACCCCCCTTGGGACCCCCTGCCCGTGTGTACACACACCACCAGGTGTGCCTTCAAGTCTTGGACCGTTCTAACACACCTCTAACTCCTCACCTCTTTAGGAAGGGATCGCTTCACTGTTATGACAAGTCTTTAGGAGATAAGATCAAAGTATCTTACTCCCATTACTGCACGTGGGCGCCAGGAACAGGCAAACTGGATACGACCGGTTTACACGCAAGACAGGCTACAGGTGGAGCAGAACTGAACAGAACAATGAAGGTGAATTCCCATAAAGCTCTTGAGAATAAATCCTGTGTAGATTGATGATGTCTGACTAGAGTCTGTCTGTGCACGGAACTGTTCACGGTGAGATGTTGGCTCGGACTCCCCCCTCGACCGTGGCAGAGAAGCCCAGCTTCTTAGCTCATGCAGCAGATTTCTCAACCTTGTGACCCCGGAGTCTTTAGAGCATAGTTATGATATTGTTAGACGATGGGTTGGAATTACAAAAGTGAACTTTTGTCCCTTCTCTCAAGCTCCGACACCAAAGAGCAGGGAATTACTGTCTGTTAGTATAATAATACTTGAAACAAAAAACGTAATCCTCTTACCTCTTGAAATCTAGTTTATTAGTCATGGAGGAGGGACCGGAGCTTAATCTTCCTACTTCTGTTCAGTCTTAGCTTTCTCTTCAGCTTCAGATCTCTCTGTTATTTTAAAGAGCTCCATCTCATCAACCTCACACTGAAACAAAGGAGATCATTCCTACCAGGTTTCAACACTGGAAGTGGAAAAAAGTCCTTGAAATATCTTTCGTAAACTGACATAGAACCCAGATTCACAGACCAAACTGAATTCTTTCTACAGGTCCTTTCCTGGGCACGCTTGTTTGACTCATAATTAATTAATTTGCTACAAAAATACGAAGAAATAAAGCAGTGGAGTACTGGCAGTAAACACGCTACAGCAGCAGCACCCACAAGAGAAACAACCCACAAGCCGTTTGCCTCTGCTCTGCTGCCCATTCCTGGATCTGCAATCTCTCTCTCTTTCGGTGAAGAGAAGTGCGACATCATGCTGTAGTTAGCCCTGACCTACTCTACCAAAGTGCCTCGATGCGAACATCAAGTAAGGGGTTTCCACTTAAGGTTTTCCACTCAAACAATTGGTCCTCGGAGGCAAAAGGCCAATCCTGGTGTGCCAGAAGGGCAACCCTGCGAGGGCCGCCGCTACAACGAGGACGGTCACGGGGGCCAGGCCGGCATCATCACGTACAAGGCGTTACACGAGGACGGTCACGTCACGTACAAGGTGTTACACGGTGACGGTCACGTCACGTACAAGGTGTTACACAAGGACGGTCACGTCACGTACAAGGTGTTACACAAGGAGGGTCACGTCACATACAAGGCGTTACACAAGGAGGGTCACGTCACGTACAAGGTGTTACACAAGGAGGGTCACGTCACATACAAGGTGTTACACGGTGACGGTCACGTCACGTACAAGGTGTTACACGAGGAGGGTCACGTCACATACAAGGTGTTACACAAGGACGGTCACGTCACGTACAAGGTGTTACACAAGGACGGTCACGTCACGTACAAGGTGTTACACAAGGAGGGTCACGTCACATACAAGGCGTTACACAAGGAGGGTCACGTCACGTACAAGGTGTTACACAAGGAGGGTCACGTCACGTACAAGGTGTTACACGGTGACGGTCACGTCACGTACAAGGTGTTACACAAGGACGGTCACGTCACGTACAAGGTGTTACACTAGGAGGGTCACGTCACGTAGAAGGTGTTACACAAGGAGGGTCACGTCACGTACAAGGTGTTACACACGGACGGTCACGTCACGTACAAGGTGTTACACAAGGACGGTCACGGGGGCAAGGTCAGCATCGTCACGTGCAAGGTGTTACACAAGGACGGTCATGTGACGTACAAGGCGTTACACTAGGACAGGCATGTGACGTACAAGGCGTTACACTAGGACAGTCATGTGACGTACAAGGTGTTACACTAGGACGGTCATGTGACGTACAAGGCGTTACACTAGGACGGTCACGTGACGTACAAGGTGTTACACTAGGACAGTCATGTGACGTACAAGGTGTTACACTAGGACAGTCATGTGACGTACAAGGTGTTACACAAGGAGGGTCACGTGACGTACAAGGTGTTACACAAGGAGAGTCACATGACGTACAAGGCGTTACACTAGGACGGTCACGTGACGTACATGGTGTTACACAAGGACGGTCACGTCACGTACAAGGTGTTACACAAGGACGGTCACGTCACGTACAAGGTGTTACACAAGGAGGGTCACGTCACGTACAAGGTGTTACACAAGGACGGTCACGTCACGTACAAGGTGTTACACAAGGAGGGTCACGTCACATACAAGGTGTTACACAAGGACGGTCACGTCACGTACAAGGTGTTACACAAGGAGGGTCACGTCACGTACAAGGTGTTACACAAGGAGGGTCACGTCACGTACAAGGTGTTACACGGTGACGATCACGTCACGTACAAGGTGTTACACAAGGACGGTCACGTGACGTACAAGGTGTTACACAAGGACGGTCACGTGACGTACAAGGTGTTACACAAGGACGGTCACGTCACGTACAAGGTGTTACACAAGGACGGTCACGTCACGTACAAGGTGTTACACAAGGAGGGTCACGTCACATACAAGGTGTTACACAAGGACGGTCACGTCACGTACAAGGTGTTACACAAGGAGGGTCACGTCACGTACAAGGTGTTACACAAGGAGGGTCACGTCACGTACAAGGTGTTACACGGTGACGATCACGTCACGTACAAGGTGTTACACAAGGACGGTCACGTCACGTACAAGGTGTTACACTAGGAGGGTCACGTGACGTACAAGGTGTTACACAAGGAGGGTCACGTCACGTACAAGGTGTTACACGGTGACGATCACGTCACGTACAAGGTGTTACACAAGGACGGTCACGTCACATACAAGGTGTTACACGAGGACGGTCACGTCACTTACAAGGTGTTACACGAGGACGGTCACGTGACGTACAAGGTGTTACACAAGGACGGTCACGTCACGTACAAGGTGTTACACAAGGACGGTCACGTCACGTACAAGGTGTTACACTAGGAGGGTCACGTGACGTACAAGGTGTTACACAAGGACGGTCACGTGACGTACAAGGTGTTACACAAGGACGGTCACGTCACGTACAAGGTGTTACACTAGGAGGGTCACGTCACGTACAATGTGTTACACGAGGACGGTCACGTGACGTACAAGGTGTTACACGAGGACGATCACGTCACGTACAAGGTGTTACACAAGGACGGTCACGTCACGTACAAGGTGTTACACAAGGACGGTCACGTCACGTACAAGGTGTTACACAAGGACGGTCACGTCACGTACAAGGTGTTACACTAGGAGGGTCACGTGACGTACAAGGTGTTACACGAGGACGGTCACGTGACGTACAAGGTGTTACACAAGGACGGTCACGTCACGTACAAGGTGTTACACTAGGAGGGTCACGTCACGTACAATGTGTTACACGAGGACGGTCACGTGACGTACAAGGTGTTACACGAGGACGATCACGTCACGTACAAGGTATTACACGGTGACGATCACGTCACGTACAAGGTGTTACACAAGGACGGTCACGTCACGTACAAGGTGTTACACGAGGACGGTCACGTGACGTACAAGGTGTTACACAAGGACGGTCACGTGACGTACAAGGTGTTACACGAGGACGGTCATGTGACGTACAAGGTGTTACACAAGGACGGTCACGTGACGTACAAGGTGTTACACGAGGACGGTCATGTGACGTACAAGGCGTTACACTAGGACAGTCATGTGACGTACAAGGTGTTACACGGTGACAGCCATGGGGGCAAGGCCCCGTACAAGGCGTTGCTTCGAAGCTCCCTGGATGTTAATCCTTTCCCAGCTTGTCTCACACGTTCCTTGCGTGATCCTGCGCCCCTCTCCATCCCCCTCTTCACATCCTCTCGCCCCACTCCCTCACCCTCTTCCCCCCTCTCCCCCCCCTCCATCCCCCTCTCCCCCCCTCTCCCCCCCCCCTCCTCTCCCCCCCCTCCTCCACCCTCTCCCCCCCCCCTCCTCTCCCCCCCTCCCCCCCTCCTCTCCCTCCTCTCCCCCCCCTCCTCTCCCCCTCCTCTCCCTCCTTTGTTTGTTCGTTCTTTCTCTCGTTATGAACTCCGATCAGGGTTTGGGTTTATTATCTCAGTCTGCTTGTCTTGGTCCCCTTTAACCGGTCCCCATGGAAACGCACCCCTATTGATCACCTCTCCAGTTGCTTCCCTCGACCGAGAGGGGATTATTACATGTCAGACATCAGTCCCAGAAGAAGATCTCTATCTAATACAAATACAACCAATCAGATCCAATCAAATTGTATTTGGGTAGCCCTTCTTCCAAGCGGTGTCACATTGGGTGTCACGTTGGGGCTTCACATCAAACTGCACCTAAACCAACCTAAACCCTCCAGGAAGACAAGACACAGCCACAAGACACTCAGACGCCTTGGACGAAACCTTGTGAGGGGCTGTGCATTAATAACACATAATGAGAGCTTTTAAAGTGATGGTTATGTGGCCATGATGTGTTACAGCGTGTTGTGTGTGTTACATGATGTGTTTCAGCACAACTTTTAATGTATGTGTGTGTGTGTGTGTCCAGGAACTGCTCTTTAAAACATTTCAATGTAATTTTGCTCCCCAAAGTAGATATCCCCAAAGTAGATATCCCCAAAGTAGATATCCCCAAAGTAGATATCCCCAAAGTAGATATCCCCAAAGTAGATATCCCCAAAGTAGTACAACCACAGGATGAGGATGACCACAGGATGAGCATTGAAGATGAGATCATTAATTATCTAAAGTAGATAATATCCCGCTTGGAATATAAGAACAGAACTCTTGCAAACGTTGCAGTTCTAGAACCTCATTCTATGACCGATGTTCTATGGAATCAGCCAATAAAAGACAACTATTCATAAAGAAGATGTCAGTTTGGCTACGCACACTGCATTATGCAACACATAAACACAGTTATCTTGAACGCTGGAGGGTTACCAGCCACGAAAGTCTTAATTCGATTCCCAGCTGCAGCGTAGCCATTACCTTAATTAGACATATTATGCCCATTGACGGTAACCACATTTGAGCATCAACGGATCCTCCTGTGACAAAATTCCCAGTATGATTCACTGTAATTGATGATAAAACAAAATTATTTGATCTTTTATCTGCTTTGAGGCCTGCCAGATCATTTCAATACATCTATGAAAGCGAACACCAAAATGTGATTACACTCAATTTGATTTAGTAATAAAATATATCGCCTTTGCACTCCTGTGCCTGAAATCTAAGGCACTGACATATTTTAAATTAGTGATGCTGATAAAATAGAGCAGTTGGCTCGAAGGTGGAAGTAGGTCTACTCGAACATTAATGAGTATAGCTTAGTCGAAGCATGCGGCGCACGCGGAACAATGAAAATACGTCACAGGCCTAATTTAGAGCGTATTAAGATGATCGTCTTCGCTAACACTTCTCAATGACAGCTATATACAACTATTAACGAGTTCCTCAGCACAGACTGTAAGATCATGTCATGCCAGGTCTATGGAAGTACTTCATGTAATACGATTAGACTAATTTCTCTTTGATTTTCCGATCTCATTTGTTATGGAAAAAAGGATTTGTCCGTTACGAGTGAGGTGCTGGAATTGGTTTTGAATGGTTCTACTGATAAGGACCGCAGGTAGGCTACGTGTCGTTGACAGTGAGTTTTGTTCTGTAGATAGATCGATGTGGTCAATGTTCTGCAGTTTGCAAGTACACTTGTGGTTCAGCGATAAGAGTTGACTGACAAGGAAGTAAAGGGTCAAAATCGTTATTATTCTTTACAACAAACCTAAATATAGTTATCTAGTTACTTGCTGGAAAAATCTATTTTGCTATTGATTTCTAAAGATAACGATAACTAAAGAATTACAAATGAAATCCTTTATTTTAACCTGACATTTACCTTACATGGGCGTTCGCTTTTGAAGACCAGTTGAATAATCAGCTCTTTCCAATACGATTTGTGTTCATTAGATTTGACTTTGAAAGCACATTCAAAAATAATAGCTGTTTTCATTAATTCTTCAAAAAAAAGCTTATAGGCTGGTAATTCTGCCCTGCAAACCTCTTTGTTTCTAAGCCATTACCTTGCTAATTTGATATAAATCTGTTTGTTGTGAAATAAAATGGCGTAATTCAATCTGTGACAACGAAAACGGCCTCAGTGCCTTGAGGGAAACCAGAGAGTGAAACATCTTGGGCGTATTAGACATCGTCAGCAAGCAGCAAAGCTGTCCAGCATGTGAGTCAGGAAGAAAACACACAACGGTTCTGTAAACCCAAAGCTTTTCTGCCAACATGAAGTCATGTGTCTGCACTGAGCAGTATTCTCATTTATGATTTAGGATCATCTTGATTAATTAGAAGCTAATGACTGAACTGATGGAACAGTTTAAAAAATGTGAAGCGTGTGTGTGTGTGTGTGTGTGTGTGAGTGTGAGTGGGTGTGTGTGTGTGTGTGAGTGTGTCTGTGTGTGTGTGTGTGTGTGTGTGTGTGTGTGTGTGTGTGTGTGTGTGTGTGTGTGTGTGTGTGTGTGTGTGTGTGTGTGTGTGTGAAGCTGCAATTCCATGGCTCGGATGTGATGGATGAGCAGATTAAAATAATCCAGCAGCTGTAAACGCTTATATTACAGACGAGCTCGTTCACAGAGTTGTAAATCCTTGGATGCCACTGCTGATTTCAGTTTGTTGTCCGATTTGTTTTGAGCTCAAATTAGCTTTTTTCTTAACCCTTGTGTTATCTTCGGGTCATTGTGACCCTTCAGTCATAGTGACCACCCCAGGTGTTGTGACAACTTTACCTCATATAAAAATAAAGTGAAGCATATTCTTTTAACCGTCAGGCTTTCTCAGACCCCCCCCACAGCTCAAATGTTAAAAGAAAATGCTTTTTATTTGTATTAAGTCATTGTGACCCGAAGGCAGCCCAAGGGTTAAGAAAATCTTTGCCATAAACTTGCCCTTGTCAAGGATAGGGGTCGCTGTGATTTAAACAAGACATGGCAACACAAATAGACTTTTGTGATTTAAGGTCATCAGTTGTGGTTTGCCAAAAAATTAACATTTAAACAAGATATCACAATAATGGTGAGAGACAGGATCCGACTTGTCTCTCCTTCCTCCCCCCTCCCTCCCCCTCCTCCCCCCCCTCCCTCCCCCTCCTCCCCCCTCCCTCCCCCTCCCCCCTCCCCCCCCTCCCCCCTCCCCCCTCCCCCCTCCCCCCTCCCCCCTCCCCCCCTCCCCCCTCCCCCCTCCTCCCCCTCCTCCTCCCCCTCCTCCCTCCTCCCTCCTCCCCCTCCTCCCTCCTCCCCCCTCCCCCCTCCCCCCTCCTCCCTCCCCCTCCTCCCTCCTCCCTCCTCCCTCCTCCCTCCTCCCTCCTCCCTCCTCCCTCCTCCTCCCTCCTCCCTCCTCCCTCCTCCCTCCCTCCTCCTCCTCCCTCCTCCTCCTCCTCCTCCTCCTCCTCCTCCTCCTCCTCCTCCTCCTCCTCCCCCTCCTCCCCCCCTCCCCCCTCCCCCTCCCCCCTCCCCCCCTCCCCCCTCCCCCCTCCCCCCTCCCTCCTCCTCCTCCTCCTCCCTCCTCCCCTCCTCCCCCCCTCCCTCCTCCCTCCCTCCTCCCTCCCCCTCCTCCCTCCCCCCTCCTCCCTCCCCCTCCTCCCTCCCCCTCCTCCCTCCCCCTCCTCCTCCTCCTCCCCCCTCCCCCTCCGAGCTGTGTTTCTCTAGGTGTGGTTCTTTCTCTAGGTGTGTTTCTTTCTCTAGGTGTGTTTCTCGAGGTGTGTTTCTCAAGGTGTTTTTCGAGGTGTGTTTTTCGAGGTGTGTTTCTCTAGGTGTGTTTCTCGAGGTGTGTTTCTCGAGGTGTGTTTCTCTAGGTGTGTTTCTCTAGGTGTGTTTCTCTAGGTGTGTTTCTCTAGGTGTGTTTCTCTAGGTGTGTTTCTCAAGGTGTTTCTTTCTCTAGGTGTGTTTCTCGAGGTGTTTTTCGAGGTGTGTTTCTCGAGGTGTGTTTCTCGAGGTGTGTTTCTCTAGGTGTGTTTCTCAAGGTGTTTTTCGAGGTGTGTTTCTCGAGGTGTGTTTCTCAAGGTGTTTTTCGAGGTGTGTTTCTCTAGCTGTGTTTCTCTAGGTGTGTTTCTCTAGGTGTGTTTCTCTAGGTGTGTTTCTCAAGGTGTTTCTTTCTCTAGGTGTGTTTCTCGAGGTGTTTTTCGAGGTGTGTTTCTCGAGGTGTGTTTCTCGAGGTGTGTTTCTCTAGGTGTGTTTCTCAAGGTGTTTTTCGAGGTGTGTTTCTCGAGGTGTGTTTCTCAAGGTGTTTTTCGAGGTGTGTTTCTCTAGCTGTGTTTCTCTAGGTGTGTTTCTCGAGGTGTGTTTCTCGAGGTGTGTTTCTCTAGGTGTGTTTCTCGAGGTGTGTTTCTCGTGTTTCTCTAGGTGTGTTTCTCTAGGTGTGTTTCTCTAGCTGTGTTTCTCGAGGTGTGTTTCTCTAGGTGTGGGGCTCCTGCGTGCTCTTGGTCACTGAGAAAATGATGTCATCCATGGTTGGTATGTACCCTGACACCTGTGGTCACAACGTGCTCATGCATAAAGACCTGCCTGCCCTTGGACAAAGTGCGTGTGTGCATGTGAGTGTGCTTCTGAGTGTGTGTGTGTGCATGTGCGTGTTTGTTTGTTTGTGTGTGTGTCTGTGTGAGAGATACAGCATTAGAAAAGTGATGAGAATTCAGCGTGTGTCCCTGAGGAAAAGAAGATTCTTTGTGGACCCACATTGATATGCTGTCCATTTCCATAGGCAGACTGCTCAACACCAGGTTTGCGTCTGTGCAAAATTCCCCCAATGAGCAGGGTATGACTCACTGCGGCCAATCACAGAGTCAGGTCCACACCTTCCAGTAACACAAATCCACTTCCACAGAGAGCACCGTCTCTGCTCATCCGGTTCAGCGCGTGTGTCTGTGCGCTGGGTGGTCTAGCCACAAGACGGCTCTGGAGGAGACTGACAGGGGGATCTTGGGTCTGTGTGTGTGTTGTGTGTGTGTCTGCGTGTGTATGTGTTGTGTGGATCTGCTGTGTGTGTGTGTTGTGTGTGTGCGTGTGTGTGTGTGCGTGTGTATGTGTTGTGTCTGCTGTGTGTGTGCTGTGTGTGTGTGTTGTGCGTGTGTGTGTATGTGTTGTGTGTGTGTGTGTTGTGTTGTGTGGGTCTGCTGTGTGTGTGTTGTGTGTGCTGTGTGTGTGTGTGTGTGTCTGCTGTGTGTGTGTGTGTGCGTGTGTATGTGTGCTGTGTGTGTGTGTGTGCGTGTGTATGTGTGTGTGTGCTGTGTGTGTGTTGTGTGTGTGCTGTGTGTGTGTGTCTGCTGTGTGTGTGTGTGTGTGTATTGTGTGTGCGTGTGTGTGCGTGTGACTGTAAGGGGCATGATAATGAGCTCCTCAGAGGCTAGTTAATGATCACTGTGGAGCGTTCGTGTCCTGGAAGGCGAGGAGGACCCAGAGCTAACAATATGACATTAGGATAAGCTGCTTTACCTGGACTGCATATACTATAATGGTCTATCCTACACTGTTGGTATTTACAGCTATGTCTTTCAGAGAAGGGATTCAACCTCCTACTTATAAACACCATTACTGCTGACTACATCCAAACAAGCCACACACTGCTGAGGCCTCATCCAACTACAGAACAAACTGCGGTTTTAAAAACACGTAACAGGGTTAATGGGGTTCGTTAGCATGTTTGCTAACATGGGATCCACAAGCAGGGGCGCAGGTGAGCAGGCTTAGCCCTTGTGCTGCCTTCGGGTCATTGTGACCCCCCTTTAGCACCACGAGGGTGGGGTCGTTTCCCTGGTTGTCTGAGTCACCTCCCTCCGAGCTTTTACCCACACCAGGCTTCAAATTTAATACCTCGCCAACACGACCACTAACCAGCTACGCTAACACTAACCAGCTACGCTAACACTAACCAGCTACGCTAACACTAACCAGCTACGCTAACACTAACCACCTACGCTAACACTAACCAGCTACGCCAACACTAACCACCAACGGCAACACTAACCAGCTACGCTAACACTAACCAGCTACGCTAACACTAACCAGCTACGCCAACACTAACCAGCTACGCTAACTTTAGCTTGTCGCTGGCGCGGTGGACTGTACATGCACACAGCGGGGAGTGAGGTTAGCGAGACACGTCGGCTACACAGACATGGAGATACGTCCACAACACGAGCAGCAGGCTGGACCGCCTGCAGTCCTGGCTTACGAGGTCTCCCAGAGCCTCCGGTTCTGTGTTCTGACATTCCTCTGAGATCTGTCAGGAATGTTCTGGAGCTTAGCTCCACTGTACCTCCCACAGGAGCCCGGCTCCCAGCCGGCAGGATCGTGCAACGGATTCACTCGTACACGATCAACGGAATTACAATGGCACGACAATGAGTCTGCCGTTTTTTGGATGTTGAGTTAAGGGTAAGGTGACCAGACGTCCCTGGTTTCCGGGGACAGTCCCTGTTATTGGTGGCCTGTCCCAGGCTGGAGCTGTCCCCGCAAATGTCCCCGGTTTTCACTGTGGCCAACAACAGACCCAGAACACCAATTTAAAAAGAGAGAAAGAAAACAATGGCCAAACGTTTAGTTGCGTAGCCTACACGCCACGGGCTCAAGCAAGCAAGCCAACAGCCAGGGCGGCAATTTAAGCTCAGAGATCAAAGACGTTGTAGAATGCCCGTCTTTGTAGTATTCTGATTGGCTATTGAATATGCAGCGTGAGAGATTGCGTCCTTTTAGTCATTCATTCAGCCAGCTAGCTTTGACTAATCGAGTACAAGACAAGATAGCGTTAAAATAGGCGGTTATTATTATTTGGATAAAGGTTTTTACCTTTACTAATCTTCATTTCAGCCACTTTGTGAACAGTTTTAAGGAGAGTCTTTGTACTCTTTGTTTGACACTCCCTTTGCGATTTACGAGAACAAGGGTAAGATAAACTACTTTATGAATAAGGTCAAGTCAGTGTCCCCGTTTTTCGTTTACAAAGATAAAAACATACATGTTTTGGAGGTGTTTACGTGTCTGAACTGAAAATGTCCCCGGATTTTGTCTCAGAAATCAGGTCACCTTAGTTAAGGGAAGAAGGAATATATATTTTCTTTCCTACCTTTCACCTAAGGGGTCGTCCGGGTGAAAAACGGTTGGACTGGCAGACGGATGGCACTCTTCAGAGAGATGTGTGTGTGTTCGTTCCCGCCTGCAAGGTGGGGAGAAGATACAGAAGAGCTTTAGGCTATAGTTGGGAACAACACCTCTCACACAGATGCAACCAGCCAAGATGAACCAGCTTTGAATCCTCCTCACCAAGCCTCACCTGACAGTCTTTACAGTAAACACCGTACTGAATCAAATCAAACAAATGTATTTGTATAGCCCTTTTTACACGCAAGCATGTCACAGAGGGCTTCACATACGCCCATAAAACTGCCCCTCAACCAACCTAAACCCTCAAGGAAGACAAGGAAAAACTCCCAGAAAAACTCAATGCAAGAGAAAAAATGGAAGAAACCTCGGGAGGAGCAATTCCGGGTTTGTAACCGATTACCGAGTTCTAACCTAACGACCCAGAACGGTTCTCAAGTGTAGCTACAGCCTTCCTTCATCAAACAGCTGCAACATGGGAAACATTACAGTCTGTCTGTGGGGAACCATTACATTTACCCTGGTCAGTATAATTAGTACAAACACAATGTTCTTAACGAGTTCAATGAAGTGGTGACTCTTTTTTGGTCCACCTCCTATCCTATATTGGTCTTTGCGGTCCCCATGACAACGGGATGTTCCTTTATCATGGGGACATTAAAACATATTTCACCTTCTCTCTATTTTCTATTCTGCCACCAGGATGTCTAAGGCCTGTCAAAAACGGTATAATGAAATGGAGGACAGAACGAGGTCTGGGTTTAGGAACCTGAGGTATTTCTTTGACAAGATATGATACTGAAACATGACAATGTCCCCTGCTTCAGTTACATACCTCCTAACCCCAACCCCAGACCCTGTCTTTTTTGGTAAACTTCAACTCTCCCACGTTAAAAAAGAAAAATCTGTGTTTCTCCCATTAAAAGTCTTCAAACTCCCAGGAGAATTGCAAAACTCAATGTTCCGTGGAGTTCAGTCACCTTGTAAATCTGACCACACTATTTCTCCCCCCAGCCCGGGTAGGGATGCCTGGAGCGATACTACACCCCTGACAGACTCTAGACAAACATCATAACATGTTCATGAAATTCTATACCGACTGCAGAGCCGAAGTGGAGGAACGAGTGGCCTCTGACATCAACGAGAACTTCTTACGTGTTTTGAGGCACATCTGAATTCTTTGTGTGGTGGGAGAAGGACGGAAAAGAATGCTAAAAGGTGTTGTATCACAGCCTAGGGTCCCTGGTTTAAGGGGCCCGTAGGACACTGTAACAGTCAACCCTGCCCAGGGTCGTAGACAGGGACGCCACATTTTGTTGATACTGCTAGTCTGTCTAAAAAAACAAACATCTATGCAGGATTTCACTTCAGTTTCTCTCTTGTGGAGAGCACTAGAGAGAGAAACCATGAAATCCTGCTGACTTGGTACCTGTGTAAAAATAGAGCCAGTCAGTCTGACCTAAGAACAAATGTCTGGAATTTAATCATGCTCAGATAGCTGTTTATTGGATTGATTAAATTTAAATTAAATTTCCAGAGCACACATTAGTGCACTTGGACTAATGCAGGTTCCCGGGTTTGATTCTGGCCTGGGCCATCACTGCCTTTCCTGTCACCGTTTCTATCAACAACATCAACAAAAAGATAAAACAGTTGTTATAGACATTGCTGTGCTGTAATTTTGGTTTCATGAATACACTGTATTCTGCCGCAACAATAATGCGATGAACAAAGTTAACAAACAAACGATGTTAGCAAGTCACCGAAACTTGTTGCCACGTAACATTCTAGATCAGTGGTTCTTAACCCTGTCCTCAGGGAACCCATGTCCTGCATGTTTTAGATGTTTCCCTGCTCCAACACACCTGATTCAAATGAATGGGTCTTTATCTAGCTCTGTAGAAACCTGCACGAACATGCATTTGAATCAGGTGTCAGGTGTTTTGGAGCCAAGAAACATCTAAACCATGCAGGACGGGGTTAAGAACCACTGTTCTGGATGCTTTGACGATAGCCATATAGGTTTCATATTACGGCTCAAACATTGCACATTTCCTATTTGTGTTTGGGCTTTAATCAGCCACCGCGGACGGCTTCTGTTGAGGAAGAACGCCGACATAACAAGTCTGCTGGCCTTCTGAAGACGCCACCGTTAATAATTGAAGTGCCACAGGACATCAATCAACCCAGTGAGAAGACTAGCGACAAGCCGACCCTAGCTTCCCACGCAGTCTTACAAATAATGATTTGCTCTCTGGCCTGTGCGGTGCTTTCGATGATGCCTGGTTTTGAACAATGTTTCGTCGCGCATGAACAAGTGCGACAAATAAACACACTTCCATCTGTGACATCTTGCGCACCTCCCACGTTCACTGGGTTGGAATCTTGCTAGGCCAAATAAACAGCGAAAGTTTTTCTTTTAACAAGTATTTTTGTTTCAAAGCAACGCACAAGGGAGGTAAGTAGTTTAAGTTGACGTTGAGTGGCATGTTTTTCGAACATTTTCCACATACCCCCACACCCCCCCCTCCAAACTATAAATATTCCCAGCAGGGTACTAATGATACTTAGATGATTATTATTTTTATAAACAAATCACGAACGAGCAGAATCGTTTCTTACAAGGGGAATACGTTAACAGAATATCTGAGTTTTTCACTATAAATAGGGTACCATCCTTTGACCTTCATGTCTTAGAGAGGCTTCGCTAGTACCGTTGGGTTTCAAGTTCAACTGGTCATTTCTATGTGGTGAGGTTTGTTAAACTCTCTCCAATCTGCAGATTGCTGAACACTTATTAAACCCAAAACTCAACTGAACTTTGTCACGTTGTTAATGAAGAGCCAGACTGAAGGGTTTCGTCTTGACGACAAAAGATGCCAAATTCCACATGCCCGTTATAATAATAACAGGAAATATTTCAAAACCTTGAACAAGCTAATATATTTGTCTTTTAAAATGATGTTCTCTAATCACTCCTAAAAACAATGGGCTACCAGACAGTTATGCAATGAAAGTGAAAAACTCAATTCAGTCAAATTGAGGTAATTGCCTGAATCAAATCAAATTAAGCATAGCGTTATGTTCCGATTGCTTCCCCCAAAGTGAGAAATTAGAAAAACAAAAGACTGTGACAAAGTACAGTCCTATTCCAAAACGTCACACGAGTAAAGATAAAGAAGGAGAGAGAGAGAGAGAGAGAGAGAGAGGGAGAGAGAGAGAGAGACAGAGAGAGAGAGAGAGAGAGAGGGAGAGAGAGAGACAGAGAGAGAGAGAGAGAGAGAGAGAATGAGAGTGTGTGAGCGAGAGAGAGAGAGAGAGGGAGAGAGGGAGAGAATGAGAGAGAGACAGAGAGAGAGAGAGAGAGAGAGAGAGAGGGACAGCTTCTAATCATCACCTTACGCTGACTTCCTGTCTATCGGAGAGCTTCCCAGATATTCTCTCTCCTTCTTCCTCTCCACCTCCTAATTGAATTAGTGCTCCTTGCAGCCAGAGGATAGAAGGTCACAGCCACTGTATTTGCCGATACTGTGTACCACAGTAGGTAATATCTCTGTTGCTTTGCCATTCACAATCTAATCACATCTCCCAGACCCCCTGATCACAGCGCTGATGCCATCGCACCGTAGTAGAAGGCCTTGCTGTAATGCTATCAGACAGGGCACACGTGACGACCCGACAGACCACAAAAGACACATCTTCCCGGGTGCCCCAGTAACTCCGACTGGATTAGTGTGAGTACCATGTAGGATGAGTGTGAGTACCATGTAGGATGAGTGTGAGTACCATGTAGGATGAGTGTGAGTACCATGTAGGATGAGTGTGAGTACCATGTAGGATGAGTGTGAGTACCATGTAGGATGAGTGTGAGTACCATGTAGGATGAGTGTGAGTACCATGTAGGATGAGTGTGAGTACCATGTAGGATGAGTGTGAGTACCATGTAGGATGAGTGTGAGTACCATGTAGGATGATGAGACCCTTTAACAGCAGCCTGGGCTTGAATCCAGCCTGGGCCCTTTGCTGCATGTCTTCCCCCCCTCCCTCCCCCTCTCCCTCCCTCCCCCTCTCCTCTCCGCTCTCTCTCGCTCTCCTCCCTCCCCTCTCCCTCCCCCCCCTCCCTCTCTCTCCCCCCCCCCTCTCTCTCCCTCTTTCTCCCCTGACTCTCTCTCGCCCCCCTCTTTCCCTCTTCCTCTCCCCCCCTCTCTCTACCTCTCCCCCCCCTCTCTCTCTCTCCCTCCCTCCCCCCCCTCTCCCTCTTCCTCCCCCCCCCTCTCTCTCTCTCTCTCTCTCTCTCGTCCTCTCTCCCTCTCTCCCTCTCTCTCTTTCCCGTCACACTTCACTGAAAATCCGTCTAATAAAGCATGAAAATGCCAAAAATATATCTTTACAAAAATAAAAAATAAAAGAGTCTCCAGCCAAAAATAAGTCTCGTTTCGGAATCTATTGTCGGTGTTTCTGTGTCCAAGAACGGACCCAACACTACGTGTGAGGTGTCCAACATTCACTGGATTCTTTTCAAATGGACTGTTGTGCTGGGGGCTAGCTACACTGGCCACATCTAATCTCAAGGTCACCCAGAGGTCACCCAGCCTCTCCTCCCAGGCTGGTCAGTACCACAGCTTGTGTCCATGGCAGCCGGGCTACCTTAGCAACAAGGAATGGGAGGAGCTTACTGAAATGCTACCTTAGCAACGAGGCATGGGAGGAGCTTACTGAAATGCTACCTTAGCAACGAGGAATGGGAGGAGCTTACTGAAATGAATTTGTATGGAAGCTGGATGAGAGGAGGATAACGTAGCTAAAGGAGGGCTGGAGAGGTTTATATGAAGTTTTCCTTTTATCTGGTAATTAACCTCCTCTCTGTCTCATTAGCTGCTCCAGCCGAGAGGGCCCCCCCTCGCCTCCCTCCCTCCCCCCTTCCCCTCCCTCCCCTCTCTACGTTTATCAACCTGCGGAGGCTGGTGGAGGGAGGGGTGGAGGGAGGGGTGGAGGGAGGGAGGGGTGGAGAGAGTGGTGGAAGAGTGGGATAAGAGACTGAGGGATGGATAGGAAGGGTGAGAGGAAGAACCAGGGAAAGACATGGAGAGAGAGAGACAGAGAGAGAGACAGAGAGAGAGAGAGAGAGAGAGAGAGAGAGAGAGAGAGAGACAGAGAGACAGAGAGACAGAGAGAGAGACAGAGAGAGACAGAGAGACAGAGACAGAGAGAGACAGAGAGAGACAGAGAGACAGAGACAGAGAGAGACAGAGAGAGACAGAGACAGAGAGAGACAGAGAGAGACAGAGACAGAGAGAGACAGAGAGAGACAGAGAGACAGAGACAGAGAGAGACAGAGACAGAGAGAGACAGAGAGACAGAGACAGAGACAGAGAAGACTTACAACAGGTCCTGTGATCTTCCCCATGTTTCAAAGCGCCTGGTGGGAAGAGAAGATTCATTCATTACAAAACACGTCCAGTTGGCCTTCAAAAACTATATGCTTATTCGTCCTATGGCACAGACAGAAACAGCAGAGGTAACATTACATTTGACCCAATCCCTACTCTGGCCAGGACCGTGACGAGCACTTGGACGGGGCTCCTGGGAGCCAGAAATAACCGCTGCTCCTGACTGCCCTCGGAGGAACAACAACAGGATGGGAAACGTGCAAAGGGAACATTTCATCTGTGGACAATGGAGCATGTGTGTGTGTGTGTGTGTGTGTGGGTGGAGGTGATACTGTGTGTGTGTGTGAGATTCTGTAGGCTGCACATGCATGACAAACATGAAAGGTTCCTAACCCTCAATGGGGATCTGATCTAATCTGAAAACCTTCCCTCTGTCAGGGCATGTGGTGGCAACGTGCTTGTCAAGCCTCCCAAGAGAACCTCTTCCCTTCAGCTACTCTTCTTCTATTGTTTTCAGAGCACGACTTCCCTTCAGCTACTCTTCTTCTATTGTTTTCAGAGCACGACTTCCCTTCAGCTTCTCTTCTTCTATTGTTTTCAGAGCACGCCGAGGGAACATGGCATCTCTGGGAGGAGAGGGCGGTCGAGGGCGATGTACCGGCTCTCTCTCTCTCTGGTCTCCAAGAGGAACACAAAGGTGTGGACTCCCCCTACCACGGTTGAGAGCCCCCGTGAGACAGTATCTCGAGAGAGTGTGTGTGAGTGTGTGTGTGTAGAGTGTGTGTGTGTAGAGTGTGTGTGAGTGTGTGTGTGAGTGTGTGAGTGTGTGTGTGAGTGTGTGAGTGTGTGTGTGTGTGTGTGTGTGTGTGAGTGTGTGAGTGTGTGTGTGTGTGTGTGTGTATCTTCCTATAAGTATCTCTGCTAAAATGGCATCCTATAGGAGAAAACCTGTAACTATATGAAATGAAACAGCGTGGGCAAGATTGAGAACGCTTGAAAAGGTACTAACCAATCTGATGAGAAGGGGATATAATTGCAGTCTCTTTTCTTTTGTTGCTGTTTTTGTTTCTGGCAACAGTAGTGAATGTAAATATGAAGAACAGTCTGCATACTGATAGTCCAATTAGTTTCGCTTTAAGGATGGCATTGATAACTACATAGCATCGAAAAACAAGCAATATTGGTGTAAATGAGGGAAGGACAATACATTCACACAATAGGGTGATTATAGCATGTTATAGGGTGATTATAGCATGTTATTGTTCACAGTTAGAATTTACAGAATCCTGTATCCAGGGGTACTGGCAGGCATTTTGGGGCCCATATTTTTTTTTAAATCATTTATATTAGTTTTTCATTTTTTTGAGGCCCCCCTCAGTCAGGGGCCCTTGGAATTGTCCTAACGCGCCCATACGGCGCCCCTGCGTGTACCTGCACTTTGCATTTTAACAAAGTAAAAACTAAATTAAAAGACACCGCCCAAAAAAAGGCTTACAAAATGATCGCAATAAATCTATTTTCCATGGAGAGAGAGAGAGGGAGAGACAGAGAGAGAGAGGGAGAGAGAGAGAGGGAGAGAGAGATAGGGAGAGAGAGAGAGTGGAGAGAGAGAGAGAGAGATGGGAGAGAGAGACCAGAGAGAGAGATGAGAGTATTTAGACGAGAGAGGGAGAGATGATCGAGAGAGTGAGAGAGAGAGAGAGAGACAGAGAGAGAGACAGAGACCCAGTGAAACTGGACTTCAGTCCGCCGGCTTTCCACAGTAAGTTGGATACGTCCAACTAAAGAGAGAGAAAAAGGGCTGTGAGAATTCAATCTGCTCTAGCAGCTTCTGTGACGCCTCTGGCTGCAGCCGGACTCTGGGTGTGGCAGTGGGAGCTGCCACACCCAGCTGTATTAATTCCCATCACAATAATTCCATATAGGCTATCATAGACAATATCCTGCACAAATGAAAATATATATTCATAACCTGTGTGGTCAGGATTTACACACAATTCTTGACTGCGTGAAATAACGGGACGATCGTCGCGCACGCACACCTCGAGAGATCTATCTGCGAAGGATGTAGGTTGCCATAGTAATGTGGCGTCACATGGCGTTCACCGCTGCGTGACGGCGTGCAGCGCGTTATTATCCCGTAGGAGGAAGTCGGTGGTTTAGACAAACTGTCACATTTTGCCGTCGTCCAAAAAAATCCGTTATTACAGAATCTCAACTAAACATTTCCCAGCATGCTTCATGTTTCCGCACGTAGGTGAATTTCCTCTACAACGTAAAACCATCTGAAAGACAGGGGAAAATACACATCTTGGTTTCCAATAAGATACCTGGCCAAGCCTCGTCAGACTGTTTTCAGGAGGCCCGCGTCTTCGACTGATAGTTTTCAGGAGGCCCGCGACTTCGATTGGTCGACAGCTAGCTGTAAGGAATAGGTTACTTTCTTCATATTTGTTCAGTGTTCATGCGTGACAGTTACATGATTGGAAGAGGGGCGTGTGTGTAAAGAGCATAAAGAGAGAGAGAGAAAACTACTAAAGAAATAGAGACCAGAGAGAAGAGGATGGGATCTTGAAGTGAACCTTCCAGCTAGTCCGTCTCTGATCGCCAAGGGAACGGAGGGTCCAGGCTCGGACGAGGAGCACGGCCTCCACCACCCAGGGCTCCAGAGGATCAAGGAGCGGGACATTCCCATTGGACACGCCTCCCCGAGGGCTTCTCCCATTGGACACCCCTCCCCAAGAGCCATTCTGATTGGACACCCTCCCCAAGGGCTTCGTGTCCCCAGGCTGGGGGTCTTAACTGGGACAACAGCCTGTCACGCAGACAAGCTGCTCCTTCAAAGGGGGCATATGAACGTTTCACGGTGACCTGAGGAAGGGGAGCCAAACCAACACTCTTCTATTACCGTGGAAGGACAGACATGCACGCACGCACACAGACACACACAGACACATACACACACACACAACACACAGACACACACAGATACACAGACACACACACAGACACACACGCACCGGCCAGCTTAGTGAGAAACCTTCTTTTCCTTTTTATCTTTCCATCCTCAACCGACAAAAATATGGTGAATGCGTTCGGGAGGTGGTGAGTGGAAAGGTGTGTGTCTGTGTGTGTCTGTGTGTGTCTATGTGTGTCTGTGTGTGTTTGTGTCTGTGTGTGTGTGCGTGTGTGTGCGTGTGTCTGGCGTGTCTGGAGCGCACGATAACATTGACTGCTCTGCTGCCTCCCAGTAGCAGATGGAGATGAGGACGTCCGCTGGTGTCGAACGGATGAGCTCGTGGCTCACGTCCCCACACTGCCAGCTCTGACGTCTGTCTGACCAGGAGCGAGCTGGAGAGACCGACACCCGCGAGGAGGAAGAGAGGAGAGGGGGAGGGAGAGAGGGGGAAAGAGAGGAAGGGACGGGGAAAGAGAGGGAGGGTGAGAGAGAGAGGGAGAGTGTGAAAGAGTGGGAGGGGAAGAGAGGGAGAAAGGGGAACAGAAGATAGGAGAGGGGAAGAGAGAGAGGGAGAGAGCGAGAGAGGGGAACAGAATATAGAAGGAGAGAGGGGAAGAGAGAGAGAGAGGGAGGGAGAGAGGGGAACAGAATATAGAAGGAGAGAGGGGAAAAGAGAGGGATGAGAGAGAGGTTGAGGAGGACCGATGAGCACGGTGAGTTGGATTTGGCCAGATGCCACTGAGTACTGTCGAGCCTCCACCTTTCTTCTGTGTCCAGATGCCACTGAGTACTGACGATCCTCCACCTTTCTTCTGTGTCTGTGAGGGGTGCTGATCGTCCCAGGATCTGTGTGTCTCAGGTCTGACAGAAGCATGGCGTCTCTGGCCAGAGTCCAGATATACACTCTGCTTTCAATTAGGGTCAGGTCTCCCACACGCGCTGCTCGCTCGCTCGCCCCAAAACACACACACACACACACACACACACACACCACACACACAACCACACACACACACACACACACACACACACCCACCTCCTACATAACTTCAGGTCACACACGCCTGCCCTCTCCTTCTCACTTTGCTTTGTTTTGTTTTTCCTCAGTTAAAGTAGATTGAATTAAACTGCCCCCCCTCCCTCCCTCTCTCTCATTGTTCTACACTTTCAAACAAAAGCTGAATCAACTTTGGATTTGTTTATACGTGAGCGCTCAACGTGAATTGCGAGTGACAGGAACTTTAAGAATCTTGGCTCGGGGTCGACCAAACAACGGACCAGACACGAAGCAAACAGCTGAGGGGGGGGCGTCGCTCAGACTGTGGACACTAGAACACGGAACAGGGAACCCCGTCGTATGTTTAACAATCAGGGCAGGAGCCCGAGGGGCGGTGCTCGGCCACCCTCTCATGTCCCTTCTGTCCCTCATGTCCCTCTGGGCCCCAGCTGCAGGTACTCTGAGGGGGGCGTTAGGGACAGAGGGGGACGTGAGGGACAGAGGGGGACGTTAGGGACAGAGGGGGACGTGAGGGACAGAGGGGGACGTTAGGACAGGGGGACATTAGGACAGAGGCTAGTTTTACAGGCTTGTCGCACAACAGCTTTCCTAACCTGCTTAGACAGCTCGCGAGTGTCCTTTGTTCGTATAGTTTGGCCGCACAAACACACAAGTCTGACTGTCAGTGTCTTATGCAGATCATGGTAGTCTACTTCAGGGCACTAGCGTACAGTATCACCAGATCATGGTAGTCTACTTCAGGGCACTAGCGCTACAGTATCACAAGATCAGCGGAGAGGGCAGAGAACATCTTGGATGATTTAATGTGCTTCATTCACTCTCACGCTCTGTGTACTGTGGTCTTTGGGTATTTCTTCGCTTTGTGTTCAGATACAATTTTTTTGGTACGATTGTTCCACAAAGAAATTCATGTCGAGGACAGTTTGAACGACTTTTAGAAGGTTGAAAGTAAAGTGGACAGCAACAATTCCACTTCTGAATCTCGTTAAGAACCTCTGTAAGGATCTGAACGGCAAATTTCTATGTAAACTTTGAGAGAAAACGTAAAAATGGCATGAATCACAAGACTCAGCTGCATTACAGGCGTCCTGCAGCCCACACACTGTCCAGAGATGGGATCTGCTCACTGAATGGTTTTCATTAACTCCCTGTATGTGCACTGACCGGTATAATCAGTTTCCGCTGTACCTCCAGTCTAATGCACAGAAGATGTACAACAGCAGAAGATCTTTTTAAATGTCTTTAACTGATTACTGACTGGTTAGGATAAAACATCACGCAAACTAACTTGACTTCAAAATCTTTACTGAGTCGTGAACAAACAACAAAACATATGGAAACATTAAAATGAAAAACACCAAAAAGATATAAAAGTATACTAAATAACTATCTACAATTGAAATCACTGCAGGCTCTCCCCCCCCCACCCCCCTCCCCCTCCCCCCCTCCTCTTCACTAGCTTCTTCGTGGTCGTTTCCCCGGTAACAGACGCTCCGGAACATCGTCTCCACTGGAGCAGCACGCCCTCTTTCCGACCTGCTCCGCGCTTCTGAAGAAGAAGAAGAAACAAGGAAGAGGAACGAGACGTGAGCATTTGGAGGGGAGGGGAGCCCGAGGACCTTGTTGTCATGGCGAGGAACGGTGAGGTTGTTACATGCCCTGCCCGTTTCGCCGACGGCTCGGGGACACGCGGAGGAACCCAGATTCTCCGTGACGGAAAACCAAATGAACGAGGTCATTAATCACACGGTTAGAGAACGGTACGGGCCCCAAGCTGACCTTGTGGAGAGCTGTATCTGAGGACCTGAAGCTGACCTTGTGGAGAGCTGTATCTGAGGACCTGAAGCTGACCTTGTGGAGAGCTGTATCTGAGGACCTGAAGCTGACCTTGTGGAGAGCTGTATCTGAGGACCTGAAACACACGGGCACCTCATCAGCATTCCCGCCTCTCCTCCCACTCAGGCGCTCATTGACGTTCATGTCAGCTATGTGGAGAATCCTAACAGTAGTCACAGGGGTCTGGGAGGGGAAGAGGAATTCATTAACACCGAGGCTAAGCTGTTCTCAGGTCGATAATCTGCCCAAATCACTTAGTCCCGACGACCCCTCAGCTGTAATAACCTGGAGTGACTGAGCGTGTAGCCTCCCGGCTCGGGAGATAGGGGGAGGAGAGCGGAGGAATGCTCGCTGGCCTGTGGTTGGTACGACAACGCCCGGCCTGTGGTTGGCACGACAACGCCCCGGCGCCTGGCCTACCGGTCACCGGTGTTGGCAAAAAGAAAATGTCACCAGAAGTCGATATTGGCTTTCTGAAAAGCTGTCAGGTGACGTGATGCCGTCGCATATTGCGTCATCTTTAGATCTGTAGGTGTACAAAGTACAATTGTAGATCTAATAGCAAACTTCTGTAAACATTGGGAACACTAAAACACTAAGAGAGGAAAAGGTGAAATCATCTGGAGCAGCTCGATTTCCCCAGAAGTTTCCTTCCATATTATATCTTCCGATAAATGTCAACAGACACTTAAACCCCCTCTACTAGACACACAAACAGTAGGACAGCTGATATTAATAAACAGAACTGCTTAAACTAAAACGTCTTCAACGACCCTCACAAACCACAGCAGTGTCTGTTTGATGAATTTAGTTTGGAAAGTCCCAGAGAAAAATCTAAACTGGTCTTCTGAGTCCTCTCTAAGTGGTCATAGGGGGGCTGGCGTTGCTGGCGTCGCTGGAAGTTACTCGGACCTGTCCTGAGCGAGGCCAGAAACCTGACACACACGAGGAAGGAGATAAACAAGTAACCGTCAGAAGAAGAAGTTAACGGGCCTGCGGGGAGCAGGGACCTGAGAGGGCCCACGTCTCTCACAACCACTGGAAGGTAAGAGCGGAAAACCGAAATTACCTTTGACACAGACTGGGCCCATGTTACGAAGGGTGTGTGTGTGTGTGTGTGGTGTGGGGGTGTGTGTGTGTGTGTGTGGGGGTGGGCAGGGGTGGTGTGTGTGTGTGTGGGGGGGGTGTGTGTGTGTGGGGGGTGTGTGTGTTTGTGTGTGTGTGTGTGTGTGGGGTGTGTGGTGTGTGGGGTGTGTGTGTGTGGGGGTTAAAGCCTGGATCCGAGAGTGACTCAAAGAGCTCCGTCAGAACCGAGGGAGACGGAGAGGAACGCAGGGGAAGAGAGGATGGAGTTACCGTGCGGTTAACTCTCCCCTTTCCTCTCCAACCTCTCTCCTCTCTTCTCCAACCTCTACTCCTCTCCCCTCTCTCTTCTCCCCTCTCTTCTCCCCCCCCCTCTCTCCTCCCCACTCTCTCCTCCCCCCCCCCTCTCCTCTCCCCTCCCCTCTCCTCTCCCCTCCCCTCTCCTCTCCCCTCCCCTCTCCTCTCCCCTCCCCTCTCCTCTCCTCTCCTCTCCTCTCCCCTCCCCTCTCTCCCCTCCATGTGGAACTACTTATCCCTTCACATGAAGAAGCTTCTCTGAGTGTTTACACGGCGGCTGCGTCGGCCGTCCCTCCCCGTCGGTGACAAATGCCCGCGAGTTTCGTGCTGGACGCAGAAAGAATGAAATTCCACCCTCCGCTTAAATCTGGGTCACTAACCCCCCTGTGTGTGGAGAAGAGGAGGAGCCGAAGAAGAGGGATGGTCTCAAAGTGGTGCTAGACCATTGGCGTGAAAGGAGACACCCCCCCCATACACACATGCAAAGACTTATACAGATACACCACGAAAACAGTTAAACACCAAACATGTGTATGGATGATTATTTTTTGAATGTTAGAGACGATGGAGAGAGAACATATCAGTTCTTTGGGAGGATATAATCCCCTGAGTCTTCGATCTGGGGCATTCCAGCAGCATTCACAAGAGGATAGAGAGATGGCGATGGGATGGTGCCATGACAACCATTAAGATGCAAAAAGGTCATTTCAGTCAGAGATGGAGAGCAGGGGTTGTCATTAACCACATACACAATAAGCCTGCGATAAAAGCGACGGAGAGAAATGTGAATGGGATGCGCGGGAGACGGATGTTTGGCCCTCTGTAAAGGTCACCGTAGGGCCTGGCTTTCAGTTCCCTTTGTGTGGAAGAGAGAGGAGCGTAGAGACAGGCAGGTGTCTGAGGGCCCCGGTTAGGGTGTTTCAGGGCCCCGGTTAGGGTGTTTCAGGGCCCCGTTAGGGTGTTTCAGGGCCCCGTTAGGGTGTTTCAGGGCCCCGGTTAGGGTGTTTCAGGGCCCCGTTAGGGTGTTTCAGGGCCCCGTTAGGGTGTTTCAGGGCCCCGTTAGGGTGTTTCAGGGCCCCCGTTAGGGTGTTTCAGGGCCCCGGTTAGGGTGTTTCAGGGCCCCCGGTTAGGGTGTTTCAGGGCCCGGTTAGGGTGTTTCAGGGCCCCGTTAGGGTGTTTCAGGGCCCCGGTTAGGGTGTTTCAGGGCCCCCGGTTAGGGTGTTTCAGGGCCCCGTTAGGGTGTTTCAGGGCCCGGTTAGGGTGTTTCAGGGCCCCCGGTTAGGGTGTTTCAGGGCCCCCGTTAGGGTGTTTCAGGGCCCGGTTAGGGTGTTTCAGGCCCCCGGTTAGGGTGTTTCAGGGCCCCGGTTAGGGTGTTTCAGGGCCCCGGTTAGGGTGTTTCAGGGCCCAGGTTAGGGTGTTTCAGGGCCCCGTTAGGGTGTTTCAGGGCCCTGGTTAGGGTGTTTCAGGCCCCCGGTTAGGGTGTTTCAGGCCCCCGGTTAGGGTGTTTCAGGCCCCCGGTTAGGGTTTCACACTTCTTCATACCAACAACGCCCAGAGACGGAAGCCCATCTGAATAATCGTCTTCGTGTTCGGACGGGAGGTGAAAATGGGCATGTGATAAAAGTGACACACACACACACACACACTCTTACCCCACACACACACACACACACACACACTCTCACCCCACGCACACAGACACACCTAAAGGCTTTAAAGTCTTCCCCACACCTAGAGGCTTTAAACACTTCCTCACACCTAAAGGCTTTAAACACTTCCCCACACCTAAAGACTTTAAAACACTTCCCCACACCTAGAGGCTTTAAACTCTTCCCCACACCTAAAGGCTTTAAAGTCTTCCTCACACCTAAAGGCTTTAAACACTTCCTCACACCTAAAGGCTTTAAAGTCTTCCCCACACCTAAAGGCTTTAAAGTCTTCCTCACACCTAAAGGCTTTAAACACTTCCTCACACCTAAAGGCTTTAAACACTTCCTCACACCTAAAGGCTTTAAAGTCTTCCCCACACCTAAAGGCTTTAAACACTTCCCCACACCTAAAGGCTTTAAACACTTCCCCACACCTAAAGGCTTTAAAGTCTTCCCCACACCTAAAGGCTTTAAAGTCTTCCTCACACCTAAAGACTTTAAACACTTCCTCACACCTAAAGGCTTTAAACACTTCCTCACACCTAAAGGCTTTAAACACTTCCTCACACCTAAAGGCTTTAAAGACTTCCCCACACCTAAAGGTCTTAAACACTTCCTCACACCTAAAGGCTTTAAACACTTCCTCACACCTAAAGGCTTTAACCACTTCCTCACACCTAAAGGCTTTAAACACTTCCCCACACCTAAAGGCTTTAAACACTTCCTCACACCTAAAGGCTTTAAACACTTCCTCACACCTAAAGACTTTAAACACTCCCTCACACCTAGAGGCTTTAAACACTTCCTCACACCTAAAGGCTTTAAAGTCTTCCCCACACCTAGAGGCTTTAAACACTTCCTCACACCTAAAGGCTTTAAAGTCTTCCCCACACCTAGAGGCTTTAAACACTTCCTCACAGCTAAAGGCTTTAAACACTTCCTCACACCTAAAGGCTTTAAACACTTCCTCACACCTAAAGGCTTTAAACATTTCCCCACACCTAAAGGCTTTAAAGTCTTCCTCACACCTAAAGGCTTTAAACACTTCCTCAAACCTAAAGGCTTTAAACACTTCCTCACACCTAAAGGCTTTAAGAACTTCCTCACACCTAGAGGCTTTAAACACTTCCTCACACCTAAAGGCTTTAAACACTTCCCCACACCTAAAGGCTTTAAACACTAACTCACACCTAAAGGCTTTAAAGTCTTCCCCACACCTAAAGGCTTTAAACACTTCCTCACACCTAGAGGCTTTAAACACTTCCTCACACCTAAAGGCTTTAAACACTTCCTCACACCTAAAGGCTTTAAACACTAACTCACACCTAAAGGCTTTAAACACTTCCTCACACCTAGAGGCTTTAAACACTTCCTCACACCTAAAGGCTTTAAACACTTCCTCACACCTAAAGGCTTTAAACACTTCCTCACACCTAAAGGCTTTAAACGCTTCCTCACACCTAAAGGCTTTAAACACTTCCTCACACCTAAAGGCTTTAAACACTTCCTCACACCTAAAGGTCTTAAAAACTTCCTCACACCTAAAGGCTTTAAACACTTCCTCACACCTAAAGACTTTAAACACTTCCTCACACCTAAAGGCTTTAAACACTTCCTCACACCTAAAGGCTTTAAAACACTTCCTCACACCTAAAGGCTTTAAACACTTCCTCACACCTAAAGGCTTTAAACACTTCCTCACACCTAGAGGCTTTAAACACTTCCTCACACCTAAAGGCTTTAAACACTTCCTCACACCTAAAGGCTTTAAACACTCCCTCACACATAGAGGCTTTAAACACTTCCTCACACCTAAAGGCTTTAAACACTTCCTCACACCTAAAGGCTTTAAACACTTCCCCACACCTAAAGGCTTTAAACACTTCCTCACACCTAAAGGCTTTAAACACTTCCTCACACCTAAAGGCTTTAAACACTTCCTCACACCTAGAGGCTTTAAACACTTCCTCACACCTAAAGGCTTTAAACACTTCCTCACACCTAGAGGCTTTAAACACTTCCTCACACCTAAAGGCTTTAAACTCTTCCCCACACCTAAAGACTTTAAAGTCTTCCCCACACCTAAAGACTTTAAACACTTCCTCACACCTAAAGGTCTTAAACACTTCCTCACACCTAAAGGTCTTAAACACTTCCTCACACCTAAAGGCTTTAAACTCTTCCCCACACCTAAAGGCTTTAAACTCTTCCCCACACCTAAAGACTTTAAAGTCTTCCTCACACCTAAAGGCTTTAAACACTTCCTCACACCTAGAGGCTTTAAACACTTCCCCACACCTAAAGGCTTTAAAGTCTTCCCCACACCTAAAGACTTTAAACTCTTCCTCACACCTAAAGGCTTTAAACACTTCCTCACACCTAAAGGCTTTAAACACTTCCTCACACCTAAAGGCTTTAAACACTCCCTCACACCTAAAGGCTTTAAAGTCTTCCCCACACCTAGAGGCTTTAAACACTTCCTCACACCTAAAGGCTTTAAACACTTCCTCACACCTAAAGGCTTTAAACACTTCCTCACACCTAAAGGCTTTAAACACTTCCTCACACCTAAAGGCTTTAAACACTTCCTCACACCTAAAGGCTTTAAACACTTCCTCACACCTAAAGGCTTTAAACACTTCCTCACACCTAGAGGCTTTAAACACTTCCTCACACTTAAAGGCTTTAAACACTTCCCCACACCTAGAGGCTTTAAACACTTCCTCACACCTAAAGGCTTTAAAGTCTTCCCCACACCTAGAGGCTTTAAACACTTCCTCACACCTAAAGGCTTTAAACACTTCCTCACACCTAAAGGCTTTAAAACACTTCCCCACACCTAAAGGCTTTAAACTCTTCCTCACACTTAAAGGCTTTAAACACTTCCTCACACTTAAAGGCTTTAAACACTTCCTCACACCTAAAGGCTTTAAACACTCCCTCACACCTAAAGGCTTTAAAGTCTTCCCCACACCTAGAGGCTTTAAACACTTCCTCACACCTAAAGGCTTTAAACACTTCCTCACACCTAAAGGCTTTAAACACTTCCTCACACCTAAAGGCTTTAAACGCTTCCTCACACCTAAAGGCTTTAAACACTTCCTCACACCTAAAGGCTTTAAACACTTCCTCACACCTAAAGGCTTTAAACACTTCCTCACACCTAGAGGCTTTAAAACACTTCCCCACACCTAAAGGCTTTAAAGTCTTCCCCACACCTAAAGGCTTTAAACACTTCCCCACACCTAAAGGCTTTAAACACTTCCCCACACCTAAAGGCTTTAAAGTCTTCCTCACACCTAAAGACTTTAAAGTCTTCCTCACACCTAAAGACTTTAAACACTTCCCCACACCTAAAGGCTTTAAAACACTCCCTCACACCTAAAGGCTTTAAACACTTCCTCACACCTAGAGGCTTTAAACACTTCCCCACACCTAAAGGCTTTAAACACTTCCTCACACCTAAAGGCTTTAAAGTCTTCCTCACACCTAGAGGCTTTAAACACTTCCCCACACCTAAAGGCTTTAAAGTCTTCCCCACACCTAAAGGCTTTAAACACTCCCTCACACCTAAAGGCTTTAAACACTTCCTCACACCTAGAGGCTTTAAACACTTCCCCACACCTAAAGGCTTTAAAGTCTTCCCCACACCTAAAGGCTTTAAACACTTCCCCACACCTAAAGGCTTTAAAACACTTCCCCACACCTAAAGGCTTTAAACACTTCCTCACACCTAAAGACTTTAAAACACTTCCTCACACCTAAAGACTTTAAAGTCTTCCCCACACGACGTTCTCCTCCAGAACGCGGACAGTCAGAGCGGTTTGTCGACATGCTTGACTGGACGGCTGGCAGGCTGCACCGTAAAGAAGAGTGATCATCCGATCCTCTGGAGAACAAGCAAGCTGTCCAAACATCGGGGCACTCGTACGGCAGTAGGACTCGATCACTGTCCTCTCTGTGGACTGGGAGAAGTCTATCTGTACCCAGGGACATCGGGGCACTCGTACGGCAGTAGGACTCGATCACTGTCCTCTCTGTGGACCGGAAGAAGTCTATCTGTACCCAGGGAGGGATTTACCCAAGTCCATTCATGGGAAACTGGAAGAGATGTGGAGTTTGTGTGTGGGGAAGTCGCTAGGTTGAGTGTGAGAGTATCGGAATGGAATGTGTAACAGTGGAATGTCTTTTTCGTTGTGTGTTTGTTTGGTTACGCGGACAGAAGTTAGCATTCGACCAAACGCACACAGTGGTTCAACTGATGTTTTTGTGTGTGTGTGTGTGTGTGCGTGTGCGTGCGGGATCATATTGGGATCATCCTTAATACCCTATATCTGCATTTTCAATGCACGATAAACTTTAAATGACAAGGCTGTTTGGAAACAAGTTAAGGGAGACTCTGGACTGATTAGGAACATTAAGGAAGCAGGTAAGAATCTACTGAGGCTATTCTGAACGGGAGTAAACATCCATACATGTTCATAGAACTTATCAGGAAGATGAATTACTTACTTAAAGCACCACTCTGCCTCAGGACCAAAGATATCTGACACGGAGCTGGGGAGAGAGAGGGAGAGGAGAGGGAGAGAGAGGGAGAGAGAGGGGAGAGAGAGGGAGCGAGTTAGGGGGAGAGAGGGCGAGAGAGGGGAGAGAGGGAGAGAGTTGGGGGAGAGACAGAAGGAGAGATCGAGAGGGGGACGAGGAGCGAGAGAGGGATAGGAGGGAGAGAGAGGGAGAGAGTTAGGGGGGAGAGGAGGCGAGGGAGTGAGAGAGTTAGGGGGAGGAGAGGGATAGAGTTAGGGGAGAGCGAGCGGCCGCGCGGGCGCGGGCGCGGGAGCGTGCGCGCGCGGGAGGGCCTCGCGCGGGCGCGCGCGCTGTCTCGCGCTCTCTCGTCGCGCGCGTGCTGCGCGTTCTGGTCGCGCTCTGGCTGACCGTTCGGGGAGAGAGGAGAGGCGCGGCAGCGCGGGCACTCGCGGGGCGCGCGTTCGTAGGCTCGCGGCGCGCGCGGCGCGGGCGCGCGCGGCTCGCGCGCGGTGCGCGCGCGCGCGCGTTGGCGCGGGCGCGGGCGCGCCGCGCGCGAAAGAACGGCGGGAAAAGCATGCTAAATAGTATGTGTGAAGAGAAGAGAAAGGAATAAGAAGAGTGAAAAGATCAGTGGTCGGAGGGAGGTAGAAGAGAGGGGATTGGGGTTGGTTGGAAAGAATGTGTATTGGAGCATGCAGAAGACAGGAAGAATTGGGACTAAGGGCGTGTCGGGCAACGGATTAGAAGCGAGGGCAAGGGCGGCTTTTGCAATTACGGTAGAGAAGAAGGGAAAAAAGAAGTGAGGGGAGGCTTATACGGTAGGAACACGGAAAGTAGACTAAGACGGGACATGATGGCTGGGGGACGGAATCCGGGGGCGGGAGAGAAATGACGAAAGAGAGGGTAAACATAAGAGGCGTTGGATAAAGGTAGTTTAGAG
Source organism: Mallotus villosus (assembly GCA_903064625.1). Lineage (NCBI taxonomy): Eukaryota > Metazoa > Chordata > Actinopteri > Osmeriformes > Salangidae > Mallotus > Mallotus villosus. Next base: position 3,284 of record CAEFZP010001945.1, on the reverse strand, counting down.
AGGGAGCTATCGAGTGTCGGCGCAATCGCCTTTGGTAGGAACGAGAACGGCGGTGAATAGAGCAATCATTATAGCTTAAGGATACAGGGAGGAATATTGAGAGGCGGACGGAGAAAGGCTGAGGTGGAGGGAGAATGAGGTAAGGGTAGCTAAAATGGTAAAAGGATTAGGAGAGATGTGGTAGATATGAGGTGAGTGAAGCGGGGATGAGGAGATTATCGGAGTGATGTGTGGAGATGTAGGAAGGAGTTGAAGTTTGCGATCGAGAAAACGTATAGGTGGAGTGGCGGGGAGAGGTGAGACGACTCGGAAAGGTGAGTGATAGTAGAAAAGGGACGAGAGGCGGGGGCCAGGAAAGATAAACAAGTATTGGGGGGACACAACAACAATAGAAGATAAGGAGGGGGGGTGTTGGGATGGAATGAGAAGAGGGGGTAAAGTAAAAGGTATTGGAGCCAACAAAATGGCAGAAAGAGATGTAAGTTTTGAAGGGGGGGACGTAAAGATGGAAAGATCAAGGTGACGCAGGGGGAGTTGAAAATAAAGTGCGGATCAAAGGACGAGTAGGAAGGAAGCAGAAGAAAAGCGGTAGAAGTGGCTGGGTGGGGGGAAGTGTCTGTGGAGCTAGCCAAGAAAAAGGCGTAAAGGTTTTAAAGGAGAGACGTTCAAAAAGCTAATAAAAGGGGGATACGAAGGAGTAGGACGAGGTAGACAATGTTACCAAGAGAAGGGTTAGGGACGGGGGGAGTGAGATGAGCAGTCAGAGAGGACATAAGCAAATGAATCAGTCACGAAGAGGTAGAGAATAAATTATTTCGTTTGGAAGAAAACATACGAAGGTAAGGGATGAGGAGAAAAGAACGGAAGTGAGTAGGCAACAAGGCGCTGCTAAATGGGGACAGGGGGGACGGATGGAGGGAGGAGCAACAAGAAGAGATGGTGAAGGTTTAAAGAAAATTGGGGGCGTATGAGGAAGCCAAGTAAACTTAGGCTTGTATAGGAGCAGGAGTGAGGTTGGGAGGGGGAAGGTGGGTGCAGTTGGGGAAATAATGGGTGAAGGAGGAGTAAATGAGGGAAGAGAATTTGGGGCGCGGAAAAGGGAGAAAAAAGAGCAGGAGGGAGGGGAGGGGGGAGGTGATGGGGGGCGAAGTCGAATGGGTGGGGGGAGTCGTGCTTGTAAACAAAAAGGAAAGGAAGGGACTTGTATACAAGGATCAGCGCAAGTGTGGCGCCCTTTTCTCTGCTTTCTCGGTTCCTTTTACTCGCCTCTTTCTCTCTGGTCCTCTCTATCTTCCCTCTTGTTCTCTATCTCTCTCTTTTTCTCTTGCTCTTTCTCTCTCTTCTCTTCTTCCTCTCATTTCTCTTCTCTCGTTCTCTCTCTTTCTCTCTTTCTTTTTTCTCTTTCTCGCCCTCACTTTGGCTCTCTCTCTTCTTCGCCTTCTCTCTCTTCTTTGTCTCTCTTTCTCTCTCTCTTTCTCTGTCTCTCCTCTCGTATGCTCTTTCTCTCTCTTTTTTCGCGCGCTTGTCTCTGTATTTCTCTCGGGGCCAAAAAAGATCTCTGTTCTCTCTCGTTTTCCCTTTGTCGCTCTCTCTCATTGTCTCTCTTTCTTTTCTCTCTCTTCTCTTCGCTCTGACTCCTCGCTCTTTTCTCTCTCTACTCTCATTTCTCTTTCTCTATCTCGCTCTTTGTCGACTTTCTCTCTCTCTGTGTCTCTCTCGTTCTCCTCTTCTCTCGCTTGTCTCTCTCGCGTGTCGCGCGTTCTTGGTCCGCGGGCGACGCACGCGTGGCTCTCGTCGCGCTTTCTGGGGCGACGGGCGCGCGCTTGCCGGTGTCCCGATCGTGCGCGCTGTCGCTTTGTGCCTCTCTTGACCTGGCTCGCTCTTTCTCGCGCTGCGCGCCGGCCGTGTCCGCGCGTATGCTCTCTGGCGGCGCTCTTGGCCGCGCGCGCGGGGCGCGCTCCGCGGTGCGCGCCGCGCGTGTCGCTCGCCCGCGGGGGCTCTTGCTTAGCTAGCGGGCGGGGAGAGTGGGGTCGAGCTAGGAGATGGAAGAGCGAGGAGGGGGGAGCGAGCCGAGGAGGGGGCGGATATTATCTGTCGAGGTGGGAGCCAGAGGAGGCCCAAGAAAGAGTGAGTGAGGGGAAACAAGAATGCTAGAGGGAGAGCGCGAAAGAGAGTGGACCAAAAGAGACAAATGAAGTAAGATACCGAAGTGTGAGAGAGCTATCGCGAAGGTGAAGGAAAAGACGACAAGGCCAAAACAAACCTATTAATTAGTTGTCCTACATTTACAGCCAAGTACTTCACAGGGCCACAAGGTGAAGCATGAACCTGGTGACCGAAGAACTCCACTGAGTCGTCCTATCTATAGAACCGTCTGAGCCTCGCTGCCCCCACACAAGCATCGAGCTATCATAGACCTAGTAAACTCCTCGATCAGTCATTGCCTTTCCTCATAGCCCTATCGCTCATCACAGGGTGTGTCATCTGTCCTACACATCATCATTACACCAGTGCTCCAGGCTGCAGCGGAAACATTCACATCAGCCATCTCTCTCGCTGGCTGCCTCGCACTGCCCATCTCTCCTCTGGGCTGCCTCGCACTCTGGTCTGCCTCGCACGGCCATCTCTCTCTCTCGCTGGTCTCCTCGCACGCCCATCTCTCTCTCTCTGGTCTGCCTCGCAACGCCCATCTCTCTGGGCTGCCTCCCACTCTGGGCTGGCCGCGCACGGCCATCTCTCTCTCGCCTCTGTCGCCTCGCACGCCCCATCCTCTGGGATCCTGGCAGAAGAAGAGCTTGTCTACTGTTCTCCTGTCATCCCCGAAAGTAATGAAGCATTGAATTCCATAAGGGATGACTTTAGGGGACAGGGGAAGGGCTGGGCTGGGAGGGCTGGGTTAGGGCTGGTAGAGGCGAGTTTATGCGGGTTAGGGCTGGTAGAGGCTGGGGAGGCTAGGTTAAGGGCTGGTTTTAGGGTGGGAGAGGGCTGGGAGAGGCTATGTTATGGCTGGGCTGGGAGAGGCGGTTAGGGCTGGGAGATTGCTGGGTTAGGGCTGGTAGAGGCCTAGTTAGGGCTGGGAGAGGCTTAGGTTAGGGCTGGGATAGGCTATTTAGGGCTGGGAGAGGCTTAGTTAGGGCGGTGAGGGCGGAGAGGCTAGGTCGGGCTGGAGAGGCTTCGTTAGGGCTGGAGCGGCTAGGTTAGGGCTGGGAGAGCTATGTTTTCAGGCTGAGAGGGCGGGGAGAGGCGAGGTTAGCTGGGAGAAGGCTTGTTAGGGCTGGGAGAGG